>CM069862.1:141415884-141445884 GCA_036172795.1 Pelodytes ibericus
AAAGTAGGTGTGTGTGTGTGTGTGTGTGTGTGGGGGGGGGGGGTGTTTGGATATATGTGTATATGTAAAGTAGGTGTGTGTGTGTGTGTGTGTGTGTGTGGTGTTTGGATATATGTGTATATGTAAAGTAGGTGTGTGTGTGTGTGGTGTTTGGATATATGTGTATATGTAAAGTAGGTGTGTGTGTGTGTGTGTGTGTGGTGTTTGGATATATGTGTATATGTAAAGTAGGTGTGTGTGTGTGTGTGTGTGGTGTTTGGATATATGTGTATATGTAAAGTAGGTGTGTGTGTGTGTGTGTGTGTGTGTGGTGTTTGGATATATGTGTATATGTAAAGTAGGTGTGTGTGTGTGTGTGTGTGTGTGGTGTTTGGATATATGTGTATATGTAAAGTAGGTGTGTGTGTGTGTGTGTGTGTGTGGTGTTTGGATATATGTGTATATGTAAAGTAGGTGTGTGTGTGTGTGTGTGTGTGTGTGGTGTTTGGATATATGTGTATATGTAAAGTAGGTGTGTGTGTGTGTGTGTGTGTGTGTGTGTGTGTGTGTGTGGTGTTTGGATATATGTGTATATGTAAAGTAGGTGTGTGTGTGTGTGTGTGTGTGTGTGTGTGTGTGTGTGTGTGTGTGTGTGGTGTTTGGATATATGTGTATATGTAAAGTAGGTGTGTGTGTGTGTGTGTGTGTGTGTGTGTGTGGTGTTTGGATATATGTGTATATGTAAAGTAGGTGTGTGTGTGTGTGTGTGTGTGTGTGTGTGTGGTGTTTGGATATATGTGTATATGTAAAGTAGGTGTGTGTGTGTGTGTGTGTGTGTGTGTGTGTGTGTGGTGTTTGGATATATGTGTATATGTAAAGTAGGTGTGTGTGTGTGTGGTGTTTGGATATATGTGTATATGTAAAGTAGGTGTGTGTGTGTGTGTGTGTGTGTGTGTGTGTGTGTGGTGTTTGGATATATGTGTATATGTAAAGTAGGTGTGTGTGTGTGTGTGTGTGTGTGTGTGTGTGTGTGGTGTTTGGATATATGTGTATATGTAAAGTAGGTGTGTGTGTGTGTGTGTGTGTGTGTGTGTGTGTGGTGTTTGGATATATGTGTATATGTAAAGTAGGTGTGTGTGTGTGTGTGTGTGTGTGTGTGTGTGTGTGTGTGTGTGTGGTGTTTGGATATATGTGTATATGTAAAGTAGGTGTGTGTGTGTGTGTGTGTGTGTGTGTGTGTGTGGTGTTTGGATATATGTGTATATGTAAAGTAGGTGTGTGTGTGTGTGTGTGTGTGTGTGTGTGTGGTGTTTGGATATATGTGTATATGTAAAGTAGGTGTGTGTGTGTGTGTGTGTGTGTGTGTGTGTGTGTGTGTGGTGTTTGGATATATGTGTATATGTAAAGTAGGTGTGTGTGTGTGTGTGTGTGTGTGTGTGTGTGTGTGGTGTTTGGATATATGTGTATATGTAAAGTAGGTGTGTGTGTGTGTGTGTGTGTGTGTGTGTGTGTGTGTGTGTGTGTGTGTGTGGTGTTTGGATATATGTGTATATGTAAAGTAGGTGTGTGTGTGTGTGTGGTGTTTGGATATATGTGTATATGTAAAGTAGGTGTGTGTGTGTGTGTGGTGTTTGGATATATGTGTATATGTAAAGTGTGTGTGTGTGTGTGTGTGTGTGGTGTTTGGATATATGTGTATATGTAAAGTAGGTGTGCGTGTGTGAGGTGTTTGGATATATGTGTATATGTAAAGTAGGTGTGCGTGTGTGAGGTGTTTGGATATATGTGTACATGTAAAGTAGGTGTGCGTGTGTGAGGTGTTTGGATATATGTGTATATGTAAAGTAGGTGTGCGTGTGTGAGGTGTTTGGATATATGTGTATATGTAAAGTAGGTGTGTGTGTGAGGTGTTTGGATATATGTGTATATGTAAAGTAGGTGTGTGTGTGAGGTGTTTGGATATAAGTGTATATGTAAAGTAGGTGTGTTCGTATATATGTGAAGTAGGCGTGTGTGTTTATGAATTGCGTTTTATGTTTGCGTGATTGTCTGGCTCCTAAAAAAAAAAAATTCTGGCTCCTAAAATCAAATTCAAATTTGTCAAGCCCTGGGCTAATAGCAAGCAAACAGTAGCAATTCAGAAAATGAGAAATGGTTGCTTAAAGGACAAGTAACAAAATAGTGGAACAAAACATTTTTGCGTTTAACCTGCAAAGGCCATAGTGGTAATTTAATCTCACTCAATCATAAACTGGTTGACCCACTATGAATTAAAGAAGACACCTAGCTTGGATTGAGAAATATATGTAGAATTGGTTATCCTTAAAAATTACTATTTTTTGAGAATGTTGTTGGGGGGGGGGGGGGGGGGTGTATCTAGAAAAGTCAGATCTGGCGTAAAGTTCTAAAAATATTGTAAACAGCAGGAACACTGCTGGTTTCCATGGTGACTGCTGCACTTCTACAACTTTGCTCCAGCTTTTCATCTCGCGAAACTGCAGTTTCATCTGGGTTACTGGAGTGGTAGAGATACTGATAATACTATGGACTCTTTGCTAGGGATGAGAATTGCTGTAGTAGCTCTTAGCACCCAAAGGAGAAGGTAACCAGCTTCAAACACC
Organism: Pelodytes ibericus; assembly: GCA_036172795.1. NCBI lineage: Eukaryota > Metazoa > Chordata > Amphibia > Anura > Pelodytidae > Pelodytes > Pelodytes ibericus. The sequence goes on from CM069862.1 coordinate 141,418,485, forward strand.
AGGGTCTCGTGACACCCGTCAGCCTTACTGCCATAGCATTTTACAGTGGTATATTCCACAGATATTTAGCTAAAGTACCGTAAGTCTAATGAAATTTAGTATGTATTGTAGCAAGTTGTGTATCAAAAAAGGTATTTTTTCAAAAATGCTCTTTATCACTTCACATCATGATTCATAAAAATGGATATCACTTACATTTTCACACTTGTAACGTTTTACAAGATTGCATGATCACTAAATCACATGTTAAAACTCGATTACATCTGGGCATAGCACTAAACAATCACATTACTTGCAGTGACAGAATCAGACACCCATTTGATATTAACCTTTGCAACTGTACAGAGTGAAATGAAGTACTCGCATCTGCATCATTAAAATAAAGATACAGGAGTTATATTGATACACAATTAAGAAACCAATAATATTTGGAACATTGCTAGATAGGTCTAAAATAAAACTACCCAATGTGAAAGAATGTCTGATTGCACTGACACATACTAAAAGCATATGTATATATTAAATCAATCATTAATAGCCTTTATCTCTCCAGCTATCAAATATTATGTCCTTTAAATATCAGTCAGCAAAACTAGCCTCATGGAAAATATAGCAAACAGCTGGAGTGCCAAATGCTAAATATCATAGTTATAAAAATATATAAAAAAAAAAAAAAAAGAATTACCGCTAATTAAATCAAGTATGAAACTAAATACATATACTATTAATATCACAGATTGTCGTAATTCACATTTTTTTTTTATATATAAACATACACACACATCCAGTTACAGACTCAGCTTTCCAATGTATGAATGAATCTCCTTAACTCCTTCCCTGTCAAAGTTGAGAAGCCATGATAAACCAATGGCAGATCGGTGGAAGATCAGGGGCTATAAATATTTTACGGATATGTAACGTCTACTAAATGTAGGATGATGTATTGGCTGCCACAAGCCCAGAGACTGGTTGATGAGGAGGTGAAGGTATTTGCCCCCTGCCAATCCTCCATCCCAGGGGTAGGTTCTCCACTAGCAGTCCTTAAAGGGTAGTCTCTACAGGCACAGCCTGTGTACTGAGTCATGAACCTACCCGGACACCCCTGATACTCACCCTAAGCCAATATGAGCGCGGTCCTCTTCACATCCCAAGCTACAGCTTCCCTCTCACCGCCGCCATTACGAAATAACGCTTCACTTCCTTCTTCTAACTACGTCAACGCGCAGGTGCAGAGCTGTAGTTTGGCACGGGAGCGCGCACGTCCCTTTTAGTCTCTAGCACAGGGGACGCGCACGAATCAAATACATTTAGGTGCTGGTTGTCAGGAAGTCGGTAATAACCAGGACTGCACTGCTAGATATTTGGTTGTAAATTTTTAACTGAAATGTAAGCTTTTTTGGACTTGTCTATTTCAAGCTGTCCAGCAACTCATATAAAAACATGAACAATGTGTGAAATTCAAAACATATTTCTGAGCATTTCCACACTTTCTCACCTTGTTTATAATTGTTCATTTGCTAGTTGTATTTGTCCCGTTTTAATCTATTCCTAATGGCATCTATACAAAAGTAGTTATACTAAAATAACACGTATGAATCTCTTTCGGATCCTATCATGTTGTGCATGCACACTCAGCAAGCAGCAATTGTTTGCAGCACAATCCGGGTGAGTGCACAGGTACTTTTGCAGCACGTTCTATAAGATCACCGGATCCAGATGGAGATATGTAAATTTTCTTTTAATCTAATTCCTAGACTATTCATTTGCTAGCCACAAGGCATCACAATTCTGGGCATGGTCCAAGAAAAGGGAACATGCCTGCTGAGCTGACCCAGATGTCGGAAAAATCTCTGCACATCTTTTCAGTACTTCTGCACAGAGATTTAGGTGTGCTAGGGCTATTTATACATGGGTCCCAACTCAGGACTGTCCCCCTGAACCGGTATCTAGGTAGTCTTATACCTAGGACTGTAGGATAGTAAACACCAAAACTAACCAATTAATAATGTCCTGTCTTAGACATCATGTGGTAGAGTAGGTGAATACAAGAATGTAGACCAAATTCACCAGAATTGTGCCGTCTAAGTTACATTTACCTCCCTGTGCTTCCTCAATCCTTTGTGGCAGTACATTTTCTGGTAAATTACCAGATAATTAAATAGCAAAAACAAAAGATAATATTTGCTTTTCATGAGGCCACAGTGCAGCAGGTCCTCCTGTTAGTGTCATTATTGATGACATCTGTGACGGAACCCTCCATCACTGGGGTTTGTGGAGAGAAATAAAGGCCTGCCTCCTCCCAATAGATTATAAACCCTCTATGTGGATATACTAGGTGTGGGGGTACAAACTTTGAGGGCACCAGCAGAACCCTCTTTTCAGCTGGACTTCAAACTCAGGATGTCAAGTCAGGATGTGTACCCTGGGGTCCAAGCCTTTGTCCCATTCAATGTCTTTCCCCCATGTTTAGATTGTATCCTATCCTGCAAACCCCTGTCATTATGTCACCTTACTCATTGTCTTTATGTAAGTCATTCAGTGTCCTGTTGTACAGTGCTGTCCTTCAATTAACACATTACTTTAATTAAGTGTACTCTGTATGTAGCTGAACTTGACACCTTTGTATCCAGAAAGGTGTGTGGCAGGATTTCCCCATTGTATGTCCTACTGTTATGTTGTGTTCATTAAATGTCTGTATTTAAAGGTGTGATTATGTTATATCCTACTGTATCTAAATACCTGTTTTAAATGAGTCTCTCTATTGTTTGAAGCTTACTATGTGTTAATTAGTTTCCCCTGTGCCTTCCACTTAGTTGATGTCACATTGTCTGTGTTTAAATATCTGTGCTGTTTTCAAATAAATGCTCATTTCTGTTCCACTCCTATACTGGTGTGTGTCCATTCCTGCGGCAGAGTCTTCGGATCTGTCAGCATTGAGCTTAATACTTGGCAGCTTTTGCAAAGGCTGCACTTGGAGGCAGAGGGGTCGATACCTGCCTCCCTCTCCAGTGGGCAGAGCACTCTGGGTTTTCCCTTTCTTTGGTCACAGTATGCTACCAGCTACCACCCCTTCAGCCTCACTTGGCAAAGTTCCACTACTGAGACCAGCATCCTGAGGGTGATATAATCACTGACTAGACCCCAGTCTCAGCAACGTTCTCATTCACGACGATACACGACGATACACCTAGGGGAGAGGCTGCTCTAGGGTTGCGTATTGTCACAACATCTATTTTTTAAATCTAAAACCCGTTTGTCTTACCACTTCATTCCTCCATGAGTTCAAATACATTGGAAAACCACAGTAAGGAGAGAAAAAATCCTTCTGTAATAAAAGTCTAAATATTTCCAGTTACCAGGGAAACGAGACTCATGTTTTACCAAATGCTCTGTATTCCTGCTCGGCTGCAGAGGTGGTTATCATACCTGCTTTTCAATATATTTTGATTTGCATTTTGAAGGCCCCTTTCACATATATTTTGGAAACGTAGGTGCAGATTCCTAGAAATGAGTATAATCTGTATAATGTGACATTAATGGTTCATAAAAAAACGTTTTTAAAGAAAAGAAAATATAGTTAAACCTGTGTCAAGATACACATAATACCTTCTTTCACTATTCAAACCCACAAAATAGCTTATCCCCATTTGCTGGTAGTATGCAGATGATCTTACAGATCCACATTACACTTCCTCATTGGTGAACTTGTAATCCCAGCATAGAATTGTAAAATAGGTTGTTAGCAACTATGCGTGTAGACCAGATTGTGCTGTCTGTGGATGGCAAGTTCAGATCCATGTAGGTATTAGACTTTATCTAAATACTCGCTGGTGACACCATCTGCATATTTATAAATTTGCAAAATAGTCCTCAGTAATAAGATTTCTCTCCTATCCAACTTGTCACAATACCCCCTTTATTGAAGCCGCGCGGCTTCAATAAAGTTTAAAAAAATACGACCGGAGTTCCCCTCCTCTGTGCAGGAGGGAGAGCAACAAGGAGGTAAGTACTGGGTAAGGGGGGCGGAGAGTGGCATAAAACTAGCAAAATCCTGGCATATTGAATGGCTAAATCCTGGCATACTGAGTGCCTAAATCCTGGCATATTGAATGCCTAAATCTTGGCATATTGAGTGCCTAAATCCTGGCATATTGAGTGCCTAAATCTTGGGATATTGAATGGCTAAATCCTGGCATATTGAGTGCCTAAATCCTGGCATATTGAATGGCTAGATCCTGGCATACTGAGTGGCAAATTCCTGGCATAATGAGTGGCAAAATCCTGGCTTATCAAATGGTTAAATCTTGGCATACAGAATGGCTAAATCCTAGCATATTGAGTGGCTAAATCCTGGCATGTTGAATGGCTAAATCCTGGCATTTTGAATGGCTAAATCCTGGAATATTGAGTGGCATAATCCTGGCATATTGAGTGGCTAAATAGTGGCATATTAAGTGGCTACATACTGGCATATTAAGTGGCTAAATACTGGCATATTGAATGGCAAAATACTGGCATATTGAATGGCAATATACTGGCATATTAAATGGCTAAATCCTGGCAGATTGAATGGCAAAATCCTGGCATATTGAGTGGCTAAATCCTGGCATATTAAATGGTTAAATCCTGGCATATTGAATGCCTAAATCCTGGCATATTGAGTGCCTACATCCTGGCATATTGAGTGCCTAAATCCTGGCATATTGAATGGCTAAATCGTGGCATAGTGAATGGCTAAATCGTGGCATATTGAGTGGCAAATTCCTGGCAGATTGAATGGCAAAATCCTGGCATATTGAGTGGCTAAATCCTGGCATATTAAATGGTTAAATCCTGGCATATTGAATGCCTAAATCCTGGCATATTGAGTGCCTACATCCTGGCATATTGAGTGCCTAAATCCTGGCATATTGAATGGCTAAATCGTGGCATAGTGAATGGCTAAATCGTGGCATAGTGAATGGCTAAATCGTGGCATATTGAGTGGCAAATTCCTGGCATATTGAGTGGCAAAATCATGGCTTATTAAATGGCTAAATCTTGGCATACTGAATGGCTAAATCCTGGCATATTGAGTGGCTACATCCTGGCATGTTGAATGGATAAATCCTGGCCTATTGAGTGGCATAATTCTGGCATATTAAGCGGCTAAATACTGTCATATTGAATGGCAAAATACTGGCATATTGAATGGCAACATACTGGCATATTAAATGGCTAAATACTGGCATACTGAATGGCTAAATCCTTGCATATTGAGTGGCTAAATCCTGGCATATAGAATGGCTAAATCCTGGCATACTGAGTGGCAAAATACTGGCATATTAAATGGCAAAATAGTGGCATATTGAGTGGCTAAATCCTGGCATATTGAGTGGCAAAATCCTGGCATATTAGTGGCAAAATACTGGAATATTGAATGGCTAAAAACTGGCATATTGACCAACTGCTCCCAACCAGACCTGGATAACATGCTTGTGAGGGTAGGTGGGGGGAGTGGGAGATATTGTCGGACCATGAGGACGTGTGTATATATATGTGCTCAGTTTTCATGTAGCGTTGCGAGGAGCGCAACGCTACATGCCTGCAGCTACTCTGAGAGTGCTTTGCCCCCACCCCCCTGTGTGCATACGATCACTGCGAATGCAACACCTTTTGTGCTCCACTGGGCACCGCGATCACCAGGTGTTTTTATTTAGAAAGTGTTTTACCAGGAAGAATACATTGAGATTTCTGTCGTTTTCAAGTATGTCCTGGGGACCCAGTCCAGAATGGAGTTACACAGAGTTACACATTTAACAGTAGATTAAAATAAATACATACATACATACAGACATACATATATTATGTAAATATGTATGTATATAGCATGCTCCTCCAATACAGCGTGCCCAGAGTAGAGCGACGGAAGAGGAAGAAAAAAAATCTCTTCCGTCGCTCTGAAACCGTTGCTTGACTGTCCCTAGAGGCAGGGAGCAATATTACAGTTTGAAAAAATAAATAAATGGAAAAAGCTAACCCTTGATCTACTAAACCTAGATCTAGGGTTAGGGTCATAATTAGGGTTATAATTGAGGTTACAGGGTTGTTCGGTGGAGTTCAAGGGTTAGATTAAGGGGTTAGGGTAAATTTAGGGTTGGGGTTATAAGGTCACTGTAGAAGAACATGGTTAAAAAAAATGCTAAATTGTTTATTGCCCTATTAGTTGAAATAAAACATAGACAAAAATGGAAACATTGGTATTTCTAAACTCAGGACAAATATAAGAAATATATAAAAAGTGTTTTTTATAGCATATTTTCATCATATTTTATATTTTTTTTAATAGTAAATGATATCATATGATGAAAATAATTGTATAAAATGACCTGCTTTGACAGCTATTAACATCCGGGTGCTGTGATTGGCTGTCACAGTGCCCGGATGTTTCCGGGGGGACCTCAACCGACATGGCTGAAGTGTCTCTGTATCGAGACACTCAGCCATGTCTTTGTTAGCGCAATCGTGGTATGCCAGCGACCGGTATGCCTGGACCGTCATCGGTCACGAAGGGAGATTTCCCTATGACGGTCCAGGCCCGTCATCGGTCACGAAGGTAATTTGTGTTGGTGGACTGAACACAAAGAAAGAAATTCACAGTTCAGTAAACATATGACAAAGAAAATGGAATTCTGGTCTTTAAGGTACATAAAATGCAGCAGAGCACTCGGTCACTAAGGGGTTAAACAAAAGTATCCTTCTTTGGATTTTAAATGTTGGTTGAAATGCATGTGCTCATCTCATATGCCTGTGACATACACTCATTCCCCTCTCAGTGGGATGTTATGTCCCAGGTTCCAGGCAGTGCAGAGTTCTGGATTGAAAGCTCTGAGTGAAGGATGTCTTTGAGAGAGCATTCTTAAAGGACTGTCTAGTTGCCCAAAATGCAGCTTCCAAATGTTACTTTAAAATGCATATTTTACATTTTGCATTGCTTAAAATATGAAAATATTACACTAAGATGAATTTGTGAAGTTGAGTTCAGAAGCTTCTCCTTCACATAGAGCTCTGTGTAAGCCAGTTTGACTGACAGCATATCACACATGCACGGTACAGCTCAAAATCAACCTCCATTGCACTGCTTTCCCACTAGCCAGAAGTAGAAGTTGGGAGGTATGTTATACCTCTTGTGTGTAATACAGGGCTTGACAAATGTAATTAGATTTTAGGAGCCAGCAAAAAAATTTAGGAGCCAGACAATCACGCAAGCATACACGCAATTCATAAACACACACGCCTACTTTACATATACCCATATATCCAAACACCTCACACACGCCTACTTTACATACACATATATACAAACACCTCACACACACACCTACTTTACATATACCCATATATCCAAACACCTCACACACACACCTACTTTACATATACCCATATATCCAAACACCTCACACACACACCTACTTTACATACACATATATCCAAACACCTCACACACACACCTACTTTACATACACATATATACAAACACCTCACACACACACCTACTTTACATACACATATATACAAACACCTCACACACACACCTACTTTACATACACATATATACAAACACCTCACACACACACCTACTTTACATACACATATATACAAACACCTCACACACACACCTACTTTACATACACATATATACAAACACCTCACACACACCTACTTTACATATACCCATATATCCAAACACCTCACACACACCTACTTTACATATACACAAATATACAAACACCTCACACACACCTACTTTACATATACCCATATATCCAAACACCTCACACACACCTACTTTACATATACACAAATATACAAACACCTCACACACACCTACTTTACATATACACAAATATACAAACACCTCACACACACCTACTTTACATATACCCATATATCCAAACACCTCACACACACCTACTTTACATATACACATATATCCAAACACCTCACACACACCTACTTTACATACACATATATCCAAACACCTCACACACACACCTACTTTACATACACATATATACAAACACCTCACACACACACCTACTTTACATACACATATATACAAACACCTCACACACACACCTACTTTACATACACATATATACAAACACCTCACACACACACCTACTTTACATACACATATATACAAACACCTCACACACACACCTACTTTACATACACATATATACAAACACCTCACACACACACCTACTTTACATACACATATATACAAACACCTCACACACACCTACTTTACATATACCCATATATCCAAACACCTCACACACACCTACTTTACATATACACAAATATACAAACACCTCACACACACCTACTTTACATATACCCATATATCCAAACACCTCACACACACCTACTTTACATATACACAAATATACAAACACCTCACACACACCTACTTTACATATACACAAATATACAAACACCTCACACACACCTACTTTACATATACCCATATATCCAAACACCTCACACACACCTACTTTACATATACACATATATCCAAACACCTCACACACACCTACTTTACATACACATATATCCAAACACCTCACACACACACCTACTTTACATACACATATATACAAACACCTCACACACACACCTACTTTACATACACATATATACAAACACCTCACACACACACCTACTTTACATACACATATATACAAACACCTCACACACACACCTACTTTACATACACATATATACAAACACCTCACACACACACCTACTTTACATACACATATATACAAACACCTCACACACACCTACTTTACATATACCCATATATCCAAACACCTCACACACACCTACTTTACATATACACAAATATACAAACACCTCACACACACCTACTTTACATATACCCATATATCCAAACACCTCACACACACCTACTTTACATATACACAAATATACAAACACCTCACACACACCTACTTTACATATACACAAATATACAAACACCTCACACACACCTACTTTACATATACCCATATATCCAAACACCTCACACACACCTACTTTACATATACACATATATCCAAACACCTCACACACACCTACTTTACATATACACAAATATACAAACACCTCACACACACCTACTTTACATATACCCATATATCCAAACACCTCACACACACCTACTTTACATATACACAAATATACAAACACCTCACACACACCTACTTTACATATACACAAATATACAAACACCTCACACACACCTACTTTACATATACCCATATATCCAAACACCTCACACACACCTACTTTACATATACACATATATCCAAACACCTCACACACACCTACTTTACATATACCCATATATACAAACACCTCACACACACCTACTTTACATATACCCATATATACAAACACCTCACACACACCTACTTTACATACACATATATACACACATATATTCAAACACACACACACCTCACACAGTCTTTTCTTGGTTTCTTAACGTGCCCCCCCTCCCTGCTGCCGTGACGACACCCGGCACACAGACACGCGTTGCGCGAGGTGGCACAGACTTTACCCCCTCGCGCTGCGCAAAAAAAAAAAAATTCGGATTGGCAGTGGTGAGGAGACCATGAGGCTGACGGCACCCAGGCGCCAGGTCCAATTTACTGGTCGCCATGGCGACCTGGCGCCTGGGGTTTGTCGAGCCCTGGTGTAATATATATCTACATGCATGTAGATAATATACTCATGTGTGTTTAATCTAACCCACAACATCCTGGATACCTGAATGGCAGAAAAAAATGTTGTGGTCACCCAACTCTCAAGCAATGCAGAATGGATATTCAATCCACTGGAAAAACACAGCAAAAAGTATGTTTTAATGGTATGTGTTCTAGACATGTGCAAAACTAAAATTTTCGTTTTGTTTTCGTCCATTCGGACGAAAATGTTATTTATTTCGTCTAAAACGAATTTCGTTCATTCGTGCATTCGTTTCAGACGAAATTCGTTCATTATTTTCGTTTCGTTTTATTCGTTCGTACGAATCAATTGACCTACACATTCCATAAACCGAAAGTCTATAAACCAAACTTCGTTCAGTTTATAGACTTTCGGTTTATAGAATTACATGTATTCTAAAAACCGAAAGTCTATAAACCGAACGACCTTCGGTTTATAGACTTTCGGCTTATAGAATACATGTAATACTTTTGGCTTTCTATAAACCGAACGAAAGCCACATTCATAAGAAATTCTATTGTATGTAATGCTATTGGCTTTCTATAAACCGAAATAGAGTCCCCATTCATAAGAAATTCTTATGAATGGGGACCCTATTTCGGTTTATAGAAATACAATAGTATTACATGTATTCCATAAGCCGAAAGTCTATAAACCGAACGACATGCGGTTTATAGACTTTCGGTTTATAGAACAGCAATAGCATTACATGTATTCTATAAACCGAAAGTCAGACTTTCGGCTTATGGAATACATGTAATGCTATTGGCTTTCTATAAACCGAAACAGAGTCCCCATTCATAAGAAATTCTTATGAATGGGGACAGGGCTGGCCTTAAGTGTTTTGGCGCCCTGTGCGGGCTTCCCCCGTGGCGCCCCACCCGTCTCTTTCACCCCCCTATGTATGTGTCTCTCTCCCTTCCCATGTTTGTCCCTTTCCTCTTCCTTGCCATTTTTGTCTCTCTCTCTCTCTCCCCCACCCCCCGTCCCCTGTTCTGTCCCACCCTCCCCTGTTCTGTCTCTCTCTCTCCCCCCCCCCTGTTTTCACTCTCCCCCAGCCCCTGTTCTGTCTGTCTCTCTCTCTCACCCCTCCCCTGTTCTGTCTCTCCCCCTCCCCCTGTTTTCTCTCTCCCCCCTGCCCCTGTTCTGTCAGTCTGTCTCTGTCACCCCCTCCCCTGTTCTGTCTCTCCCCATCCACTATTCTGGCTCTCTCTCCCCCCCCTCCCCTTGTTATCTCTCTCTCCCCCAGTTCTGTCTCTCCCCCCTGCCCCTGTTCTGTCTGTCTCTCTCTCCCCCCTCCCCTGTTCTGTCTCTCCCCCATCCACTGTTCTGTCTCTCTCTCCCCCCTCTCCCTGTTATCTCTCTCTAGCCCTGTTCTGTCTCTCCCCCCCCCTGCCCCTGTTCTGTCTGTCTGTCTCCCCCCTAACCCCTCTTCTGCCTCTCTCTCCCCCCTCCCCTACCTTTGCCTGCAATGTTGGATCCAGGGAGGGGGCGGAGCTAACCAGCTGAGAGGTGTAGCTCCGCCCACACCCTGTGAAGCAGAGCACAGTCTGCATTACAGGGAGCCATGGGCAGCAAGAGAAGGTGCTGCTCGGCTCCCCATGCTTAATGCAGGCTCCCCATGCTTAATGCAGGCTCCAGTATTTTAGCATTGTTTATTTGTATAACCTATAGTAGATATTGTTGTAGCGTTATCATTAAACTTTGTTATGCTTTAACCTATTCAAGTGTGTGGGTATTCTGTTATTTAGTTATTGAATATAACGCTCTAATAATACCTTATGGAATATTATAATCGTTGTATTGTTATATTATTTCCATTTATAAATTTGTTGTTGAGGTCATGCTCATTTGGCTTCTATTGTTATGTGTAACCATGGGAACCAAACTGTAAAGTGTTAAACAGACACCAGTTGATACCATATCTGGTATTAATTTAGATAGAGCATTTACTAATCTTCACCCTTCCAATACAACTGGCGTAGTCGGCAGGATTATTGCAGAGTTATTATATATAATAATTAATAACTGAATTCCGCATTTTCCAACATTTTTCTTAATGTTTCTTGTTTATGTGTAAAAAACAAAAAAGTAATTGTTTGACATTTATAGTACTTGTTACCTAGTCAAGTGACTAGCACCATTACTTGGACATTGACTAGTCACTTGCACTTGTAACTAGACAGGTGACTCTGGCCAAGCAGATTATTATTTAGTCTGTAAACCCCCTAAGTTATTTTTGAATGTCAATACCACACTGCAACGAGAGTGGTGGGTTTTAGTGTTGTCATTGCTGCAATGGGTTTATTTACTGAACAGTGTTTTGTTTTTTGTGTGATTAACCCCTTAACGACAGATGACGTGCCAGGCACGTCACGGCAAATCGTGGACTTGCCGACAGGTGACGTGCCTGGCACGTCATGCACTAAACTGAGTAAAGAAAGCGACCAGCGGTCGCTTTCTTTACTCTAACGGTGTTGCTACAATGCCTCTAGGTAGAGGCATTGTGCAACACCCCCCAAATGTGCAGGGGCGCGCTACGGAGTGATCGTAGCAGCCATTTAAAAATGGCTGCGCCCACTGCACACATGTGCTTAGAAAGCGAACGATCGTTCGCTTTCTAAGCATCTCCGGTGTTGTTAAAGTGCCTCGCCAGCTGCCCAGATCCGATGGTGGTCGCTCTCCTGAGCGACCACATCGGCTCAGTAGAGGGGAACGCTGCCTGTACAGGCAGCGCTTCCCTTCTAATGGCAAGAGCATCGGAAGTGAAAGTATTTCACTTCCGATGCTCTAGGGGGAGCCAATCGATGCCGGCACAACAGATCTGTGTGATCTGTGTGCAGGCATGTATGGTAAGTGCTCTGATGAGCAAATATTGCCTTTGACAAGTATTGATCTGCCTCCCTCACCTTACTAGTTATAGTAAGGGAGAGAGACAGATCAGATAAAGTAAAAAAATAAAATAAAATAATAAAAAAAAATATTTAATAAAATTTTAAACACCAAGGGCTTTTATAAAAGCCATTTAACCCCTTCCCTGCCATTGATCGCTGTGTACGCAGTGATCATACACAGCAGCACATGTTTTGCTGTCTGTGCATTTTTTAGGGGTTCATTTTTTTTACTGTAATTCATTACAGTATAAAAAAAGCTCTTTTAAGAGAGATTAACCCCTTTCTTGCTGTAGATCACTGCCTAAGCAGCGATCTGACGCAAATGCAGCAATCTTGCTGCAGAAGTATTTTTTAATTTTTTTTTACTTTTTTATTACACCCGTCACGTGTTAATTATACCCGCTAGGGGACTACGTTTAACGTAAAAAAAATTTTTTTAGCTGTCTGACCGCATGTATAGCGATCAGTAACAGCTGATAAGTGACAAAGGCGGGTTGGCGTTTGCTCAGATGAGCATCACCATTTGTCTGGTTAGATCAATATTTGTAAATATTTGATCTGACCCGTGTAGATCTGCCTCCCTCTCACTTGAGTTTTAGTGAGGGAGGGAGACAGAGCTGTATAATGTAAGTTTTTAATTATAATATATGTAATAGAATTGAGACCGAAAGGCTTTTATAAAAGCCGTTTCCAGTATTTAACCCCTTCCCTGCAATTGATCGCTGTGTATGCAGTGATCTTACACAGCAGCACATTTTTTGCTGTCTGTGCATTTTTTTAGGGGTTATTTTTTTTTACTTTGATTTATTACAGTATATCAAAGGCTCTTTTAAGAGCTATTAACCCCTTCCTTGCCGTATATCACTTCCTAAGCAGCACATATGGTCACTGCCTAAGCAGTGCAATGGTCACTGCCTAAGCAGCGCATATGGAGCAATCTAGTCGCAGAAGGATTTTTTTTGCTATCAGCATTTTTTTTGTCAGACTCGCTAGGGGTTAGTTATACCCACTAGGGGATTACGTGTATTCCTTTTGAAGCTGTCTGAACGCGTGTATAGCGATCAGTAACAGCCGATCAGTGGCAAAGGTGGTTTGGTGATTTCTCAGATGAGCATCACCATTCGTCTGGTTCGTAAATATTGTTCTGACCCATATGGATCTGCCTCCCTCTCCTCACTTGAGTTTTAGTGAGGGAAAGAGACAGATCTGTATAACATAATTTTTTAATTGTAATAAATTAAATAAAATGTTAAAAAATTGTGAGTCCCAAGGGCTTTTATAAAAGCCATACCCTTTGTATAGTGTAGTGTATTAACCCCTTTCCTGCCACTGATCACTGCACAGCAGAACATTTTTTCTTGTCTGTGCATTTTTAGGGGTTAATTTTTTTGTACAGTACTACAAAGGCTCTTATAAGAGCTATTAACCCCTTCCTTGCTCTACATGTTCAAATTCCAAGTTTGAAAATCAAAAAGCGCACCTCTCAAATGTAGCCTTTCAACACCCAACAAAGCTGACAAAGCTATGCATGGGTGGTATCCCTGTGCTCGGGAGATGTTGCTGAACATATATTGTGGTATTGTTTGTCAGTGACACATACCGAAATATGTGAATTTGTGTCTAAAGTACAATGTATGTGGGAAAAAATACACAATAAAATGACTACCACAAACTTTGACAAAGGCTGGTGGTAGAATTGGTGCATGGAAAGTGTTAAAATAACACCATTTAAAATAGCCTAGGGTGTCTACTTTTACAAAATATATTCTTTTTGGGGTAAAATACACTGTCCTACATTAAAAAAAGTCCCAAATGAAAGATGGGCTCAGGCTGGCTACACGTCAATATTCCAAGTTGAAAATGCGCACCTTCACAATGTGGCCCTTTTAGCCCCCAAACAACCCAACAAACCTATGCATGGGTGGTATCCCTGTACTCAGGAGATGTTGTTGAACACATATTTGGTTATTGTTTGGCAGTGACACATACCAAAATCTGTGAATTTATGTATAAAATACAATATTTGTGAAAAAAAAACACACAAAAATTACTACCACAAACTTTGACAAAGGCTGGTGGTAGAATTAGTGCATGGAAAGTGTTAAAATACCACCATTTGAAATAGCGTAGGGTGTCTACTTTTAAAAAATATATGGGTTGATGGGGTAAAATACACTGGCTGGTTTCAAATATGTCCCAAATGGGACATGGGTGCAGGCGGTCTGCATGTCAAAATTTCAATTTGGAAAACCAAAAACTGCACCTACCAAATTTGGCCTTTAACCCCCCAAACAACCCAACAAACCTATGCATGGGTGGTATCCCTGTACTCAAGAGATGTTGCTGAACACTTATTGGGGTGTTATTTGGCAGTGACACATACCAAAATCTGTGAATTCATGTCTGAAGTACAAGGTTTGTGAAAAAAAAACACAAAAAAATTACTACCACAAACTTTGACAAAGGCTGGTGGTAGAATTAGTGCATGGAAAGTGTTAAAATACCACCATTTGAGATAGCCTAGGGTGTCTACTTTTAAAAAATATATGGGTTGATGGGGTAAAATACACTGGCTGGTTTCAAATATGTCCCAAATGGGACATGGGTGCAGGCTGTCTGCATGTAAAAATTTCAAGTTGGAAAACAAAAAACTGCACCTCACAAATTTGGCATTTTAGCCCCCAAACAACCCAACAAACCTATGCATGGGTGGTATCCCTGTACTCAGGAGAAATAGTAGAATCTATTTAGCATGTTTTTTCATTCGCTATTGTCGATGAGGAGAAGTTGTTTCAAATAAAAGTCAGGAAATTTGTGTATTTTTCTTTTTTTACCATATTTTATTATTTTTTTTAATAATATGATAAGATATGATCAAAAATATGGCATCCATAGAAAGCCCTTTTTGTCCCGATAAAAACAATATATAATATGTGTGGGTACAGCAATTGACGAAGAAGAAAATTACTGCTAAACACAAACAGCACAGAAATGTTAAAATAGCCATTGTCCAGAAAGGACAAAAATGTTTCAAAGGCTCTGTCCTTAAGGGGTTAATAGATTTTTTAGTACTACTCAATAGTATCCTAAATTGCTAATAAGTATGCTTTTGAAACTTATTAGCAATAGCTATATATTGCTCTGGGAAGGTGGCAGGCTATTTATTACATGTGAAGTAATAAATGTTTCTAAGAGACCAGGAAATACATTGTGCGTTTATGTATTACATGTAAGCCTAGTGCATAGTGTTTATGTATGTAATATTGTATGCTGCTCTGGAAGAAGTATGTTTTATTTGCATGTGGGCTGTGCGTGCAACACAGCTGAGACGGCACTATAGGGACCTCTACAGACCAGGAAGTGTACGGCCGAGTGTATGGACCTGGGAAGGATGAAAGGCTATTAAATGACTAGTAATAGGTGCCACTGAGAGACCAGAAAATATGTTGTATGTGAATTTGTAGTATTATGTCTATTGATTGGTGTATGTATGCCTGCATGGAAAAGGGAAGCTATACCATTAGTAGTGACCCAAAGGAACCAGTAGGTATTTGTGTGTTTAACTGACCTGGGGTGGGAGGGCTCTAATGAGGGACCCCACTGTCCAGTAGGTTTGTGTGGGTATAAACTGACCTGGGGTGGGAGGGCTCTAATGAGGGACCCCACTGTCCAGTAGGTATGTGTGTGTAAACCGACCTGGGGTGGGAGGGCTCTAATGAGGGACTCCACTGTCCAGTAGGTATGTGTATGTGTATAAGCTGACCTGGGGTGGGAGGGCTCTAATGAGGGACCCCATTGTCCAGTAGGTTTGTGTGGGTATAAACTGACCTGGGGTGGGAGGGCTCTAATGAGGGACCCCACTGTCCAGTAGGTATGTGTGTGTAAACCGACCTGGGGTGGGAGGGCTCTAATGAGGGACTCCACTGTCCAGTAGGTATGTGTATGTGTATAAGCTGACCTGGGGTGGGAGGGCTCTAATGAGGGACCCCATTGTCCAGTAGGTTTGTGTGGGTATAAACTGACCTGGGGTGGGAGGGCTCTAATGAGGGACCCCACTGTCCAGTAGGTATGTGTGTGTAAACCGACCTGGGGTGGGAGGGCTCTAATGAGGGACTCCACTGTCCAGTAGGTATGTGTATGTGTATAAGCTGACCTGGGGTTGGAGGGCTCTAATGAGGGATCCCATTGTCCAGTAGGTTTTTTGACTTGAATGTCTGTGTAAAGTGCTTGTGTGGTGCATCCATTGATGTAGTCCCCACAAGTGTTGTAACTCTTTCCCAATTTACTAGCCAGATATCAGGGATTAATAAATTGAAGCTGGACAGTACAGAAACGGTTAGAGAGGAGTGTTTGTTTTCATGATTCCCTAGCAAAAGAAACTTAACCCCTTAGTGACATGACTTTTTTGGCTTGTCCGACGCTTGGTGACATGGGCTGTTTTAGCATTTCTGAGATGTTTGTGTTTTGCTGTAATTTATTTCTGTCTCATTTAGTGTACCCGCACAAACTATATATATCGTTTTTATCGTTATAAGAAGGGCTTTCTTTTGATACCATTATTTTGATAACAGCATATCATTTGATGTAAAAAAAATAATAAAATATGGCAAAAAAATGTAAAAAAAAAATTTTTTAGGACTTTTATTTGAAAAATCATATACTCATGTACAAGAGACAACAAAAAAACACTGCTATATAGTTTCTAATATATGTCCTGAGTTCAGAAATAGCCCATGTTTTATGTTTTTGTGCTTTTTTATTCATGTTACAGGGCCAGAACTATAAGTAGTGCAAAGCTATTTTAAAATCCTTTTTTTTTTTCAAAATTAGCGATAGTGACATTTTAACACTGATTTCTGTACTAAATCCATGAATGACCCCCAACATGTACATATTTTTGAAAACAAGACCACTCAGGGCATTTAACTTGGGGTATTTTGACAGATTTCATGTAGCCATTTTACCACCAATCTTTGCCAAAGTTTGCAGCAAAAAAATCTTTTTTTTGAATTTTTCACATAGTTTGCAATTTAGGTAAACATTACCTTAACATGTGAAGGGGTATTTCCAAATAACACCTCAATATGTGTTCAGCAACATCTCCTGAGTACAGGAATACCACCCATGCATAGCTTTGTTGGTTTGTTTTGGGGCTAAAAGGCCACATTTAGGGGGTGCGCATTTTGGTTTTCCAACTTGGAATTCTGACGTGCAGAAAACCTTCGCCAATGTCCCATTTGGGACATTTTTGAAGCCAAAAAGTGTATTCTACCCCACAAAAACATATATTTTTGAAAACTAGACACCCTAGGGTATTTCAAATGGTAGTATTTTAACACTTTCCATGCACTAATTCTACCACCAGCCTATGTCAATGTTATGGATAGTAATTTATTTTCACATTCATTGTACTTCGGGCATGAATTCACAGATCCTATTATGTGTCAGTGCCAAACAACACCTTAATATGTGTTCAGCAACATCTCCTGAGTACAGGGATACCACCCATGTGTAGGTTAGTTAGATTATATGGGGGTTAAAAGGCCACATTTGAGAGGTGCGCTTTTTGGTTTTTCAACTTGGAATTCTGACATGCAGAAAACCTGCGCCCATGTTCCATTTGGGACATTTGTGAAGCCAGAATGTGTATTTTACCCCACAAAACCGTACATTTTAGCAAACTAGACCCCCTAGGGTATTTCAAATTATAGTTTTTTAACACTTTCCATGCACTAATTCTACCACCAGCCTTTGTAAAATTTTAGGTTAGTAATTTTTTAATGTTTTGTTTCCACATACATTGTACTTCGAGCATGAATTCACAGATCCTGTTATGTGTCAGTGCAAAACAACACCCCAATATGTGTTCAGCAACATCTCCTAGTACAGGGATACCACCCATGCATAGGTTTGTTGGGTTGTTTGCGGGCTAAAAGGCCACGTTTAGGGGGGGGTGCATTTCCAACTGGGAATTTTGACATGTAGTCAGCAAGCTCCCATGTTCCATTTGGGACACTTTTGAAGCCTGTCAAAGTATTTTACCCCATAAAACCATATATTTTGGAAAACTAGACATCCTAGGGTATTTAAAATTGTGGTATTTAACACTTTCCAAGTGCTAATTCTACCACCAACCTATGTCAAAGGGTTGGGATGTCATTTTTTCCCCACACACATTGTAGTTCAGACAGGAATTTTCAGATTCTGGTATTTGCCACTGCCAACCAACACCTCAATATGTGTTCAGCAACATCTCCTGAGTACAGGGATACCCCCCATGCATAGGTTTGTCGGTTTGTTTTGGGGCTAAATGGCCACATTTAGGGGGTGCGCATTTCCAACCTGGAATTTTTTTCACATGCATTGTACTTCAGGCATGAATTCACAGATTCTGGTATATGTCACTGCCAAACAACAACCCAATATGTGTTTAGCAATATCTCCCGAGTACAGGGATAGCACCCATGCATAGGTTTGTTGGTTTGTTTTTTGGCTAGAAGGCAACCTTTGTGAGATGCGCATCTCAAAATTCCAACTTGGAATTTTGACATGTAGTCAACCTGCGTCCGTGTCCTATATGGGATATATCTTTGAAGCCAGCCAATGTAATTTACCCCCACCAAACCATATATTTTTTTAACGGTAGACCCCCATCACTACTTGTGGCAAGGGCTCAGCAGCCACGATACATCGCTAGATGATGTATCAGAAAGCTGACCAGGGTCAAAATCGAACCCTGAGTCCGCGGCCTCAGAATCAGTACGTAAGCAGTGATCTCGAGCAAAGAAGGGGTTAATAGCTCTTAGAAGAGCCTATCTAGTACTGTAATACATTACAGTACAAAGAAATTAATCCATAAAACAGTGCAGACAGCAAAACATACTGTTGCTGTGCAAGATTACTGCTTATACAGTGATGAATGGCAGGGAAGGGGTTAATACACAGTGAAAGACTTTCATAAAACCTGCCAATTTTATAAAATGTTATTTTATATCACTAATACTGATCTGTCTCTTTCCGTCACAAAAATGTAAGTGAGGAGAGGGAGGCAGATCAATATTTGTGAATATTGATCCGACCAATTTTGATCTGACCAGGGCGAATGGTGAGCTTAATTGAGAAATCACCAAACCGCCTTTGCCACTAATTCGCTGTTACTGATTGCTATGCGCTCAGGCAGCTTAAAAAAAAAAAACTCAAATATTTTACATGTAATCCCCTAGCGGGTATGTGTAAAAAAAAAAATATGCAGACAGATAAAAATTGCTTTGGCGTCAATATCATTGCGTAAGCAGTGATCGACGGCAAAGAAGAGGTTAATAACTCTTAGAAGAGCCTTTGTAGTACTGTAATAAATTACAGTACAAAAAAATTAACCCCTAAAAAAATGCACAAACAGCAAAAATAAATGCGCTGATGTGCACGATCACTGCCTACGCAAGATCAGTGGCAGGGAAGGGGTTAAACACAGGGAATTGCTTTAATAAAAAATTGTTTATTGTTTTATTATTCGTGTGTTGTGTATTTATTGTTTTTTTTTTACTTTTACTTACTTTTAGAACTTTGATCTGTCTCTCTCCCTCACTAAAAAAAATGTGAGGAGAGGGAGGCAGATCATAACTGGTCAGATCAATATAGGGTTAATATTGATCTGACCAGTCAGTGGGGATGCTCAGCAGAGCATCCCCACTGCTTGTCTGTGTGCCTGGCAGTCACAGATTGCCTCTATGAAGAGGCAATCGTGTGACAGCCAGAGAGCACAGGAAGCAGGTACTTCCTGCCTCCTGTGCTCTTGCCCTTAGAAGGGCAGCGCCAGCGCCATCTTGGTCACACAGTGACCAAGATTGTGCATTTTTTTTTGTGTTCCTGATTGCCTCGACTTGCGAGGCAATCAGAAACACTTTCTGAGCATAGGAAGCGAAAAATTTGCTTCCTATGCTCGTTTTTTGAAATGCCTGCGTTTTAAAGGCACTGTGCATTTAAAACCGGCATTTCTATCGCTCTCCGGAGCGATCGAAATGCCGACGGGCATTTTTTTTTAGTATTGTACGATGCTTCCACACGGAAGCATCGTTACAATCAGAGGCGTTGCTAGGTTTCCAAAATATCTGGGGCTATAGCCCATAAGACTTTTTTATTTTTTTAAATGGAACCATACGGGCACTTACTGAGTGAGTGTGTGTGCATGACAGTGAGAGTGAGTGTGTGCATGTCAGTGAGAGTGTGTGCATGTCAGTGAGAGTGAGTGTGTGCATGTCAGTGAGAGTGTGTGCATGTCAGTGAGAGTGAGTGTGTGCATGTCAGTGAGAGTGTGTGCATGTCAGTGTGAGTGTGTGCATGTCAGTGTGAGTGTGTGCATGTCAGTGTGAGCATGTCAGTGTGAGTGAGAGTGTGTGTATGTCAGTGTGAGTGTGTATATGTCAGTGTGAGTGTGTGTATGTCAGTGTGAGTGTGTGCATGTCAGTGTGAGTGTGTGCATGTCAGTGTGAGTGTGTGCATGTCAGTGTGTGCATGTCAGTGTGTGCATGTCAGTGTGAGCGAGAGTGTGAGCATGTCAGTGTGAGCGAGAGTGTGAGCATGTCAGTGTATGCGAGATTGTGAGCATGTCAGTATGATCGAGAGTGTGTGTTTGTGTCAGTGTCTGAGTGCCGAGATATAACATAAAGATGGAAGATGAATAAAGATCCCTGATATAAACATAAATCCTTCCAATGCTGTTTAGCAGTCCCTTAATAAAAAATGTCACACACACACATAACACACATATGTGTGACATTATTTATTACAGGACTGCTAAACAGGATAGATATGATTTATGATATATATCAGGACTTGACAAATTTTATTTAGTTTTAGGAGCCAGAAAAAAAATGTAGGAGCCAGACAATGGCACATCACGAAAGCATACATACACAAAGACATTCACATGCACGCACCTCACATACAGAATCACATACATACACAAAGTCACATACACACACTTCACAGACATCCAGTCAGTCATTATGCTATATATAGCATAATGATTTATGATTTTATATATATATATATATATATATATATATATATATATATATATATATAGCATAAATTATGCATAAATAGCATAAATCACTTATTTACATCCACCTTTGTGTATTTAAGCTATATATTGTTGGTTTGAGGTTCCTTATTACAGGACTGCCAAACAGCATAGGAATGATTTATGTTACACACACACACACACACATACATATATATATATATATATACACACCTATGTAACATAAATCATTCCTATGCTGTTTAGAAGTCCTGTAGTAAGGAACCTCATATAGTTAAAATACACAAAAGAGGATGTAAATAAGTGACCCCAACCCTCCCTTCTCTCAAACTGCACCAAACCCAGAGCTTACCTGAGTGGGAATAGACCTGCTCTGTATCTCCCACAAGGTAACAGCCTGCAAGGATTTCTTCAGAGCTGCTTCACTGTCCCACGTGGAGCTTCACTCACATCCCTGCAGTCACACACAGTGACCATGCTGTGTAAAAGCCCTGCACTGATTGGCTGAAACATCACTCAGCATCCTATCAGTGCAGGGCTTTCACACACAGTGATGCTGCTGTGAAAAAGCACTGCACTGATTGGCTGAAACATCATTCAGCATCCTATCAGTGTAGGGCTTTCACACACTGTGTGTGATGTTAGGGGGCGGAGCTACACGGAGCTGCAGAGACTCGGGGCTTTGCTGAGCACATTCGGGGCTTCAGCCCCCTTAGCCCACCCCTAGCGACGCCTCTGGTTACAATACCATTAGAGCACTGAAAGCGGAAAAACTTGCTTTCAGTGCTCGTTTTGACACAGGACGGCGCCTCGGCACACAGGAGTATCCTGAAGACTCCGGTGTCTCTAAAGAAACAGAAGAGATACTCCCAGCACTGATTGAGCCTTGACAGGCCTGGACAGACATTAGTGTCCAGAAATAAACTGTCTACCTGAGCACAGTGCAATAAGAATATAAAGATACAGACAAAGAAGAAAGCATCAAGCAAGATTGCCAATGACACAGCACATTGTCTTTCTGTACTCCTACAGCTGCAAGCTGGCACCCTAGTCAAAAATATGGGTCACAGAAGAGGTGAACTCACTCAGAAGAGAAAGAGGATGAGCAGCTGATTCCACCTGTCAAGAAAGTTGGCCATACCAAGTAGCCCTCAAGAATAAAGTTGGGCAGACCTGGCAGTTTAACTGTGGAGGCCGAAGACCAAGAGGTGGATTGAATTTCTGCATTGTTGTGGAAAACTATTCTAAAGAGTTGTGGCTTGCAGAGAATGCAGCAAGAAGACACTAAAAAAAAAAAAAAAAAAAATTGTTATCTATGGACAGTTGTGCTTATGTTATTGGGCTACCACTAAGCATATTGTGGTCCCTAGCCTATCACCTTAAAGGCTCTAGGTTGATAGAGTGGTGCAAAGAGTTTTCAGGAGAGCACATTCAAGTACTGTCCCCAGTAGTGATAGACTGTGGGTGGGAATGGGTTTGCAACCATTTTTCCTTTTTACAGTACTGCCCACAAAGATTCTAGTGTGGGATGTTGGGTTGTATTAAATGTTAGAGTGTTAAGCAGGTTTCAGGGGGTGGTAAGTGTTTGTTTGTGACAGTCTCCTTGTCTGATTGACCTGGAACCTGGTGAATGCATGTGAGTATGTGGCGTGAGGTGAAGGTGGTGAGCTGTGTGGGGGTACTGTTTTAGGGGAGATAGCCATCTGGGTAACTCAAACAGTGTAAGTTACAAAGGACCAGAGCTAGCTGATTCAGGTAGGGACCAAAGTGTGGGTGCTACCCCGATGCAGCAAGCAACAGAGGCAGAAGGTCGAAATAATATCAGATGGACCTGGTGATACTAAGGTTGTATTATTATGCTGTGATATTAAATCTATTTTCTTTCCTTCCAGCTGACTGGTGGCACTGTGAGCCAGCGGAACCAATGGTCCTCCAACAACTTTATGCACATAAGAGTTGTAACCTTGCATCTAGGCCTTGGTGTGTTAGCCACCAAGAGAGAAGTCTGACAGTGGTCAGCAAAGAAGTGATGCATTAATTTTAAAAAATTTAGAGTATTATAGTAGTGATGTCTGTGGTATTTGACCAAGAGGTGGAGTGTTATATACATGCATTTTATTTATTCTAGTTTGTCGATCTTATACACAGAAATCACTTAAATAGCAAAATATATTGGTTTATTTGTGTGGGGTATATGCAGGTGGCTGGTGGTCTAAGCAACAGTGTTTCCAGGTAAACATACTGGCTAGTGTTCAAGACTGGACTCTAAACAACATGGAGTCTGACATTTTGGTCACCTGACCACAGGGCCGGCCCTAAAATGGGGCAGAGTGGGGCAACTGCCCCAGGCGGCACTTTTGCAGAGGCAGCACATTGCCGCCTCAATAAACGCTCGGGGGCCGAATCACTGAAACAACGCCTCCAGTTCTTGAAGCTGCCTCCAGTTCTTGAAGAAGCTGCCTCCAGCGTCATGGGCGTCCGCAACTGGGGAGGGCAAGCTTGCCCCCCCTGGATTATCCCAACCCCCCCCAAAAAAAGTGCCCCCCGCCGCTGCCCATATGTCTGTCTCACATGGAGACAGTCATGTGGACAGCAGCCGCAGTCCGCATCCTCTGGATGTGGCTGCCGAGAAAAAGTAAGCAAAAAGTAAAAAAAAAACTCCTTCACACCGGATATGACGTTACGTCATACCCAGTGGCTGAGCTTCCCTCCTCCTGCACGGAGGGAAGACTCCACGGAGGAGACCAGCATCGTCTGGACGGAGCAACCAGGAGGTAAGTACTGGAAAAGGGGGGGGGGGGGTAAAAGGAGCAAAATCCTGGCATATTGAGTGACAAAATCCTAGCATATTAAATGGCTAAATCTGGCATATTGAGGGGTTAAATCCTGGCATATTGAGTGGCTAAATCCTAGCATATCAAATTGCTAAATCTGGCATATTGAGGGGCAAAATCCTGGCAAATTAAATGGCTAAATCTGGCATATTGAGGGGCAAAATCCTGGCATATTAAATGGCTAAATCTGGCATATTGAGGGGAAAAATCCTGGCATATTAAATGGCTAAATCTGGCATACTGACGGGCAAAATCCTGGCATATTAAATGGCTAAATCTGGCATATTAAATGGTTAAACCTGGATTATCCCCCCCCCCCCCCCCCCAAAAGAAGTGCCCCCCGCCGCTGCCCATATGACGGTCTCACACAGAGACAGTCATGCAGACAGCAGCCGCAGTCCGCATCCTCTGGATGTGGCTGCCGAGAAAAATTAAGTACAAAAAAAAACTCCTTCACACCGGATATGACGTTAAGTCATACCCGATGGCTGAGCTTCCCTCCGCCGTGCAGGAGGGAAGACTGCACGGAGGAGACCAGCATCGTCTGCATGGAGGTAAGTACTGGGAAAGGGAGAGGGGGGGGGGGTGTAAAACGAGCAAAATCCTGGCATATTAAATGGCTAAATCCTGGCATATTGAGTGACAAAATCCTAGCATATTAAATGGCTACATCTGGCATATTGAGGGGTTAAATCCTGGCATATTGAGTGGCTAAATCCTAGCATATTAAATTGCTCACCCGGTGGCTGAGCTTCCCTCCTCCGTGCAGGAGGGAAGACTGCGTGGAGGAAACCAGCTTCGTCTGCACGGAGCAACCAGGAGGTAAGTACTGGGAAAGGGGGGGGGGGGGTAGGAGGGGGGTTTAAAACGAGCAAAATCCTGGCATATTAAATGGCTAAATCCTGGCATATTGAGTGACAAAATCCTAGCATATTAAATGGCTACATCTGGCATATTGAGGGGTTAAATCTGGCATATTGAGGGGCAAAATCCTGGCATATTAAATGGCTAAATCTGGCATATTGAGGGGCAAAATCCTGGCATTTTGAGTGGCTAAATCCAAGCATATTAAATGGCTAAATCTGGCATATTGAGTGGCTAAATCCAAGCATATTAAATGGCTAAATCTGGCATATTGAGGGGAAAAATCCTGGTATATTAAATGGCTAAATCTAGCATATTGAGGGGCAAAATCTTGGCATTTTAAATGGCTAAATCTGGCATATTGAGGGGTTAAATCCTGGCATATTAAATGGCTAAATCTGGCATATTGAGGGGTTAAATCTGGCATATTAAATGGCTAAATCTGGCATATTGAGGGGCAAAATCTTGGCATTTTAAATGGCTAAATCTGGCATATTGAGGGGTTAAATCCTGGCATATTAAATGGCTAAATCTGGCATATTGAGGGGTTAAATACTGGCATATTGAGAGACAAAATCCTGTTTTTTGTTTTTTTTTTGGGGGGGGGGGGGGTGAACCAGGGTTACTATGGGAAAGCTGTACCAACAAGGGCTTCATGTTAAAAGAGATACACAGTTAAAGAGATTTCAGAACTCTCCTGAAGCTCCAACAATGGAGAAGCTGCTGCTGAAGCCAGTCTTTCCACCTGAGTTCTCCTCGCACTGTAACATCTAAGTAACAGCATTTATATATTTTACTTTACTTTCTTTTACTTGAATAGAGTTAACTATTATTGTTTCTATTAATAGATTGAGTATTTTAGCATTATTTGTATAACCTATAGTAGATATTGTTGTAGCGTTATCATTAAACCTTGTTATGCTTTAACCTATTCAAGTGTGTGGGTATTCTGTTATTTAGTTATTGAATATAACGCTCTAATAATACCTTATGGAATAATATAATTTATAAATTTGTTGTTGAGGTTATGCTCATTTGGCTTCTACTGTAAAGTGTTAAACAGACACCAGTTGATACCATATCTGGTATTAATTTAGATAGAGCACTAATCTTCACCCTTCCAATACAACAACATAAAATCATGCAGAAAAAAAACAATAAATAACAGTACACAACTAATGAGCTTTAGCTCAAAATTTCCTTTTATTTGTTTTTTTTTTTTATTACCAGATAGGGTATATTTGCTTTCTCAGATGCTTATTTATTAGGTCCTTCACCAACTACACTCTAGCATATGCACATTTCCTATGGGTTTTGTAGTATCGATCTTCTAACGCCAGAGAGAGGCGTGAAACGCAGCCTGTGACGTTAGTGGGTGTTTGCGGAAGTAGGGTATTTTGTGCAAGAAGCTTTTCAGAGGGGAAACATGGCGGTAGAGCAACGCTGGCAGAGCCTAGAGGGATCCCGGGATACAGACCCCATGGACAGGTTCATGTGTCCCATCTGCCTGGAGCTCTTCGAAAGCCCTGTCAGGGTGAACTGCGGCCATATGTGAGTGTTTCAGTAACTTATATTCCCCTCCCCATTTCTAATCTTACAATATTATCTGTGATCTGATGTATGCTGTATTCAGGATCTGTGAGATCAAAGCATACACCTAATTTGACTAACTAGTAGTCCAGTTATTGTGACCAATTCCTAGATGCTGTGACAATACGCTGTGCATCATGGAAAATGTTATCAACAACATCCGGTGTGCTAAAGGTTAGCTATGGCAAAAAGCGTTGCTAGTCTGATCCGATTCTACAATGGGTATTTAATAGATGTATGGAGGGTCCGTCTGTAACTATTTGTATTGAAATTATAAAGCTCTCCGAGGGAAACTATCTTCTGCACCATTTTTTGTATGTGTTTGCATGTTAAATCTCGCTTATGGCTATCTGTACATGCGTATTTCGTTTATTGAAATCCTATGCGTCTGCGGTGTA
>CM069862.1:141472303-141854803 GCA_036172795.1 Pelodytes ibericus
AAAAAAAAGTTTGCCGATTTGTTTTAATATATTGATGTCAAAATAACATACTTTGCGTCTAGCTGTATAAGACCCTCGTTTTGCACACTTGTTTATTTTTTTTTCTCCTCTTGTCCGGTTTCTGTCCTTGCCTGCAGATGTGCATATCACACTTACGTAATCACGCTGCCACATGCTCTAAATACGAAAACTATGTCATGGAAGGAATCAAATCTGTGACGAAGGACCAGACTCCCCAAACCAGGTTAGTGTCAAGTCTTACATCTCTCAATAACAAACTGTTATAATCAAGGGACTTTCAGTCTGAATAAGAAGCATTTCTCTGTTCAGTAATCACAACTATAGATAATAACAATGTAATATTAAAACACCACAACTGTGGGCATAAGCTTTCTCTTGCAGTAGCACATGGATTTCAGTGCTGGTATAGTGGGGCAGTTGTGGGAAGATCAAATCCTATTCTCCTTCTGGCATCACAAGAGTATGGAGACATGGGTCCGAATTGGGCTTACGGTCTTCATTGTACTGCTTCTTAGCTGTATGCCAGTTTTGTCCCACACTGTCATTTTGAAACTGCCATAGAGAATTGCATAGAGACTTGAGGCAAAGGTCTCGCTTCTACTGCTATTCTTTATGTCACCTGAGATGGACTTTCCAGGCTCTGCACCTGGACAGGCAGTGTGATGGGATGCACCTAATCCTAAATTGGGGAGGTAGAGATGGCTTGCAATAGGCATCGGTGACCATTTCTACCCCAGGTGCCTATTGACACACCAACTGTTTCCATGTGATTGTCAGCCAAAGCACTGGGGGAAAGTAATTCACAATAAATACACCAGGTAATTTTGGACTACAGTTACTTTTATACTCCTCATGATGGCTGAGAATTATGTGTAAGGTAGTCCACAACTGCTGTAGTGCCAATGGTTGCCATCATTGGCTAAATCATTGTCTATGTAGACTAGTTTTCCTGTAGCACTCGGCAAGCAAAAAAGTTGGCTGAGCATTTTACTAAACAAAGTGGCTTTACCACAAGCATTTTAGCTGGTGTGTACCACTATTGTGTCAAAGCCACTGATGGGTAACCCTTTGCATGCCAAAGGTTTGGTCCCCTGTGTTGGATTAGCATCATGGGAAAGGTAGTGCATAACAGGTCTATTACTTTTCCCTTGTTGCTCAGCCATATTTTGGCTGACAATCATCTAAAATAGTGATTTACCATAGGCATTTTTCCTATGATGATCAGCAATAATCTGTCTTGGAGAAAATAGTCAATGGTTAGCCACCACTGGCTGATCAATTCAGATATATTCTCCCACAAATTGTGGTGAGTGGCATTTTTACCCCCTCCTCCCCTTCACCCCTGAAGGGGAGCAGAGCCACCGTCCATCAGGAGTATGATGTACTTCTCCATGTTCGTGTTCCTCCACACTGATTGAGACTTCGCTGGATGTAAAGTCATATTCAGTGTGGAGCCAGACATGATCCTGAGGGAGTCCCTATATTTACTCCCTAGAGATGCCATAGGGCAGGGGCGTCGAACGTGCGGCTCGCCTGGCACTGAGCTGCTGCCTGCGTGATCTCAGCAGCGGTAGCCGCACCTCTCCAACTGTTGGCCCCCGTGCCGAAGGCTCGTCAGGGAACAAAGTTCCCTGCACATAGCTCCTCAGTCCTGGCAACACAACCCCTCCTCTACCCTGCATTTGAGGTCAGCGCAAGGGTCAGAGGGAGGGGGAAAGTGGGCCAGCAACGTGTACAGCAAAGCAGAGGAGGGGTCTGAAGATCTCCGCCCTGATCAAAAAAAAGAAAAACGGGCAGGTACTGTGTGTATGCAAGTGTGTGTGTGTGTGTGTCAGTGTAACTGTATGCAAGTGTGTGTGTGTCAGTGTAACTGTATGCAAGTGTGTGTGTGTCAGTGTAACTGTATGCAAGTGTGTGTGTGTCAGTGTAACTGTATGCAAGTGTGTGTGTGTCAGTGTAACTGTATGCAAGTGTGTGTGTGTCAGTGTAACTGTATGCAAGTGTGTGTGTGTCAGTGTAACTGTATGCGTGTGTGTGTGTGTGTGTCAGTGTAACTGTATGCAAGTGTGTGTGTGTGTGTGTCAGTGTAACTGTATGCAAGTGTGTGTGTGTGTGTGTGTCAGTGTAACTGTATGCAAGTGTGTGTGTGTGTGTGTGTGTGTCAGTGTAACTGTATGCAAGTGTGTGTGTGTGTGTCAGTGTAACTGTATGCAAGTGTGTGTGTGTGTGTGTGTGTCAGTGTAACTGTATGCAAGTGTGTGTGTGTGTGTGTGTGTCAGTGTAACTGTATGCAAGTGTGTGTGTGTCAGTGTAACTGTATGCAAGTGTGTGTGTGTGTCAGTGTAACTGTATGCAAGTGTGTGTGTGTGTCAGTGTAACTGTATGCAAGTGTGTGTGTGTGTCTGTCAGTGTAACTGTATGCAAGCGTGTGTGTGTGTGTGTGTCAGTGTAACTGTATGCAAGCGTGTGTGTGTGTGTGTCAGTGTAACTGTATGCAAGTGTGTGTGTGTGTGTGTCAGTGTAACTGTATGCAAGTGTGTGTGTCAGTGTAACTGTATGCAAGTGTGTGTGTGTGTGTGTGTCAGTGTAACTGTATGCAAGTGTGTGTGTGTGTCAGTGTAACTGTATGCAAGTGTGTGTGTGTGTGTGTGTCAGTGTAACTGTATGCAAGTGTGTGTGTGTCAGTGTAACTGTTATGTAACTGTATGCGTGTATTTGTGTGAATGTGTTTTTTTTTTTTTTTTTTATTGCTGTGCAGGTTGTGATACACTCACATGCTGCACATTACTGTGTGTGTGTGTGTGTGTGTAGAGATAGATAGATAGATATCTATCTATCTCTATTTTAATCTTTTGATTAAAAAATGAAAGTGGACCATGCTCACATACATTTTTGGTGAAGTGGTCCACCATAGAAATAACTTGGACACCCCTGCCATAGGGAGAATAGGTTGTGGAGGAATAAAATGTACCCATACCCCTCTCTACCATTAGGAAAGCCCCAGTTGTAGTGATACTCTAGTATACTTTTCTTACTGTAGTGAAGCAATTGCAGAAATGACTGGCCTTTGTTATGCTTGGAAAGCATATCCTGTGACCCAGATCAGACTCTTTGTTTGGCTTTGTATATTGCATAATAATTCATCTTATTATTCATATTCAACTTCATCATGTTCTTGTGTTTCCTGTCTTTGTCACCACTGTTTTGTTATTCTGACCTTGCTTTCAGAGATGTTCCAAACCGATTCACCTTCATCTGTCCGTATTGCCGTGAACAGAACCTTGACCAGGAAGGGCTAGTAGACCACTGTAGGAGGTACCACTTCTCTGACCCAACACCGGTGGTAAGACTTTCAGATGTTTCTCCTTCTGTTAGATTATACTAAGGGCCAGTGCAATGATTTTTGCCACCGTTTACAAAAGATAAAATTGCCAAGCTCTCTGATGTTCCTGTCTCTCTCATGCTGATCCATTCAGTCTATAGTTAGTAAGATGCTGACATGATACAGTATAGCGCCTATCTGTGTACTGTTAAGTCACAGATGGTGGTAGGGCATATCTATCACTATATAGTAAGGCAGATATAGACACTGGCCTAGTACAGCATAGCTACCATCAGCATGTAGTTAGATGTGGTACAACATATTGCAAATCAGTTTATAGCTAGCCACACTGTGCTGTACAACATATCTCCTATTAATATATAGTTAGCCATATATAGTTAGGCAGCGCTAGATATGGTACAATATAGTTACCATCAGCATATAAGTAGCCATATGGGAGTGAACATCAGTAGAGAAACGGACATGGATATAATCTAGAAAAAAAAAAAAAAAAACGGGTCCGAGGGAGCGGTGGGCGGGGAGGGGTGGGGAGAGAAGGGGTGGGTAATTAGGTGGAATTTACGGGGAGCGAAATCACTATTTTTCTTATTTTATTTCATGATTTTCAGTGCCCTGCGGAAGGCCTTGCTTTGTGTGGGTGTCTCAGATTCATCTTAGACAAGATCCCACAGAGATGGATTTTCCAGGGAGGTTCTTGTTCCTCATAACCTTCGTGGAAATCCAAGGGGTTATCCCCTGTGTATACCTGATGATGTTGTTGTGTATTCTGTTATGTGTAGGGTCGCCCACAGATAAGTGTGGTAAGGGACCCAATGTTTGTGGTGGTGTGGGGTGGGAGGGGTGTCGCGCCCTTGGGAAGAGACATGGTCGGATTTCCGGAGTTGAGAATAATGTCGGTCAACGCTCAGGGTCTAAATACAATAAAAAAGAGACAGCTTCTATATAATGTATTAATAAAGGAACAGGTACAAATCTGCTTCCTCCAAGAAACACATTGGCAAAAAGACTCGAAACAAACTTGGGGAGAGAAGAAATTCCCAACAATAATACATGCCTCCATGAAAACGAAAAAAAAAGAGAGGGGTAGCTATGGTCTTCGCAGAGAATTTACAAGTGGAGGTCTCCTGTCAGGTCGCGGATCCGGAAGGTAGATATATGATCATTGTATGTAAAGTAGATGGTAGACAATTCACCTTGGTGAATGTTTATCTCCCAAATAAAGCTCCAACAAATACTTTCGCAAAGATTATGGAAATAGTAGATAGAATAACTAGAGGTACTCTTTTAATAACAGGAGATTTCAATACTGTTATGGACCCGCGGCTTGACAAGAGGCTCTCTACAGAGGCCAATATAGATCCTGCTATAATTAGACAATCAAAAAAACTGAATGCTATATGCAATAAATACGCATTGTATGACATTTGGAGATTACTAAATCCCAACACAAAAGATTATTCACATTTCTCCAAACCACATAAATCATACGCTAGAATAGATCTTTGTTTAGGGAACGCAGAAACAATAAGAAGCACCAAAAAAATCACCTTGACAGACAATACGTGGTCAGACCATAGCTGGCACATCTGGGAGGTAGGAGAGAGACCAATTAGAAATGAAAACAACATGGAAACTGAAAGGGTATTTATTGAATAATGATAAAAATCTACAATATATTCGAGAGGAGACAAAACACTTTCATCGAAAATGTCTCACAAGAGATTACAAATACGATAGTATGGGCCGCTTATAAATCAGTGGTAAGAGTCTATTTGATCAAAATGGAAAAATCGCATAGAAAAAACAAAGAAAAAGATCTAAAAGAGCTTTACATCCAGTTTTATAAAGCCTCCTCAGAAAACAAAATATACCCTACCGAGACTAAAATGAGACATCAAAATCCTTCAAACTAAGATAAACACTAGGATAGAAGAAAATACTAACATCAAACTGCAGAAACTTCGTGTAAACTACTACTATAAGGGGAACAAAGCTGATAAAATATTATCAAATAAATTAAAAAAACAAAGAACAAGAAATAGAGTAACCAAAATAAATCAAGGTGGAAAAATAGCTACAGACCCCGAGGAAATTGCTCAAGCCTTTGTAACCTTCTATTCAAAGTTATACAATCTGGAACAGGGAGGCACAAAACCCCAGATACACGAATATTTAGAATCCATAAATATCCCAAAAATATCAGAAGAAGATAAAAACAACTTAAACAACTTAATTACACTAGCCGAAGTACAAAAAGCAATAGATAAATTACCAAACTATAAAACACCTGGCCCAGACGGTTTTGGGAACTCCTTCTATAAAAAACTAAGAGATTTCATAGCCCCGCAACTGGTAGTAACCTTTAATGAGATGGCCATTTCCCCTTCCATTCCTAACGAGCTCCTAAGCGCCAATATCATCCCAATATTAAAGCCTCAGAAAGATCCTACAGACCTAGGTAACTACAGACCTATATCCTTAATAAATGTTGATGTAAAGCTGTATGCGGCCATCCTGGCGGAACGGTTGAATAGAGCGATACCAACAATAATACATAGAGATCAGGTGGGTTTCGTCCCTGGTAGACTGATATGCAATAACACCCGCCGCCTGATCGACATACTCGAACGGTCTGAAAGGACTGGGGATCCCCTGCTGAACCTGTCACTGGACGCCAAGAAGGCGTTCGACAGGGTCAGCTGGGGATTCCTCAGTAGAGTTCTTGTGGCATTTGGAATACAGAGATGGATTCATGGGGCGATAATGATACTATACTCTTCTGCTAGAGCTAGAGTGGTGGGAATGGATTTATGTTCGGAATGGTTTCCCTTGACCAATGGCACGAGACAGGGATGCCCCCTGTCTCCACTGTTATACATTTTGACATTGGAGCCTCTTGCAATTAGAATTAGGGATAACCTGGAGATACATGGGCACCCAAGCCTAGGGGGAGACTCTAAACTGGTAATGTATGCGGACGACGTCCTGGTTTTTCTATCCAAACCCACCCATTCTCTCCCAAACCTAATGCAGGAAATTAATAAATATAGTAAGGTAACAAATTATAAATTAAATACTACCAAAACAATAGCCCAACCAAAAAACATTCAAGAAACAATAGTTGAGTCATTGAAAAAAAAATTTGATTTCCAATGGACAAAAAAGCACTTTAACTATTTGGGAATAGAAATAGCAGAGGAAGTCACGAATATAATGGAGTTAAATTTTATGAAACTGCTAAAAAAAACAAATAAGAAATTACACGAGTGGAACAAATCAGAGATATCTTGGTGGGGCCGCATAAATACCATAAACGCATATGTAATACCATGGTGGACTTACCTCTTTAGAATGGTCCCTTTGAGAATCCCCCAGCCATGGTTAGAAATGGTGCAAGCAAGTTTCCAGAATTATATCTGGAGAGGGAAGAGACCAAGAATTAGTTCAAAAGTTCTGGCAAAATCCACAAAAGGAGGAGGCCTGGCATTCCCATCAATCCAACAATATTACCAAGCAAACATTATGGCCCATGTAGCTAAGCTACAGATAGAGGATATGCTAAAAGAAACATGGTACCACCTAGAGGCAAAGAACGTAAACAAACCTAGATTGGAATATTTTATATGGATAAATAGCAATAAAAGTAGTATGAACAGAATTAAGAACAGATCAATGATCTTAGAACAAACTATATCAGAATGGGACAAAGTGAAAAGACAATTAGGGCTAAAAAAAAAAGATCTTACCCTCTCTAAAGATAAAATCTCTGGCTTATAACATGCAAGAAATGAATATGAATGGATGGGAAGCAGCTGAAGACCAACCTATTGCTACTATCTTAAATAACGGCCAATTAAAATCCTTTGATGAGATAGCACTACAGCTGAATCTCTCAAAGAGACAAATATTTACATATATTAGAATTAAAAACTTTTTGAGTGAATCCCTGCATGAGGACTCGGGAAGCCTGAGGGAGATACAGAAAATTTTCATATATGAAAAAATAAACAAAACAGTTTCCAAGTGCAGAGATTATATAAAAACAAAACAAGAAATATCTACTATACCAGCAATAACAGCTTGGGAAAAATATTTAAAAACCATAATTACAATCTCACAATGGGAAAATGCTTGTAAATACCTCAATCAGACTTTCCATTGTCTAAATGTAAAAGAAAATCAATTTAAAGTTGCAAATAGATGGTACTTGGTACCAAAAGTCCTTAATAAAATATATCCACAACAATCACAAAGCTGTTGGAGATGTGGATCTCAACAAGCCTCCTTCATGCATATCTGGTGGAACTGTCCTAGGGTAACACAAATATGGAAATGGTCAGAAGAACTAATTGAGGTATTGGGAAAAAACCCAATAGTACTGAATCCACGCACTGCATTACTACATCTAGATTTAGAGAAAACCAAAAAAGAGAAAAGGTGTTAAATCCTAAACTGCTTAGTAGCATCAAAGATAATAATAGCGAGAAAATGGAAAGATCAAAACCCATTTGAGAAAAAACAGTACATAAACCAAGTTAAATACCAAATAAAAATGGAAAAAGATCTACCCTGGCTAGAAAAACTAATCAACATCAAGAAAATATATAACCAATGTTTAGATATACTCGGATAAGTTTTGTACCCTGATGGCGTTGGGCCGACGTGTCTCTTCGCTAGAATTTCCGCGGGCGCGACTCCCCCCCTCCCTCACCCCCACCTTTGGCTACAGTGAATGCGAAGGGATCTGCATCCAAACAATGAATGCCCAACAGGGAAAAAAATAGGAGATTAAGATAATTATAAGAAAGGAGAGAAAACAAAGGAAGGGGGAAAGGAGAGAAAGGGGCACCAATACATATAATGTACTCTTATTTTTTGTTTGAATCACGTTTGTAATGTCTTTTCTAATTTATACAACACCTTTATTTATTTATTTTTTTATAAAGAGAAAAGAAAAGATAAAGAGGAAGTGGGGGGGGGGAGAGAGGTGGGGGAGAGGGACGGGAGGGAGAGGGGGAAGGGGAAAGAGAGAGAGGAAAAGAGAAAAACAGACCTACCTCAAGGTGCTTCGGGGATTACCCTGCTCCTCCGCTCTTTGTCTCCCTCCTCCTCCCTTTCCCTCCTCCCGCGCACGCTCTAGAGGGTATCATTGTAATGAGGGGATGTATTTGTCTTTACAGTAAACGTTTTGTCCTTTTTTCTTTTTTTTCTTAATGTATTGTTGTCTGTAGTGATGTTAATGTGAAGTATGCTTTTTCTGGCTCTATTTTTATATGTTTATGTAAATTTGTTATAAGAAAATCAATAAATAATTAAATATAAAAAATAAAAAAATAGCAGATGAGCTCTAGTTGGAAAAAGAGCAGTTTGCAACATTAAAAAAAATCATTATGCCAAAAAAAAAAATCTGCCTCTACTATTCCCAGGTGGGGCGCTCTAACCTTGGCAACAATTCCTTCAAAAAACTCTGTCAGAACTAGCTTCTTGAAGTTTTATTTTGAAGTGCTGTGCCCAATTTTAGATTGTCCTCCTAACCAGGGCAAGATAGAGGTGAGAGGGTAGGCTGGATTTTGTTGTGCAGGCTGCATAATTAGGGCTAAACACCATTATTGTCTTAACGCACAGTATTTCTGCTATCCCTGTTTGGGTCGAATCGCATGTTATTTCTTCAGGAATAATGTGCAGTATTTAAACCTTAACTTTTGATGGCTATAACGGCCAGCATTGCATCTAGCCCAGTGAGTGTTTGGGATGACCATAAAAAGGAAAGAATGACTGTTTAACGCCAGTATGTTACAAGCTCTATTACAATGTCTCTTTGATAGGTTTGCCCTATCTGCGCCTCCATGCCATGGGGTGATCCAAACTACAGGAGTGCCAACTTCATGGAACACGTCCACCGCAGACATCGTTTCTCATATGACACTTTTGTGGTATGTATGTCTATTTTGTACTGTACTAGATATACCAACACAAAATTCTGGCCCCAGAGATGGACAATAGCTTTAAATCTCTGAATCTAAGCTTCTCCAAGAGGACAATTCACCAAGCAGTGGGACTGTTTTGCATTACAGCCCAGATGTTGTTATCTGGAGCCATACAACGGGCAGTGAGTGATCCGGTCAACCAAATTCAACTGCTGGTTAGTCACTGTTATTAAATAAATACAGCTTATGGACAACTCAGCAAGTTGAGGAATAATAGGGTAACCATAGCCTTGTTTCTATAAAACCATTAAGCCTTTGAAAAATTTTACTTGATGTATTACTGCATTTTTATACTTTGTATTATGGTTTTCTTAAGGATTTCAGTGCCAACGAAGATGCAATGATCCATGAAGCTCTAGTGAGATCTATGATGGACAACTGAACCAACTGAATCTGACTTGAAGTACCCTTCAACTAGCAGCCTATATACTAATTCTTTCTGTAGCAGAATTAGATACATTTTGGCAGCAGGCTTCTGAAGACTTCCTCGGTGATCTATTTTATTCTTTTCTAGGCCTTGAAAAATCAGGTGCTCCTTTCAATATTGTCAGGTGCTCCTCCTAATATAATCGGTGAATGTATTCAGTTAGATGTCTATGTACGTAAAATTCAGAAATAGTTCGGTATCCATTGCTGTTAATGTTGAACCTTAAAGGAAGATTAACGTTTTTCGTACATGGTACAAACTGGTCTGGGATTTAGTTGAGAAGAACTAGGTCACAAATTTACAGCTAATTTGTTTTGTATCAGGGGTATACAGATTTTACAACTATGTTTTGTTTGTCATGGAACATGTATGTCCTTGTGCGTAGGTTAAGCCTTACATTGTGTGAGAGCAGTTTTTAATTAATCCCTGCTTCCTTCAATATTAATAATAAGAGTTACTACCATTTTGGAAGCAAAGCTCGCCAAAAGAGGTGTAAAGAGCAAATCAGATAATGGCTTTCATTTTCTGATCAGTTTCACTGTTTTTTAAAACTAAAAGAATCATAAAATGATTTATTTAACAAGCACCTTCTCCTGTTTATAATGTTAAATATTGTTCGGGGTTTTTTTTCCTTGCATAAAAAAGAAAATGTTGAGTTCTGATCTTATAGACCACTTGTCAATTTTAAAAAAAATAATGTGTAGCTCTTCCTGTCACCATCCTGGTTTTGAGGTGCATATTTACAAACTTTTGCTATACACTAATACATTCTATAAAATGAGTCTGCTTGATGCAACCATCTTGCTTTTCGTGTAGACCGTGACTGACAAGGCAGGAAAAAAGTTTTAGGTAGCCTGATGTGTGAGGAGTCCTGTAAGTGCTGTAGCCTTGGAACAAACTTCTCTGTCTGTTTTCTGTCAGTAGGCAGGGCTCATCTGATAGTAAGCAGAACTTGGTGCTGCTTCTCTCCACCTGCCAGGTGGAGGGGGATTTAAGCCTGCTACATCCAAAGCACCCAGGTCAAGCCTAGCAAGTTCCCTGGTATGGTTAAAGTATCAATTTGTATCAAGGAAAGTAATTCCAAAAGATGTCTGTGAACATGTATTTTACAGAAGCAAAATGGCTGTCACAACACTATTACAGCTGAGCACAAACAGAAAATGATTAAATGCATGAACATTGACACACGTTTGTAAATCTAATAAAAGCTTCCCAAAAGGAGGCCTCAAAGAATGCAGCCGTTTTAATCTTTTTTTTACATCCTCATTATTGCCTAGGGTCATTGACGTAGTGAAATGTGCAATACATTGGTAGGCCCATCAAAAATTGGGGCCCAGTTGTGATTGGAGCCAGAGATTATTTCTGTTATCTGAGCAATTATTAATGAACTCTCATAAATTAGGTACATCTTAAAATGACCATTCTTACTCTGGTAGTGATAAATTCATATAGAGCTGATAATAGATTATTCCCCTGCACTCTACTTTTTTTACGGGCTTGCACTCTGGTAACATCTAGTAGCTTTCTTCTAATCTAGGCTTCCCCTGCATCTTGCTGGAGCCAATCGGAGGTGAACGGGGAAGCCCATCACACATAGGGAATTTCTGTGCGGCTAGGAATGAAGCTTCTTACTCGTTAAGAGATGTGCAGATGTATAAATATGAAGCAAATTAGAGGACATATCATGGATTTATGTGGAATGAAGAAACACATTTTACTGAGGAAGTGTTTAGTAGGATAAATGTGTGTGACATCACTCATGGCCAGTAATCCCCACCATTATCTTGAATGGAATTACAAATGTTCATAGAGGTGGTGTGTGCACTTTATCTTGCATTCTCAAATATGCCACGTCCTATACCATAGATTAGAGAGAAGCCACTGGTTACGTGGCACGTTTTAATAAGGAAGGGGAGCACTGTCCTCAGTGGTGGCTTGGGTCAAAATCTTTTTTTCAATTACACTCCCTTTTCAAGCCAGTAGGTGGTGCTATAGTTTTCATTAAAAGAGCTATATGTTACAACAACATTTATAGCTTGCTTTTAGATTAGCACAAAATATTTGAATGTCATGCTCACTTTAACAAATCTCAGGAGAGTTGTTAAATCTGGTTAAAAATGGAAATAAAGGAATACTGGTAAGGCGTCTAATTTTAATAGCATCTACCTCGCTATTCTCTGTTCACATTTAGTAAAAAGCAATTTATAATCTGGGTTCACTCATTTGACTTGTTAAACGTATAACTTGGGGTAGCCATGTTGAAAGTGTGTTTGCGATTTACCTCTATTTAACCAGTGACTCATATTTCTGCAGGAAAACGTGTTTCACTATAAAAAGGATTACATCATTTAATTTCTAACTGACTAGGAGTTTAAATGAGAACTGCATCTTAATTTTAAACACATTTTGAATGCAGCTATATGAGACATTGTTTAAGCAGTGACTTAGTGATTTACTTTGAAATCTCTTTTTGCTTGTTTAGGAATATATTTTAAACATGTAAATTTTGTTTCATTGCCATTATATCTGTATCCTGAAAGACTATAAATAAAGCACCATATTGAGCCTTCTTTGCTAACATAGCCATTAGGGGGCAGACATGTTTAGAATTGTGGGTCAGATCATCTTTCTTCATGTCTGACCCTCGATAGAGCTGTACAAACAAAGAGGGCTTAATACAGTACTTATATTTACCTTTTCAGTTTAACATTACTTAATTTTATGCCAACAGTTGATGTTTATAAAGGCCGCTTCAGACCCTAATCCTACATTTATATACACTGTTACGCGTGTCCAGCATTTCCACTGTTGATAATAACAGGGAGGTCGCAAGTCGTATGATGCCCGCACTTCATGTGTGGTGCATGCAGTGAATGTTGTGTTCACATACAGTGTATCCCAACTAAACCTTCTGAACAGCTCTGGTAGAGACTCCCAATTTTAGAACAAACAGGATCCCTGAAAAGGGTTTTGGTTAATTTTAAAGGTACACATTACAAAAAACTGATTTTTAAAAAAGAAATGTAAGCTCTAAATAATAAACAAAAATGCATCTGGATACAGATAAAATGGTATATTTTCTTGCTGACATTTTACTTGATGG
The DNA here is from genome assembly GCA_036172795.1 of Pelodytes ibericus. Lineage (NCBI taxonomy): Eukaryota > Metazoa > Chordata > Amphibia > Anura > Pelodytidae > Pelodytes > Pelodytes ibericus. Next base: position 141,485,185 of record CM069862.1, read on the forward strand.
GCTTTTTTTTTCCTGAGCCATTACAGTCTTTCATGCTGTTCTTATATTCTGTTGCTGTTATAACTTGGATGGTTCTTTGTTCAATTTGTTAACCTTTCCATGGGTTTTTATTTTTTTGACTGTTCGTTCATGTAACTAAAGCCCTGAGTTGCAGCACTTTAGGGTGTAGGTTGTCCAACCTTGGAAATAAGGCATTGTCATAGTTAAGAACTAGGAGACAAATAGTCTACCCCTTTCAACTCAGAAGTATGCAAATTTAGCAATGTTAACCCAATGTATGTGATTTGCACATAATTTTAAAAAAAAAAACAACGTTTGTCATTCTTTACTCCTGAGCAGCAATAAAAGAATTGAAAAGTATCTGTGCTGATTGTTTCTCTATAGTTAATGGGTGTGGGACACTAGTTTATCTCATACTCTGTTAATTCTGTGCTGATAACTGAGCAGTTCCCAACCAAGACACTCACTGTATCATTTCAAGACTGTGCAAGCAAAACAGCCAATAGCTGGTCTACTTAACCCCTTCATGACAATTGTTTGGGGTTTTTTGTTTGTTAAAGGGACACTACCACTTACATAAGATGTAACTATATAACCTGGTCATTTAAAACAAACACATATCTAAATCATATGCCATGGTTTTTTATATGATTGAATTAATTGCATATAAAAGGAAACATAAAATCAGGTGTTTTATCTCCTGGCTCCATTTTGTGAATTCCCATGATGCAACATGGCACCCAAAAACACTTTCACAAAATGGCGGCGCCCAGTTACACTTGTTTAGTTACATATTTTATTAAATACAGTCCCATAAGTAAAACAAGACATATCTGAAATCAACAATACAAAATAAAAGTAAAACCTTTTCATTTTTTGGTGGGAGTGTCCCTTTAATGTTAGTTTAAACAAGAGTGCAAGCTTGCTTCTTAAATTAACCACCACATATGATTTTTTTTTTTTAAGACAGCTAAGGCTTTCTTTTTAAGGAGCTGCTAACAAAACACCAGAGAGCGTGTTACCAGATGCTCACAAGGGAGAAGGAAGAACAAAATGGAAATACTGATGCAAGCGCTTTAAATAGTAGAAATATTTATGGTTTGAAAGGTATTTAGTAGTGTAATACGTAATAGTCAAAAATATTACATAAAATATGAACATACAAAATATTTAAAAATAGAGATGAATATTTGCCAAGTTGCTGATAAACTGGATGTGTTTTCACCTCTCATGTCTTCTTCAGAGGTAACCATAAGTATAATCAATAAACTTTTCTTCATTATGAAAAGGGGTAAATGATTGGTAGAGAAAGTTAATAATGTACTTTTATTGGTGTTTTAACAACTCAGCCCAAATGCAGTTGTTGTTTTAGCTAGGAGTAAAGAAGCTTATTTGATCTATGGCATTTTTGTCCCTTGAAAAAAAATAATGGTTAAGCCTGGTCTGCCAAACGCCCAAGGCAACCAGGATCAACCTATCTGCATCCACCCCCAATTTGATTTGTAGTAAACCCCTAGTCTTGTCAAATACTCTATGTAATTGCTGGCACAGGCAGGATTTTTGTTTTGGGTTTTTTTTTTTTTTTAAGTGCCTCCATCCAGAGGTTTCCTGTAACACCCTCATCCGATTTGCATTGTAATTGGGGGCATGAAATCACTGGAATCTCATTTTTTGTAACTTGCTGTCACAGTGATAGGAGAGTTCAGCAGGCATTTATTTTACAGGAAAGCTGCATAGCTGCAGATCACGGCAAGAATTCTGCGACTGGCAGTGATTTGATACAATGTTACCAATGCATTGAATTGTGAGCCCGTACATGCATGGGATTGTCCTAAGCGATTAAACAACTGCTAGGACTTCAACTACCTTTCTTTTTTTTTTCCTTCATATGAAAGTTAAATAATTCTATTGCATCCATTAACATTTAATATCATTATAATATATATATATATATAATTTCTAATATCAGGTTTTTCAGCTTCTAATGACTCTGGTAGGTTTGACCTATCTGCGCATCCATGCCATGGATATTTTTAAAGGGTTTTTAAAAGCAAAGTATGCCAAATAATAACTGCACTTGCAATGTGTCTTACATGTGTGATCAGCAAGTTTCTGAGTATGTTGAACGACAATGTTTTGTCTCAGCTAGTACAGACAACAACTAGAGGTGAAGCATGCCTGGATCTGGTAATAATTAACATGGAGGAGCTTATCTCTAACATCCAAGTAAGGGAGCATTTAGGGAATAGTGACCATAACATGGTATCCTTGAGATTAATTCAAAAGGGCAAATTGGTATGGGTCCCACCAAAACACTGAATCTTAAAAAGGCCAACTTGAGTAGGTTTAATACATCCTTTGGTCTTGTTGACTGGGATGAATTATTTTTTGGGAAAAACACAGAAGGGAAGCGGAATATCTTCAAACTAACACTACAAAAATATACATATAACAAATATGTAAATATAGTGCTCAAACATTATAACGCTCAGGGATCAGCAGAGACATTTGTAAAATATAAAAGAAGCCAACAAAGCCTGTAAAAAAGGCAATGAAATTGGCTAAATTGGAGAATGAAAATAAAAATTGCTAAGGAGAGCAAGAGGAATCCCAACAATTCTTTAAACATATGAGTGGCAAACAAAGGCTGAAAATGTCTGTTGTCTGAAATGGGTGAGATAGTCAGTGGAGACAAAGGAAGCAGATATTTTAAATTATTTCTTTGCTTAAGTTTTTACTAAGGAAGAACAATGGAAAAGATCCTGCAAGATACTTTTAAAAGAACAGTTAAAGCAAGCATGTGATTGGCTGACCAAGCCCTGGTGCCAGATGGTATACACCCATGGGTACTTAAAGAGCTAAGCCAGTTCCTGGTCAAGGCAATAGAACAGCACCATTAAAGCGGTTTTCGCGATCGTTGATCACGAAAACGGCTTGATTCACCGCAGTACGTGCCAGGCAAGTCCATTGTCTGGAACGGGGTTCCCAGCAGGACGTGCCTGACACGTCCATTGTCGTGAAGGGGTTAAGGGAATATATTCAATTTCATTAGCATGAGCTAACATGGCTTTGTGAAAGACAGATCTTGTCAAATTAACTTGATTACATTCTGTGAAGAGGTGGGTAAAAATATAGATATGGGTGCTGCAGTGGTTGGGATATATTTAAAATGTATTTGATACAGTTCCACATGAAAGGTTACTATACCAATTGACTGAAATATGCTTAGGAACAAATGTTTCTGATTGGCAGTCAGTTGAAAGATATAATGCAAAAGGTGGTGGTATATTGAGTTCTCAAATTGTACAGATGTGATAAGTGGAGTACCTTATGGATCTGTCCTGGATCCTCTTCTTTTATTAATGATCTCCCGGAGGGCACAAAATTAAGTTGGGTGATACAGTCTGAACTAGATGTATCTTCGCTGAAATAGGATTTGGATAAATTGGGCAGATAAATGGCAAATGAGATTCAATGTAGACAAATGTAAAATGATGCATTTAGGATACAATAATAAAAATGTATTATATAGTTTAGATGGAGTTTCATTGGGGAAATCTACTAAGAGATCTGGAAGTAGTTGTAGGCAAAAGACTTAGCAGTAGTGCACAGTGCCAGCTGCCAAGGCCAATAAGATAGTGGCATGTATTAAAAGGGGTATTGGTTCACGGGAGGAAGATATTATTCTGCCTCTTTACTGGTCCATGCTAAGACCCCACCTCGAATTTGCGGATCAATATTGGGCGACTTAAAAAAAAAAAAAAAAAAAAAAAAAGACATTATGGAACAAGAGAAAGTGCAGAGGGGGGTTATAAAACTAATAAGGGGAATGGAAAGTTTTAGTTATGAAGAAAGGCTGGAAAAGCCTTTGTAGATGCTAGAGAAACGGTGACTTAGAGGGCATATGATAATGTTATATAAATATGTATAGGGCCAATACAAAGGGCTTTCTACTGACCAGTTTATTAACAGAACAGTACAAAGGACAAGAGGTCAACTGCTAAGACTTGAAGAAAGGAGATTTAGTCTACACAACTGGAAGGCATTTTTTACAGTAAGTACTATAAAAAGGTATGAAATTTACTGCTTGAAGAGGTGGTTCTATCAAATACGTTAGATGTCTTTAAAAGTGGCCTGGATACTTTTTAAATGAGCAAGAGCATAGATTGCTATGGATGTTAGTATAGGCATAAATATGTATTTCGTGTTTATTGATCCAAGGAGAAATCTGATTGCCATTTGAAGTCAAGAAGGATTTTTTCCCCACTGAAAGCAGAATTCCAAATTGCTAGAAAATAACTTTTTTTTATTTGCCTTCTTTTGAATCTACAGCGATTAACTGAGTTGAACTTGATGGCTGCAAGTTTTTTTAAACATAAACTACTATGTAACTATATATTGCTCAGCCTGTACAGATAGGGTTGCCACCTTTTCCACAAAAAAATACCGGCCTTGCTACTGTCTCCTTAGACTTAACATGAGCAGCAACCCATTTTTTTTACCGGCCTGCCGGTAAAATACCGGCCAGGTGGCAACCCTATGTACAGAACATGCAACCTAAGGTTTTTTTTTATTCCCACTAGTTGTCCAAAGAAGGTTGCCAGTTTTACATGCTCTCTTGCAGTATACAGAACAGTGTACATTGTTTTTAGGGGAATCAGTTAATTAACCCCTTCACCACGTATGGTGCTTTGGTCCTTAACCTCCCGCGATACTTTGTGACATCACTTGGGTGGACCTACTAGAATCTAACATGAAGAATTCAGTTCCCTTTGAAATGGCCAGTTCCACCTACAGTGGACCAAACACCTTAATCTTGATATTGACAGACATCTTTTCACGTTATGTATTGCAAAAAGAAAAAATGCATTAATTATTTTTAAACTTTTGCCAAAGGTATAGTGGTAAAAACTACAATAATGGCTTCTAGAATTAAAATGTTTTAAATGAACATATTTTTGTATAGGGCCAAAGAAGGAGAGTTACAAACGAAATTAAACAGAAAAATATCAATACATGAAGTAGAAAAAATGTTTTTTTACTTGTATCCAACAACCATTCCCCTTGGGATAGTAGACAAATGTGATAAATATATATATTTTTTTTTAAAGTCATCAGTCAATGAATGTTTACTACTATTAATTTGTAAAATATGACTACATACAATTGTCCTTTCAAAGTTTTAAAATGACATGTTCATGGGAAATAATACATTTGGCCTAAGGACCACAAATTAGACTCCCCTGGAGTACAAAGTATTGGGTTTGTTTCCTCCCTGGCTGCAGTTATGGATTTCACTTGTTCATCTAAATTCCATGTACTAAGCCTGGTCTCTCGCCTACAAGCATTTTATAATTTGTAATGGTAACAGGAAACTGTTACAAGGCAGAAAAATAAGAGAAATAGCTAAAATGACAATGAAGGGGGAAGTAATCATAATGGGTGACTTTAATCTTCCTGATGTGAACTGGAAATACAAAATAGCTACTTGCGCCAGGAGTACGCATATCCTACTGGGATTATCTCTAAAACAAGTAGTGGAGGAGCCAACTCGAAAGCAGGCCATACTAGATTTAATGTTCACAAATGGAGATTTGTTATCAGATATTACTGTAGGTGAAAGTTTAGGATCTAGTGATCACCAGACAGTGTGGTTTAATATAAGAACAGTGACGCAGTCACACCACACAAAAACAAAAGTTTTAGATTTTAGAAAAACAGACTTTTCTAAAATTAGATTATGTGTAAAGGAGTCATTATCAGACTGGAGCAATTTAAATGGAGTCCAGGAGAAATGGGATTATCTAAAAGTTGCACTACTGAAAGCAACATAAAATTGCATAAGGCTTGTAATTATAAAAATACTCAGAGCGAGGAAGATAGAAAGATCTATAAGAGTAGGCAGAAAGAGGCAAAGCAAGCTATCAGAGCTTCCAATGCACACACAGAAGAGACTTTAGCCCAGTCAGTGAAAAAGGGGGATAAAACATTTTTTAGATACATAAATGAGAAAAGGAAAGTAAAACAAGGATTAGTTAGATTAAAAACAAAAGAAGGATGCTATGTAGAAGAGGATAAAGGCTTAGCAGACTGCCTTAATGAATATTTTTGTTCAGTTTTTACAAATGAAAATGAGGGTAAGGGACCTCATTTAGGGAAAAAGACTAATGAGTCTTTTGATGCATGTAAGTTTACAGAGGAAGAGGTTTTACTTCAGCTGTCTAAAGTAAAGACAAATAAGTCGATGGGACCTGATGGGATACATCCAAAGTTATTAAAAGAACTTAGTGGTGTACTAGCAAAACCGTTAACAGATTTATTTAACCAATCATTGTTAACGGGAGTAGTTCCAGAAGATTGGAAATTAGCTAATGTTGTGCCCATTCACAAGAAAGGTAGTAGGGAGGAGATGGGCAACTATAGACCAATAAGTCTTACTTCAGTAGTGGGGAAAATAATGGAAACCTTGTTAAAGAATAGGATTGTGGGTCGAGAGGCTCGGGATAACACGACTAGGATTTTGAATCTCATTCATTATGCTCATATGGGTGGCACCCCGGCTATGTTGTTGTCCACTGATGCGGAGAAAGCCTTTGACAGGGTGAGTTGGCACTTCATGCATGCTGTTCTGAATCACATAGGATTGGGTCCCTTTATCATGCTCCCATGGCGCGAGTGCGAGTAAACGGAGTTTGTCGGGCCAGCTCTCCCTGTCTAATGGCACTCGACAAGGGTGCCCCCTTTCCCCTTTGTTGTTTATTATGGTCTTTGAACCTTTGGCGTCGGCCATACGGTCGAACCAAAATATTTCGGGGTTGCGTTTAGGTCCTCATCACCACAAGGTGGCCGCATATGCTGATGATCTTTTATTCTTTGTGACCACTCCCATTGTTTCACTCCCTAATATCCTGGAGGAATTTCAGACCTTTGGGTGCTTATCGAATTTTAAGATTAACTTTTCCAAGTCGGAAGCTCTCAATATTTCCCTTCCTCCTGACACTGTGGTTGGTCTCCAAGGCTCCTTTCCATTTAAGTGGAGTGCTACCACTATTAAATATTTGGGTTTTCCACTCTTCTGATCTATCGCAACTTTTCCATCTCAATTTACAGTCTCTCCTCCCCACATGTATACGGGATCTGGCCCGCTGGTCCTCTAAGCGTATTTCATGGTTTGGTAGGGCATCGTCATTAAAATGAATATTCTTCCCCGTTTTCTTTACATAATTCAGACATTACCGATGTTTATTCCCAAATCTTTTTTTAATTTATTAGGCTCCGTTTTAGGTAAATTTTTTGGGCACAATAAAAGGCCACGCCTGGCGCATCGCCTCCTCACCAGATCCAAGGGTCTGGGGGGATTGGGTCTCCCAGATATCGAACGCTACTACCATGCTATACATCTGGCCAGGGTAGTGGAATGGTCCAGACCTGCGCCCAAATTATGGGTGTCCCTGGAACAGCAGGGCCTCCCTGTACCCATACCTGTAGTGGCATGGACTACCATAGATCAGATGGTCCCTGGTTCGACCTCGCACCCTACCATTGCTCCGACCCTCCGTATTTGGAAACATTATATCAAGTCGACACCCCTAATTAATACCCCCTCATTATTACTGTCACTGATTGGTAATGATCTGTTCCCCCCTGGCCAAGATTTTCAATATTTTAGGGATATATTTCAGGTCAATATCCGATACCCGAGATTGGGTCATATTGTGGAGGAAGGTGTGCTCCGCCCTTCCCACGTTTTATCATCTGTATCCCAACCTACCCCTTGGATACGCTACAAGTATAACCAACTTGCCCATTTTGTCAGAACGCTGGGTTGCACACGTCCTATATTAAATGAGCTTTCTTTATTTGAATCGCTGATTGCGACTAAAGACCCCCCGCACCGAGTAGTCTCTACGGTATACCGTATCATTACAGATCTGGCGGATCAGCCACAACCCTCCTATATTCTCCAATGGGAACGCGACTGTAATATAGTACTCACTCAACAACAATGGCGCAAAATGTCTTTGTTGGCAAAGTGTTAGGCCTCTACCCATATCCAAGAGAATGCGTTTAAGCTGCTTTCAAGGTGGTATCTGACCCCACACACACTACATGCTATTTTCCCATCTGTCTCGCATCTTTGCTGGCATGGTTGTTCATATGTGGGAGATTTCCTGCACATCTGGTGGTCTTGCCCTGTGATAGTCCCTTTCTGGCGTCAAGTCTTGATGGTCATCAGACGGGTCGGTGATGAAACCCTGCGAGATGATCCGCTGACAGTTCTACTACATAACACCCCACACCTCATAGGGGCATACAAACGGTCTTTGACTATTCATTTGCTTAATGCAGCTAAGCTCCTGATCCCACGATACTGGAAACAAGCACGAGCCCCTTCATTCCGAGACTGGTTGGATGAAGTGGAATCCATACGGGTCATGGAGTATGTGATGCAAACCGCCTTGGGCAAGGGGGAGCGTCATTCTAATACTTGGATACACTGGTCCTTGTATGCGGAGAGTGCTGGGTGCCGAGATGATATTGGTTTGGCAGAGACCCCATCTATACTAGATGGTGTTTGAGAATTACCTTGGTTCTCTTTTTCCGGGCTGACTTCCTCCTGATCTTTTTTCCTTTCCCCTCTCTTGTTTTCTTTCTTTCCTCTTCTTCTTCTTATATCTTTTCTCTTCTTCTCTTCATTTTTCATACTTCTACATTTTTCTTTCTTGTTTGTTTAATTATGGAAAATAATTTGGGTACATTACCCGGTTGGTTACACCTACTCGCTATTACTGTGCCTGCTTTATAGTGACTGTATGGTGCTCTATGTTTCAAAGATCACAGCCTGATCTTGCACAAATGTTTGTTTTTATGATCCTTCGTCTCTGTTGGATGAAGATTTATCTGTCGCCTGCCCAGGCTTATGCGTGTTTTTGTATCTGACTGATTATTATGATACTGTTTCTGTTTTCTATTATATTTGTCTCCAATAAAAAATATCTTAAACTAAAGAATAGGATTGTTGAACATCTAAAGTCGCTTGGATTTCAAGATCAGAGACAGCATGGGTTTACTTCAGGGAGATCATGCCAAACTAATCTTATTGATTTTTTTGATTGGGTGACTAAAATAATAGGTCAGGGTGGTGCAGTAGACATTGCTTACCTAGGTTTCAGTAAGGCTTTTGACACTGTCGCACATAGAAGGCTTATCAATAAACTGAAATCTTTGAGTTTGGATTTCAATATTGTTGAATGGATTAGACAATGGCTGAGTGACAGGCAACAGAGAGTTGTAGTCAATGGGGTATATTCGATGCAAGGTCTTGTTACTAGTGGGGTACCTCCAGTGGTGTATCTTGATTTTGTGCTGCCCTAGGCAGACAAAATCCGGGCACCCCCCTACCCAAGCTGCACACCCACGTTACACACCTAAGACATGCCCCATCATTCAGACTCACATCAAGCTCACACTCCCATCACACCCAGTCACACACTCCTACTCCCATCACACTCAGTCACACACACTGTCTCCCATCACACACACACTGTCTCCCATCACACACACTCTGACTCCCATCACACTCAGTCTCTCACACACACACACACACACACACACACACCATCAGCACTTACCTTTCCCTGGCAGGCAGGCAGCATGGTCCCTCCATGCTGCCTGTTCGGCTTCCCGGCGATTGTGCCGACAGGTCACGTGACCGGGCGCGCGTATGACGTCAGCGCGCCCGTCACGTGACTGTCGGCACACTGCACGGGGAGCCAAACAAGCAGCACGGAGGTTTCTCTGTGCTGCCTGTTCGGCTCCCCGTGCAGCCTGGCAGGCAGAGCAATGGTGAGGGGGGATCTTCCGATCCCCTGTCACCTCCGTCTCTGCCTGCAAGCGCGGTCTTTTTTTTTTTTTTTTTAAAGGGCCGCGTTTTTTTTTTTTTTTTTTTCAGTGCTGGGGGGTGCTGCCGCCCCCAAAATTTGCCGCCCTAGGCATCCGCCTAGGATGCCTCGCGGTAAATACAGCACTGGGTACCTCAGGGATCTGTACTTGGACCCATTCTCTTTAATATTTTTATTAGCGATATTGCAGAAGGTCTTGTTGGCAAAGTATGTCTTTTTGCTGATGATACAAAGATTTGCAGCAGGGTTTATATTCATGGAGGTATAAGCCAAATGACAAATGATTTAGCTAAACTAGAAAAATGGTCAGAGCAGTGGCAACTGACATTTAATGTGGACAAGTGCAAGATTATGCACCTTGGGCGTAAAAACCCAAAAGCAGAATATAGACTATTTGGTACAGTCCTAACCTCAACATCTGAGGAAAGGGATTTAGGAGTAATAATTTCAGAGGACTTGAAGGTAGGTAGGCAATGCAATAGAGCAGCAGGAAATGCTAGCAGAATGCTTGGTTGCTATGGTTGCATAGCATAGGTATTAGCAGTAGGAAGAGGGAAGTGCTCATGCCATTGTACAGAGCACTTGGAGTATTGTACGCAGTACTGGAGACCGTATCTCCAGAAGGATATTGATACTTTGGAGAGAGTTCAGAGAAGGGCTACTAAACTGGTTCATGGGTTGAAGGATAAAACTTACCAGGAAAGGTTAAAGCATCTTAACATGTATAGCTTGGAGGAAAGACGTAACAGGGGGGATTTGATAGAAACATTTATACAAAGGGAATCAACACAGTAAAGGAAGAGAGTATATTTAAAAGAAGAAAAACTACCACAACTAGAGGACATAGTCTTAAATTAGAGAGGCAACGATTTAAAAGTAATATCAGGAAGTATTACTTTACTGAGAGGGTAGTGGATGTATGGAATAGCCTGCCAGCAGAAGTGGTAGAGGTAAACACAGTCAAGGATTTTAAGCATGCGTGGGATAGACACAAGGCTATCCTAGCTATAAGACCTGGAACGGGGGACTAATAGAAGTACTCAAAAAAAAAATAAAAAAATTGGGCAGACTAGATGGACCGAATGGTTCTTATCTGCCGACACATTCTATGTTTCTATGTTTTAAATTTATCTATGGCGTCGGCCTCTTAAGATATCGCCTTGTAGCTTGATATGAAAATTACACATTTCCAATTGAAAAATAGTTAATTTGCATATTAAGCCATAGCCGATGTCATAAATAGAAGACATCAGACACGTTTAAAATGTGTTTATTATTTTATGAATATTCCTGCAATTTTGCTAACACAATGTATAGATAATTTTTTATCTTTTTTATGCTGGATATTCACAATATAAACAATGTTTAGGGTGACAGTTCCATTAAGTGAAAGAAGCAGACACTTCTATCAAACAAAAAACATTTGCATGTCATTAATTTCTATTCACAGTCGATGTTATATTGATTAGAATTTTACAAGGTCTGGCTGTTGACAGCTTCGCGTATAGCCAACCCACTCCATTATATCAATGTGTCTGTATCTCCACTCATGGCTACAGGTGACAAAAGGCTGAATTAAACCAACAGCAAATCAGTGCATTCAGTGTGATGCTCATTCAGTGACTACAGGACATCCTACTTGGCATGTTTGCTTCTAACTTCAAGCAACCTGTGATGTTTGGACTTCCTGTGGCACTGAATGACAGTGTCAGGAGACTGATCTTTGATGACTATACCAGTGAAGTTGTGAGATTTGTTAATGTTGTAAAGTATATAATTAAATTATTAGCCTGTGACACTTGTACAGCAGGATACTCAAAAATGACAAGGACAAATGGCAGGGAAATGTGGACATCATTGGACTTAGCATCCTGGCTGCCACTTACTAGAGCTACATATAGGATTGCCACCATTTCTTTAAAAATAAATAAGTAAACACTGGCCATGCTGCGGCCTCTATAGACTTGGCATTGGTCACAAGTATGATTGACACTTTTTCTACAAAAATATACTTGCTATTGCCTACATTGAATTAACATTGGCCTTAAGACTATCCCCATCTGTCTTAAAACCTATAAATGTGAGGTTCATAAAGTTACTTTATCTACTATGATGCAAGGGCTTTGAGATTTACATACACTCTCCTGTAGTTTTGGGCACAATTCAGGCTGAATTTGGCAGGAACAGATGGTGAACTTACTCTAAGCCAACTTCTTGAAAGCTTTGATTAACTCTACAGGTGAGCAGGGAGGAGGATATGTATTTTGGGACAAGCAGATTTTCTCATAAATAAATGAACCCTAGAGCAATAATTCACCAGCATATTATATTATATATAAATTGGGATTGCAGGACAAGTTGAATTAATATAGTTATTTCTGAAATTCATATGATGGACAATAATCTATGAATTGATCTCTATTTTGGCATATATTAGCTGAGGTTTCTCAGATGTGCATTATGAGAGACATGTGATTGTTTATGAAGAAGCTTGGCCACTCCCATTTTAGCACAAACAAAAGAGGTGGATTCTGCCCTGGCAGGAAAACTAGAAAAGCTACATTTCTTTAGTAATATTGCAGACAATGTTAAATATATACATGTATTAAAGCATATTTCTGTTATAGGTAAGCTATATTTTAAATCAATCTTTTTCTTCTGAGCCTAGAGATTACCTTGTATGCAGTGCCTCTTCGGAGGACTATTGCTTATCTTACTGCAAGTGGACTTTTTATTAAACACAACAGCAGATGTAACCAACAGGTGCCTCTTCATCTGTCACTGAAGAGGATCTCCCAAATTCTTTGTCATTATTTTATATAATATCCCTTTCAGAATATAAATCTGCAAATCAGTGCAGACCCATGTGCTCCTTTTTGCATTAAAAAATGTATTAGCCCATTACGTTCCCCTTTATTATGTATTCTACAGTATTATCTTTTTTAACTGTCAATAGGGTAATCAAAAAGAGCAATACATTATATTGTACTTTTCTTTATCAGCCACAAGAGAGCGCTATTGTTCCTTGTTAACTAAACACACAATACCTTTTCCCAAAACCTTTTGATTGCGTAAGAGACTGGAGGTTAGAATTGGAATTAAATTCAAATTAAATTACGGTAGTTTCCTCTTTTATGTTTGACAAATATTTTAATTAGCTCATCAAAATAAGTGTTGCCATAATTCACGATGTTAGTTTATTTCAACAAAGTTCTCAACTATCAAAATCAATTTGTGGAATGGGAGTGATGGGTTAAAAAAGGTGCTACCATGCAACCATAATTCACATCTTTCAATATGTATTATGTTTTGTTTAAATCTCCAAATACATTGGGTCATGACTATGAAGGCTCATTTGATTATTAAAAGGTAATTTTAGTTATAAAATAAAATTTGCCTTCAAATGTAAATGTTCAAAAATGATAATGAAAAAAGCATTGTGCAATTGATCTGGCTGAACTTGTATAAGGGAGCTCTCATGAGAATTGTAGTTAAAGTACAGTTGGAAGGTACCACATAGCCCAGTTATGGATTTGAATGAGAAACGTCTAGAAGCCTAAAGAAATTTTATTTCACTGGAAAAAAAAAGTTAAAATGTATATATATCTACAGAACTTTCTAAATTTAGAATGGAAAACAGATTTTAAACAGCTCCCTCCACTTTTTCTTTTAAGGTCCAAAAGGTCATTGCTCTGAGGTTTAATGGTCTCTCAGAGACTCGCAGCCAGGCGCTGTAATGTTGATGGAAGGCAATCCTTAACCCCTTCGGGGAATTGTCTGGCTAGATTGCATTACAATGCAGGTTATGGGTGCCACTTTATGTCAGAACATAAATAGACAGCATTGCTTGCGCAAGACAATATGTTTTTACCGGCTTGTTTCTAAAATGCCGGCTGGGTGGTAACAGGGTGACTGTATCACTTTTTTGGCCTGAAACACTTATTACATGTTAGTAAATAAAAGATTGCAGGCTTTTTATGGATTACAGCCCCGGGGTATGTATTTTACATAACTGACCTGGAATTAAACAAAGCGGACACCCTTGGGGCATCTCTCACATTTCAGCTACGGAGAACAAACTAGCGCTACATTAAAATCAGTGCTGCTTTGTGGGGTGAATATTTTGGAACCGTCTTTACCCTACATAATCCTCTTTCATACTACAACAGCAATGCATTCTGGGAGAAGCAAAAAAGCAATGCAAGCTTCACTTCCTGCACTCCCAAAGTGCTCAAAAGTGAGAGAAGGTGTGCAGAAAATGGCACCCCACAGCTGGCTAAAAAGAACTGCAAACTTTTTTAAATCCATTTAATTCTGTGAAGGTTTGACATTTTTAAAAACTTTTTTTTGTGGCTGTTGCTGTCTGATCTCCATATATTAATAATGTGTATGATGCATGCAGTTCTTTTTGAGAACACGTGTGTTGCCTCCCATTACATTACTTTGGCACAAGATGGAAGAGATTTCACATATTATACTAAGCAAGTAAAGGCCAAATGATGTGTGCAGGTGCTTTCTGAGGATAGGTGAATCAATTTCAGTAATATGGATGCCGTCCTTTAATTGTTGTTCCAATTGTCCATTACTAAGTGTACTCCCATAAAAACGTATTTGCATAGTAGACCTGAATGATTGTTCTACTTGCAATAATACCTCAGGTCACCACAAATGGATTCTTATCTCTACCCCTCTTGATAAGAGCATCATTTGCATTGCAGGTGATCAGCCTTGATTTTAACCTCTTCTCTCCCATTCTGATTCCGAACTAAGGCAACATTGCCAACTTGTTTGTATAGTCCCTAATCTGTTAGTGAGGATGGAGTGACATGCTTTTTTTTTTTTTTTTACCAATTCTTGTGTCTTTTGTGGTCTGGTTTAGTTGCTTATTCCATTTGTTATAGATAAATCAGGATTCCGTAAAACCATTTCACTCCAAATGCATGTTTTGTATTAGAATGACAGCAAAAGATTTAGACTGCAGGGTTATTTCTTAAACTCAATTCTAGGTGATCGCAACAGCAGAAATATCCACTGGTTTCCATGGGGACTGCTCCACTCTTAGAACTCAGAAATAATTTTGATAATCAACCGTGTATGAATTTGACAGTCTTACACAGATCTAATATGTTGGGTGCATTTAAAGTGTCATTTATTACAGTACAATGCAGCAGAATACATTGGCCATTTTTTAAATATTAATATGTATTGAAATCCACATTTAGAAGGAGATTTTGTACTAAAATTATTTAACACACTTTCCTTTAAACAGAACTTAGCCATGATCAGTTTTTAAATCATGTCATTTACATTTATTTGTCAGTTTGCTATGTAGTTGGATAAGTCTTAAGGTCTCGTATAGGTTTGCACCTAGTATAAACATATAGTAAAGGATGTAGGCACACATCTTGTGCACACACACATACAGATAAAATGCATTGTGAATTCCCACCCACCCATGGATAAGATGAGAGACTCTTGCAAGTTGAAAGAGTCTGCAGGAGACTGCATTCTGCTGAGACTGTCACCTGTCCTCTCCTCTGGTGTTACAGGAATTTAGGGACAGGTGGCATCTATTTTACACGTGGAGGCCTGCAGTAAAGAATCAAAGATTGCAAAAACAACAAAAAAAAACAAAAAAATTCCAACAAACCACTACGAACTCAAACATAGACGAATGGCATGGGTATTCATTTTCAGATTAAAGAACCTCTCATTCAGGAGGACTGTAAGGAGATATGTATTGATATTACAGCCCTGTATGTGTTCCATATGTATAAAGAGATTGCTTTATATTTAGCTTTTTTTGTCCCAGTAACAATTTTTTTTTTTATATATAAGCAAACCATATATATCAAATTAATTAGGTGTACAGTAACTACATTATCTGTGCAAGAGTGGAACACATGAAATCCAATACCTTTTTTTTTATTTTTTTTAAATCAATGTGTTTCGTTATACAGATCATACAAAGGGCAACATTTGTTATAGAATAGTTTGAAGGGACTTTGTCACCTAAACATTGTTTATAGTGTGAGTTTATAGACTACAAAACGATCTATACATTTGATTAGCAAAATTGCATGCAAATGCATAAATTGAGGGAAAGATGTGTTTCCCCGTTTATGACATCACCTGTGGCTTGATATGAAAATTGCGACACGAAAGCAACTATTACTCATGCATTTGTGAGGATTACTTTTTTTTTACTACAATTTTTATGCCTGAAGAAAGAAAATAAATTTTGTTCTATTTTAACTCTGCTTTCTGCATACTTGGAGGGAATATGGAGGCTTTCAAACACAAGTCCATGGAGTATGGAGTATCTTTAATGGCGATTTTGTCCTCTTTTTGTAATTATATCAAAATTACCTACTTTAGAGGAAAAACATTATTATTGTTTTTAAAACGTATTTGATCTGATAGATATATTAGTCACATGCACACAAAATCATTTTTAATTTAAAAAAAAAATAAACTTTTGGTAACAGTATGGTTTTAAAATGTCACCATGATAATGTGATGTGTGCGTGTGGTTTGTATTCAGTGACCCAGAAAGTGATTAAATAAAAACTACACCGCATGATTGAACTAATTTGACAAGTAGTACTGTGCAAATAGACGTTTTGTGTAAGAGAAACATAGTCCACAGACAAAAAAAAAAATCGGTGCAAAAAATAAATAAATAAAACTCCATTTAATGTCATCTTGTTTGAAAGCGCTAAATTTGCAACAAAATTGTATTGTTGTTTGGTTACAATGTACAGAAGTTGTGTAGATTGTGTTATAAAGACCCCATGTTGACAGTATCTCTGAAGGACCTGTGTTTTGTGCAGGGTTAATAATTAGCTTTGCAGCAATGACCTGTTAGATTCCAACAATAGGCTTTTAACAGTGCAGGTATGATGTGTTTTGCCAATTCCCTGGGGGGATTCCTTTTAAAGTTTGCCTTGAGATAGACTAAGTTTTAAGATTCACTCTAATAGAGGGGTGGAGTAAGACTTGGATTTTTTCATTTCTAAAATTCACTGCTTCAGGCACCTGCTGGAAAGGCAGGGGAGCAGTCACACCCCTCTCTGTGCTGTGATAGGCTGGGTGCTGACAATGCTCTTTTGCATAGAAACGCCCCAGCCTGCAGGCTGCATATTAAGGCAGAGTAACTCTCCAGTTTGTGCTGTACTCTTAAAAAACCACATGTGAGGAGATCCCGTCCCACTCTGTAATCCTGCAAACACTTTATCAAGATGCCACGCTCATTCCTGGTCAAGAAACACTTCTCTGCAAGTAAAAAGCCCAACTATAGTGAACTGGAAAGTCAAACAGGTAAGTCTCGTTATATTAAGCTATTATAATATAACAATTTTTTTTATTTTATTTTTAAAACATCTACAGTAAAAACTAAAACAAAAATAGAAATTATACAATGCTTATGCATAACTATTTTTAATGATGGTTTTAGCAGGGTGTGCTGTGTTAAAATCACTAGTAATACAGATATTTTGGAACTAAAAAGCAGTTTTGTACAGTTAGTGTATGTAGGTTTTAATTTAAAATAAGTGGTGCCATACTCAAACTCCTTATGTTAAGGTTTGAGTTAAATGTATCCTAGCATCTTTCATATTTAAATGAATTATTGGTGTAAAATACTGTAAAGTATGTTTAAACATTTGATAGGTGTCTAATGTATTCCTTTTTATTTTTGCAGTGTATATATCACCTTTTTTATATGACAAGTTTGCCATTCCATTGATACCCCAGTCAGATATTTTGAGTGCTGGGGCATATTATCCACCTCTGGTTTGGGACACTGGTTTAATTACATCGATTTTCGCCACCGAGCCTGACTACAAGAGTCCTCCAATCTCTCCTTCCATTGATGACTCAAAACCTCTAGACCTGACTTCCTTCTCCAGTGAGGATGATGAAGGAAAGACCTCAGATCCCCCCAGTCCAGCGTCCTCGGCCACAGAAGCGGAGAAGTTTCACTGCAACCAGTGTAATAAGTCTTATTCCACATTTGCTGGACTATCTAAGCACAAGCAACTCCATTGTGACTCACAGAGCAGAAAGTCATTTAGCTGCAAGTACTGTGAAAAGGAATATGTTAGCCTGGGGGCTCTCAAGATGCACATCAGGAGCCACACTCTACCCTGTGTCTGCAAAATATGTGGCAAGGCATTTTCTAGACCATGGCTTTTGCAAGGACACATCAGAACACATACAGGTATGAATAAATATTATTATTTTTAACCCTTTGCATAAAAGAAATGCGCTCACCATAACATTGTAGGGCAGTTCGAAACTTTCCCTAAATTTATTTATCTTGACTAATTTGTCCTGATTGGAGCTTAACAGATTGTAAACATTCACAATTTAGTGAATTGATTCCTGTATTTTACTGGCATTTATATTGATTTGTAATGTTGACTACTGTGATACTTTTGAGGGGGGGGGGGGGGGGGGGGGAGGAATCTGTGAACACTTTCAATATTTTGAAAACACTGCACAGAAAAAGAAAACTACATTCACTGTTTTTAGCAGAGAAGCATTGTTTTGTGTAGTTCAAAGTTAGGCCTTTTAATGTTTCTGTGGATTAGCATTGTGGGTAGTGTGCTGATGACTGGTTATCATTTTTCGAGAGGGATAATAAAGCCCTTCTTGAAGATGAATTGAATAGTACAGAACCCAATGTACACACAGATTATTTCAGCCCCAATGATTTCTTTTATTGAAGGCCACAGACAAGGCGGGTGGGTGTATGGTTGGGCATTGCAATTGTGCAATGCACCTGTTACAGTACAAACCATGCTCTGCCAATACTCCCAGCTGCCAGGCTGGGTCCCTATTGCTCAAAAGAACACATTTACAATACAGCCATCCACCTCTATTATACATGTCACATGGACCAGTTTTTTTTGGATGTTTGGTAACTGATTTCACACCCTCTTCAAGTGCTTCATAAAACGTGAAAAGCATTTGTTTCTATGAATAAGAATTCTATCCAACATTATCATTTTTAATGCAAATTTGTGATTTTCAGGA
The DNA here is from genome assembly GCA_036172795.1 of Pelodytes ibericus. Lineage (NCBI taxonomy): Eukaryota > Metazoa > Chordata > Amphibia > Anura > Pelodytidae > Pelodytes > Pelodytes ibericus. The sequence goes on from CM069862.1 coordinate 141,504,126, forward strand.
ACAATTGTTGAGCTGTGTATAGTTCATTTATTGCAATGGTTACATAGCTTGATAATATCTTTGGTGTGCTGAGAGAATGAAAATTTTGTAATTTTATTTGTTTCAGAACCGTTAAAAATATATATAATTTTCTCTTCCTCAGGTGAAAAGCCATTTTCCTGTACACACTGCAATAGAGCCTTTGCTGACCGGTCCAACCTTAGAGCCCACCTTCAAACTCACTCAGACGTCAAGAAGTACCAATGTAAATCCTGTTCCAGGACTTTTTCCAGAATGTCTCTTCTCCACAAACATGAAGAGACAGGGTGCTCGGGAAGCCATTGAAAACTTCATGCTAAACAGACTGCTCTAAACACCTATTGTCTCTACAGAAGTCTTGTTTAGCAGTGTGACCACAGTCGCTTGTTTTGGATCCTCCAACTTCATTGACACTTAAGGCTCTAAGCGGACTGTTCTGTTGCATTCACGTGCCTTATTGCGAAATCAGAGGTGCCGAACATTTCAATATGTGCACAAATACCCTTTGTTTCTTCTTAAGGGCAAAAAAAGATTATTGTACTTTTACATTATGATTGAGCTCTAAATAATAGAATTCTGTGGTTTTGCAAGCCATAAAACAAAGAGGGAATGTCTTTTTTTTTTTTCTTATGTTTTGTGGAAGGAGGAGAGACTGAATCTCATATTTATGAAGGATGGAACCTAAGTGTTACTTAAAAATAAAAATATTGTGATTGTAAATATCCAATGTGCAAGCAGAAAGGTAAACTATGCAATAATATATCACGGCTATACCTGCCTCTGCTTCATCACAATACAATGATAAAATTTGCCATGCCTGCACAGTTAAAGATTTAAAAGAAAAAGGTATTGGTAGCAGTTTTTCTTAAACATCAATCCTGTTTACAGAACGGCTATGCACGCAGACACCTGTTAATATGATTCTTAACAACTGCTTTTGAGAGTCCACTCATTAATAGCCAAGCAGTTGTCAGATTGTACAAAGGCTGACTATAGAATGTTGGTCGTACCAACAGGTGGAAGATTAAAAATCCTGTTGACAGGTGTCATATGAATACATCTTTTATTCTTAAAATTGTCTCTGCATAATCCTTACAACAAATGTTTACATTTCAAAGGTACACTGGTATTTATATGTATATTTTTTACTTTGCCACATTTTGTACTGATGAAACTTTTTTATAGTTATACACAATTTATTGATATTCAATAAAAAGCCTTATTTATAAAGTTTTATATTCATTATTTTGGTTGAATATTTGTTAGCTGGGCAGTATTGATTTACTGTATTATGTGGTCTGAATATGGTCATTTTCTCAAAGAGAGAGATACACAGCTCTTCAGATTTGGCAAAGCCAAAAGGAATGGTGACTTTTATCCACATACATTAGTGGAGGAATTGGACAAGTCTCGGTTAAAACAAAGGGGATATTTCTAATGGAGTCCTAAGCAACTCTGTTCTAGGTAGGGTAGCTGGAAACACTTTGGCTGTGTATTCAGTCTCTTCATATTCCACCGATCTCCTTTAGCCAGTAGAAGTACCCTAGGTCTGCTATTCAGTAGTATGCACCTTCTATCATGGAATTTGTAGTCTGGTCAAGTGACAATGGTAATTTTTCTTAGTCCTAAGTGCATCACCCATTTTGTAATGCAGTGCAATAAATTTAAAGTGTGCCTCTATTTTCCAACCACACAGATTTCAGAAATAATTCTGCACAAGGCCACTCAAATCATTGCTCACCATAGAATTATTTTTCCCTTCTCAAATGCCATACTTTACAGACAGGGGGAGCAAGAGAACAAAAAGAAAGGAAGACTATTCAATGGTACACTTGCAAAGATTAGGGTGGGAAGTGGAGAAAAGCAATGGCAAACCTTTTAGTAAAAGGGTTTACATTTCAGAACAGCTTGTCTCTTTGTTTTCATTTGGATTTAAAAGGGACTGAATTAAGGAACAGTTTGTGAATTTGTGTAGTTGCAGAGGAATGCTTCACAGTTAACAAAAATACAGGTGTAAAGTTTATTATAGGGATGTTCTTTAAGCCCAACCTCAGGTTGGGATTGACTAGAATGGGAAACCCATGGTAGTTACTAATAAATTGCTACACTTGAGTTTCATGAAGCACACCCTTGAACCTCTTGTCAAGCAGGGCTGTCTGTTATACCTTGTAATAAAGCAGACAGTCTTGCCTGAATAAGTGTTGTGGTTTTTCCAGTTCCAGATGGCTGTTTCTAGGGCTGTATTTTCCATGGCAAAAGAGAGACAGTCAGCCAACCACAAGTAGTGTGACCGCATAGCTGTTTTATTTAGAGGCTTATAAAAACCATATACTCCAAGGTTGTAATCAGTGAATTGTAGACATTCCACAGTTTTCATTTTGCCCAATGCAACCCTGAAGTATGCACTTTAGATCATCCTTGCTTAGACTGCCAATCTGGTCACAGCTGTAACTGACTCTTCAGCAGGCTCCAGATTTCAATAGCATCTCTAAGCCTTGCACCTGCATAGAATAGAGTGACCACATCACCATTTTATCCAGGGACAAATACCTAAAAAAAAAAACTGTACTATACTGGTCTTCATTTTCAGTCATTAAAACCCTGCAGAATGCAGTTTTTATAAACATCCCTGCATACTCCTGTCATGCAATACATAACTTTTTTTTTTTTTTTACCATTTTATTTTATTGTACCCTATTTTATTATGTTGCAGCTCACTGCCTGATGTGTAATAAACAGCACGTGGTGGGAAGGAAAGGAAGGAATGCAGCTTTTATTTATTTTCTTTAGTTGATCTGAAGTCATTTCTTAATTTAGTGGATGGGCCTAGGCGGCTTTTTTCTCCAGTTGCATCTGCTCAGTTTCTTAAATGTTTGGAAACACCTGCTGCAATCAGAGAGGCTCGGATTCCATCCCCATGGTAGAAAGCTAGGGAGCAACGGGGATTGTTCTAAAACGAAATGTACCTCAGCAGAGCTCACCACCTGTGCAGATTTCAGTGATGAGAAAGAGTAACATTCTTCTGGGGAGGTTAAAGGTCACTGGAACAGGCTGGCGCAAAATGCAGAGCTTGGATTAACACAAGCTTGCACTGGTGGCAGTGTGTCTAGAAGAGCAAGGAAAGTGGAACATATGGCACCATTTGACCCCCTTTTTCCACTGAAGTGGCATTTGGTCTTTGACTTCACCTATAAGCATGAAGAACACAACAGCCCAGTCTTCAGAAACCTTAAAGCAAACCAGCAACTTTTGGGCTTTTAAATCAAATTTATGTTAATCAGTGCTACATTGGGAGGGTAAACATTACCAAGCTAAGCTTGAGGCCAGTGTTAAATTTTATGGATGCAATAATATAGCCAGTATTTAGTTTAACTAAAAGGCCGCAACACTATACCGTGCATGTGCACTAGCGCAGACAGACACTCACCATGGTAGCGCATGTGCAGATTTCTCATATCAGAGGCTACAATCAGGACCATGAACTAGTGGTTCCGAAGTAGGACAGCTGTGAGGTAAAAGGAACATACTATCTGGTAGGCCAGCCACCCTCTTTGATGGCTTTCTAATTTTTTAATCTTTAAACATGTAATATATTTTATGTATAACTAGTGGGAGACTCGGGGAGGGTAGAAAAGCACAGCAGTAAGTTATAAGTGCACAAAGCCAAATTTATTCCTTGAAAAGTATGTTTAAAAAAAATATTTAAAACTGCTGAACCATTATAAAAAATGTAAAAAAGTTTCAACCTGTAGAGTAAACAGCTTTTTCAGCCTATTGATTAAGTGACCATTTTTTGGCTAGAGGACAGAATTAGAGAAGCAAGTTTAAAAAAAAAAAAATGGATTAATAGATGCAGCATACTCTCTTATTTACTCCCATATGTACTGGAACCAGAAAATCAGCATCAAGTTAGGTCCCCTACCCCGCCATCCCATATACTCTCTCTGTTTTGCTGTTCAACAGAATACACTCTTGCATGAAGAACAGGATTCTGATGTGCAAAGCTGACTGGCACACTAACATAGCAAACCACTTCCAAACTTTTGCTTTTTGTGGCCACGCCCCTGCATCCCTTTACCCACCCACCCTTCTCAAAGCTGAAAGATATGGGATATCACTCGTGCACATTGCCAATGGTTCCCTAATAAGTATTTTCACAGGGTGGGATTAATGGGTATGTGCAGTTAAAAGTTTCAAGCTTGAAAAATATACTCTCACAATATGCAAAAGGAAGGTTGCTGTTGGTAGAGAATGCCTTTTTCTTTAAAGGTGCACCCCACGTGCGTGGGTGGGGTGCACCTTTAATTGTGTGCATATCTGGCACATTAGCCAAGGCCTTATTCAAGTTCATTGTAATACAGATTCAAGTGTCAGATATGAGGTATGCAGTGAGGTAAACAAGTAAATTGGATGTGGAAGGAAATGTCACTGCAAACATCTGTATTTAATATACTTTCATATGTAATACTTATAAGTTTTCATAAGGAAAGCCATAGCATTTGATACACAAATACAAGATTTTTGTGCAAATTGTTAAATAACATTTATTCATTTTTTGATAAAGTTAAACAGGTCAGGTACCTGATGTACTTATATGACATTAGTCTACGTGCAGTACAAATGCTTGTACTACATAGGCTACATAGCTTCTCCCCCCTAAAACAGGAGAAAAGTAGACACAGTAAAAGGCTTTACACAATGTGAACAGGTCACGTGGCCTTTTCTTATATGACATCAGAACTCAACAATATCATAGAAACATAGAAACATAGAATGTGTCGGCAGATAAGAACCATTCGGTCCATCTAGTCTGCCCAATTTTTTTTGAGTACTTTTATTAGTCCCCCGTTCCCGGTCTTATAGCTAGGATAGCCTTGTGTCTATCCCACGCATGCTTAAAATCCTTGACTGGGCTGACCTGCCTGGGCTGACCTGCAGACAGGCATTTGGACCCGGAGAGTATTTTCAGGGTGCATGCCCACATCTATATCCATTTAATAGTTAAAATCTATAGACTCTGAATAAATGTCATAAAAAAAAACTACATTACTTATAAAAACAGCATCTTGTTAAACCGTATGTAGACCACACTATGTTGAAAGAAGTTTAGCTAAACATGAGAAGTCATAGATTTCTATCTTTCATACTTTGGATGGTTTTCTAAGAAAACAAGCATACATTTGTAAGATTTCCGTGCCTACAACTAAATTTTAAGCAAATTGACGTTTCCTTGTATTTCTAATTGGCAACTCATTATTATTTGGCATGAATGGATTTCACATGTTGATTTATTTAGAATCTGACTTCCATACATTCCCTGCATAATACATGAGGGCAGATTGCACAGACTTGCCAGTATCTTTCAACACTGCAAGTTTTTATTAAGAACGATTGAAAATCAGGAGATTGAGCGATTACAAGAACTGATCAAAAGGAATCCAAACAAACAAGCCACAATTGGAACCGTGGATAAACTGTCGTTGCTATATGTGGATGTTTTCATCTTTTTTCCAGAAAACTAGAGGTACAGAGCATTCTCAAGTCAGGAATCACTTGCTATAAGAACACCAGGCATTAACCACAGTCATTATTTTCATAGGTGTTTTAAGTGAGGAAATAAGCATACTTTGACCAAGATGCTCTCTGTCAAACCTTCCTTCCTGTGTGTGGAGAAATTTCTTCCTCTGCCTAGAGGCAGATCAATGGGAAATCTCCGAGCACATGACAACGTTGCCAAGTAGAGCAATAGGTATGGGTAAATAGTAACCAAGTGCAGTTTTCTGGGCAATGCTATATTTTTCAAACAGTGGTCAATCCACTGGTTTCCAACATCCTGCATTCTGTTAAACCAAAGTTCACCTGATCCTGTGACATCACTTCCTTAATGAAAACAGACATTTATGGACATGCAATTCCCACAATACACTATCAGAACACAAACCCGATAAACAACTTAAATATTTTATTTGTATGCATGTATAACCATATACTGGAGATTAAATATGGAGGATTGTGGTTTCATTGAATGTTATGACAAGCACAAACTACACATGTTCAGTAGTAGGGTTGCCAGCTTTCCTTCCAAAAAATACCGGCCATGCTATTGCGTCCATAAATTTAATATTGGCTTCAAGACAATTTTTTTCGGACCTGCCTGCAATTTACTGACTAGGTGACAGCCGTAGCTACTATGGAGACACCAGTGTTTACTGGGTTTTGAATGACTGCAAATGAAGTCATATTTACCTCTCTCACCCCTTCCTTAGTATGCTTCCTGGTATAGTAAATAAATTAATTTGATCAGTTCCTACAAGAAAACCTCAGACCTCTACATTTTACATCCAAGCATATTTGAACGGCAGTGCTTACCCTTACTACAACTAGTGAAAGGCTATTCCTGGTACTTACTTACTCTGAAACAAAATAACTTGTCCACACATTGCCACTAACTCTCCCACACTGAGAAATTAAATTGTACCTGGTTTATGTGTCCTTGCCTCTCTCCATCTTTTTACCTTTCTTCTGCTGACCCCTGTGTCATACCCTTCATTGTTAGGTAGTGGTCAGGTGCAACTCCTAAGGGTACAAGAACAGATAACACATAAAATCCTTGACAATAACTCAACATGCAGTAATTACAGCTTATATTCCTAGTGCACAATACCTGTGATGCACAAAATATCCAACAAAAGAGGGGGAAAAATAGATCACACTATGCTCTCAAACTATGAAAATTGCCTTTGGCAATCTTGAAAGCCCAGGTACAATCACAAATTCAATGGTTAATGTGTGTTCAGGGACTTACCGGTATTTCAGTATAACAGGAAACAGGTTATAGAAATGTAGAATACACTATTTTATGAAATGACCACTTACACTATTTAGTTACCTATTTATCTGCATTACCAACACGTTCCCCATCTAACAAGACTGTGGTAAAAAGAGGGTTAAATAAAATCAAATGCAAAAATATAATTTTATTTTCACTTGTTTGATTTAAGAATTCATGAATGAGAATGTTTGTTGTAGGTTTTCTTGTATTACAAGACTGAAGGACCATAGACAAAAAATGTATGTATATTAATCCTGAAATTTAAAAATAAAGTTTAGAAGGCTGTTCCCTATTAATTACTCATCCTCTATTGAGTTAGTTCCCCAGCGCCTTAGTGAGGCAATCACATGGCACCCATAGAGATTTATGTGACTGCCCAGTGCTCATTTGCTAACACCTTTCGCATGTTGTACATTATTTCCACAATACTTAATGCTTATCCAATTTTATTCAATAAAATAGGGTTATTGAACCGAACATACCTATTTTTTTGCATGTTCAAGGCCATGATTATTTGAGCATGTAAAATTATACATAGCCAGCTTGGTCCAACCTGAGTAACTTATTTCCATTATTTTGTTAGTAACTTGTGCCCTAATTAGCCATTCTTCTCAACTTCACATTCTAATTCATGCTACATTAACTACACCCCATTTCTGAAGGGTACCAGGAGTACAAGAGTACACTTCAGGCTCTACTAATAACAATAGAATTCCAGGGAATTGTAACGGGAATTGAAAAGCTTTACGTTACAGAGCTACAGAGGGAGGATCAGTAGAATTTGCAAACCTGATTAATATGTATATTTAATATATGCACATATAGCAGGTTTATAATGCAAACATTTCAATACATGCACACATTTTATTATTGTTGATCTTTAAAGGAACACTCTGACCTAATAATTACCTACTTTTTGTTTATCTTAATGTCCCATGGTCCACCATGTTCATAAAATTATGGATTTTGGTTTGGACAGACTCTAAGCCTTCCACAATACATACTATAAAATGTTAAATGAGTCTCTCTATAAAAAGTTGGACAATAGTGCACTAAATACCGCCAGTGATTAGAATTGGTCCCTTTACATCAATCAAGAATGTGGTGTCTTTTGCATACAAAACAAAACCATGTTTGGTTATAAAGCTAAATGCACACATGCTCTAGATTGTAAGCTTGCGAGCAAGGCTCTCAACCTCATGTATCGGTCTGTTCTTGTTCAACTAACTTAGTCCCACTTTATGCTCTCTGTCGAGCATTATGTTAAATTGTTGGCATTTTATAAATACATGTTTAATGGAATGGAATGTGAAGGTATATTTGTATTTATTAACGGATATTAATGTTGGGTGTATAGGTGTGCACCCACAATTTGATATGTTCTCAGTTGCAGAATTAGGACAACAATAAATAATTGAGAAAATGGTTGTAGGTTATGAAGTGTCCCCTACTGCCAACTCTTTTATTTACAGCATTGTTATAATGCTAATTAGTAGAGTAGCAAATGAATAGATACGTAATAATGGCAAGTAGATAAGATCTAACACACTCACCTAGCCTACCAGGTTTACCTGGCTTCCTGTTTTAAAGCACTTCTGAATGCCAGGTTTGGATTTTCTTAATTGTCCACAGTCTGTTCTACACATGCTATGCTATTTTTCATGTGGTGTAACCACTGCCACCTCTAAAAGGAGACCAATCCATGTACAATTAAAATCTCTTCAGCAAATGAAAACCCTTTAGAGCACTTCAGAGTATATCTTATGGGCCTGTCTAGTGGAGTAACTATAGATCTTGTTATGGGGTCGTTGTGGCCATGTTTGTCTTTGCATCTCTTCCTGGTGGTGCAGCAGTAAGTGATGTGATATTTCAGTCACTATTCACTCAGGCTATAAGAAAATGTATATCTGCCCACTAGCATAGAACCATGATTAATCCTTAGATCTTGGAACGTCACCTTCAGAGTTTCAGGTTATGATACAACATCGCTCAGTGCACTCATTATAAACAGTTCCATCGTCACCTGTCCCTGAGCAAATAAGTATGGAAATTGGGAATTAAAGGAAACTACATACTGGCACACAAAGGCTCATGCTATATATGGATGTCAGTATGATTAGTGCACCAACTATAGTCTAATTCTCAGCATTGCTTATAAGGTTCCCAGCATCATCAACATTGTCTTTCTTCCAAGGTCAATAAAATGAGTACCATTAAGTTGGGCAATAAACTATTATCAGTAACCAAATTATTGTGGGAGAATGGATTAAAAAGTACCTCGCAGAAGTTATCCACATAAAAACAAATATATATTTTATTTGTATATATTGTTTTGGGATATGTTCTAGCTTGGAGCATAAAATAATGATGAATTCAAAAGTGCAAAAGCAACATAATGATCAAGCATCTCACACAAGTAGGATGTGGAAGTAACTTTGCAACCCCTTCCGTTCTCCAAACTGGTACAACAAGGAAGGATAATCCATTGCTAACCTTTGGCAAGAGGTTGTGACTTAAAAGTTTCCCTATAGCTCAGACATAATGATGTTGGCTAAAGAAATGGAGGTAGCAAATAATTTTCTGCACCCAGATACAGGGGACACTAGGTTCAACCCTTGGGTTGAGATGAACCCTCTATTGTCCGCTCCCGACTTATGTAAATACATCATTTGTTAGAAAAATGTTAAATTAAAAATTCGAAAAGTTAGAAAGAAAAACTGTGTTCAGGAAATATTGTCAGAGCAAGACCTTATAACCATATAGAAACCACAAAATATTAACCCTCTGAGTATTAGCGAGGAAATAGCTAGATTTAATTGGCTCATTCTTCTGGCATCGAAAAGGTGTAAAAACATGGGGCAGCGGGATATCTTGACATAGAGAAAACCACGAACTATCTAGGAAGTGATGGTTGCCAGCAATAACTCATTCCATCCCATTAATTTTATTCAGTCTAATTGCCACACAAAGGACATTATTTTTAGAACAATAAAATGTTTTTATGGGATGTCCTCATCTGATCCAACTGTAAACTGAAAACCAGACATTTTGTCAAGATAGGTGGAAAATAGGTAGTTGGCAATCACAAGGCAAACCTGACCAGTAGCTCACTGTATAGTCGTACTGCATAAAAGAAAGACTGTAATATTATAATGCTCTCTCACCACATCTAAAAGGTTATGGAGGAATGAGGTAATATAACAAGTACACCACATCTAAGATCAGAATTTATTATGTCCTGTCTAGGCCTAAGACAAATGTTTACTTAAGCCAAGGACTAACTTATATTTTAAATAGATTGTATCACCTAAACTATCATGGCTTGGAAATGGGATTAACCTCTTAAGGACACATGATGGTCCTAGCATATCATAAATGTAAATAAAATCAAGATACACTATATGGACAAAAATATTGGGAAACCTGACCATTACACCAACAGAGACTTTTATGACATCACATTCTAAATACATAGATATTAATATGTAGTTGGCCCTTTGCAGCCAGAACAGCTTCCATTCTTCTGGGAAGGCTTTCCTCAAGATTTTGGAGTGTTTATGTAGGTTTTTGCCCATTCGTCCAGTAGAACATTTGTTAGGTCAGGCACTGATGTTAGACAAGAAGGCCTGGCTCATAATCTCTGCTTTAGTTTATGCCAAAGTTGTTTAGTGGTGTTGAGGTCAGGGCTCTGTGCATGCCAGTAAAGTTCTTCCACACCAAAGTCATTCAACCATGTCTTTAAGGACCTGGTTTTGCGCACTGGGGCACAGTCATGCTGAAATAGAAAAGGACCTTCCCCAAACTGTTCTCACAAAGTTGGAAGCACAGCATTGTCCAAAATGTCTTGCACAGACCACATTTCCAGTGGACCCTGGAGTGCTTTACACCTCTCAATCTGACAGTTGGCATTGTTCTGTGGCATGAGGAGTGCACACCATTAACCCCTTCATGACGCAAGGTGCTTGCGTCCCAAACGACGCAAGCACCAAAATGTCACAAATTGTTCCTGGCCACCGATCACAAGGTGATCGGTAGCCAGGAACACTATGGCAGAGACCCGATCAGGGTCTTAATAGACCCTGTGGGTCCCTGCCAAAATATCGCGAGACCTCCGGATGTCACGTGTGACGTCACGGAGGTGTGCCCGAACCCGGAAGTTCGGGCACGGCGCGATTTAGAGAAATGTACATTTTCCCTGTCGGACTGAGGCCACTCAAAGTGGCCTCAGATGACAGGTGGGATCCCGCTGCAAGTGCCTGCAGTGGGATCCGAGAACAGCTCATCGCAGGGAGCCGTGATGAGCTGTTTAACAAAGGACGTACTATGCCGTCCTAACGACTTTTAGGCACTTAAAATTAGGACGGCATAGTACTTCCTAACGTCACGAAGGGGTTAATGTCAATGAAAGTTTGGAATCTTCAGCTATGGAATCAGCAGAGCTGAGAGTTGCCGCTGTTCCGAAACGCTTCCACTTTCCAATAATCCCACTTACAGTTGACCAAGGAAAATCTAGCAGGGATGACATTTTATCAACTGATTTCGAAAGAAGGCATCCTATCACAGTACCACATTTGAATTTAGCTTTTCAGAGGGACCCCATTTTTCATAAAACATTAGTAAATGCAGACTGCATGGCTATATGCTTGCTTTGAAACACCTGAATTCAATACTTAAAAAGGTGTGTCCCAATACTTTTGTCCATATAGTAAATATGGAATCAAAAGTGCACTCGGAGATGTGCCTAATAGTAGCACCTATGTAAAAAGCAGACGCCTGCCAAGTATTCTGGGTGCCAGAAAAGCTTTGTTGGGATATATAAAAGATGCACAGTTGCTGTTATGCAAAACAATGGACTCTTTTTTTTTTTTTACCCTACTGAACCGTTAATTGTGTTGTTTTATACATAAAAAAGGGTTACCACTTTTTCCTCAAAAAAAATAAATAAATAGATATTGGCTATGCTATTACCTCCATAGACCAGCATGCTGGGAAAATAAAGTACCTCTACTTGTAAACAGTACAAATCCAAATAAATTATAAACACACAAAACAAGTGAATGCTGACAGACACCTAGGAGAATTATTTGTCTACCACATGATTTCAGGAAACAAGCACACAAGTCTTACTCCTCAAATAGTCTTCTGAATTTTCTTTACAGCCAGGTAAAATTTACTCCACAGGTTTTTTTGTGTGTTTTTTTTAGGGAAAACCTATGATTAGAAACAGTGACAGCAGGGGCCATTTGCTGACCACCTTGTGTGAACATCTGCAAAAGATTACAGTGCCACTACTAATAAAAGCTAGGATTCAATCAATTTAACTCAAGGTATCCATAAAATGAACTGCTAGGCAGGGAACCCTGAACCCCAGGGAGTATGTTCATTAAGACTGTTGTTCATGCATTCATAAATGGCTTTTTAATTTGCATTTCTGATTTCCAACTTCATTATCTTCTTTGAAATTCTAGTTGGGTGTAATATGGTCAATTTGGATGTCATTTGTGTTTAGGTTTAGTTCAGCGTTGTTGTGTTTATTTATGGCTGTGCCTGCTATATGATGTTTATGTCACATGGGTGGAAATACACTGGGCAGTTGATGTATCAAAATAATGAACTGAGTCATAAAGGATCAGTCTAAGCGTGAGAAATTTTGATTCATGCCCGCTAACTATATCGGAGCTGAGCCCTGGAGCCATACAAAATGCGTTGGAAGCATGTCAGTTGCATGCATGCTGGCCTGCTCTCATATCTTTACAGATTTTCTTATTTGATCCCAAAAAGGGGGGAGGAAAACCAGAGAGACGAGTTGTGTGGAGCAAGACTGATCCCAGCAACAAACATTTTATGGTTCACTCTCCCTTTAAATACATTTTCTCTGTGAAAGTTAATATAAACTTTGGAAATTGCTTTTACAATGATTTCAAAACTGCACTATCATTAAAAAAGTGTTGTGTCACCTACACTCTCCACCACAAATAAACCTTTATAGAGAACAATTTTTTTAATAATAGCAGGAGAAAGTAAAACAGCAAAAGTCATTAATTAATAGAGGAGCTAGAGCAGTAAGAGATTTTTTTGCTGCAAAGTAGAGGCAAAATCCACGTGTGGTGCAAATAAAACTGTACATACTGTATTAGTCAAAATATAGCTCTTTTTGACTCTCACAGGTAAGCGAAACGCGTCAAAGCATTTGCTCCATTTTCTCTGCATGATTTATTATGTTTGTCCCCGTTTGTATGAATATTTCATTTTAACCAGAATGTACATTTTACTTGAACTACTTGTGGATTGTGCCTTTATTTTGGAGTTTGCCGCCATTTCTTCTTTGTTTTCTGTACAACCATGGGATGTTTTTTTTTCTTCTGAGCACCTAATTAAAAGGCAACAGAGGTAAATATAGATGCATTTACCTGAGGACTTAGCTAAATTTTTGCTGCCTTTTTAACCTTTCAATTGTTTCTGACTCTGTTAATGCCTGATATTTGCAGTTCCCTTGTCAGTTCCTTTTTTGTATATATTTCCATGTGACAGACTGTTGCAGACAAGAGCCATTGCGTCTGTGTATTTATAAGTAGGCATTCTTAGGAGAAAAAAAGATTTACCTGAACACAATGAAAATGTAAACAAAACAACAGCCATGAATTTACAACTCTGTACAACTCGATTGGTGTTTTCAAGTAAGAATAATGAAGATATGGAATTCCCTGCCTAGAGGGGTTGATTTGTCACATACGTTTTGTGTATTTAAAAGCAGGAAGGATTAAGGTGAACACATTACTGTTTTAGTTAGAGATGCTTATCAAAAAATGTAATCTGTAAAATGCAGACCAAATTGCTGCATTTATTATACTCAGCCCAGGAGTATGCATTTTTCATAAACATCTCTGAATAACACATCAGTGCAAGAAACGTGGAAATAATTAAACTTTAAAAAAAAGAAAAGTTCAGTAATTACCATGATTCTGCAATTTTTGTACCAAACTTAGAAACCACATCTATGTAGCAACAGGGATTTTACATTACAATATTTATTTATACAGTGCAGCAATTAATGCAGTGTTTGATACAGAATTTAAAAAAAGGATTTACAAATTCAATTCAATACGACAGGTGCGTGAAAACAGAGTCCTGCTTGAAAGGATACGTTCATAATGGAATGTGGGAAATGGGGACTCAAAGGGTTGGAAAATACTATATTTACGCGAATCTAATGCGCCATCGAGTCTAATGTGCACTTCAAATTTTAAAACCTTGAAGGCAAAAAAATTTTCACTGGTGAATGTAATGCGCTTTTGTACAAGAAGTATTTTTTTTTTATATAACAATTAGTTTATGCTACCAATTTACCATTGTTTTATTATGAATGACACTGCTATACAAAAATATTATGGAATTTATAAGTAAGAGAGGGTTGTATATATGGGCATTTTTTCTTTATTGCGTTGTGCTTTCCTTTCTGATAATAGCAACATTTCGTTTTTTTGGTTTAAGTTGCAACATAAAACATACGCAAATCTAAAGCGCACTCAAATTTTGGAGGCACAGTTTGGTGAAAAAAGATGCGCATTAGATTAGAGTAAATATGGTATATCATGTGAGAGTAGTGTGTGTTGACATAATAACAATCCAAAGCCCAACAACTATCAGGTACAGAAAGCCACGGTCAGGGCTGGACTGGCCCGCCTGCCCCGGGGCCGCCTTGGCCACTTTAAGAAGTTTGGCGGCCGCCACTGCTTTAAGAAATTCGACCTCCTGCCGTCGGATGTTGCGGCGCGGGATGGGGAGTGGAGGAAGAGACAGCAGGGTGAGTGAGAGACACTATACGGGGAAGGGGGGGTGTGATACTATAGGGGGAAGGGGGGGGAAGAGTGACACTACATGGGGAAGAGGGGGAGAGTGACTCTACATGGGGAAGAGGGGGAAGAGTGACACTACAGGGGGAGGGGGGAGAAGAGTGACACTACAGGGGGAGGGGGGGTAAGAGTGACACTACAGGGGGAGGGGGGGTAAGAGTGACACTACAGGGGGAGGGGGGGTAAGAGTGACACTACAGGGGGAAGGGGGGGGAGAGTGACACTACAGGGAGAAGGGGGGGAAGAGTGACACTACAGGGAGAAGGGGGGGGGAAGAGTGACACTACAGGGAGAAGGGGGGGAAGAGAGACACTACAGAAAGGAGAGAGATGCTACAGAAATAAGAGAGAGCTGCAGAAATATGTACACAAGGATATATCTCACACACTGCCCTGAAATATACCTCTACACAGAGCAATTCATATAACTGTGTTCATATTGGAGGTATATATTGCCCTAGGCAGGCTTATATATCAGTCTTATCTATAAATAATACACTGTTCAGTTGTGCATTTAAAATGCATGGTTTTCCCTTCCAGGCTGGTTTTTGTTCCCAGTCCAGCCCTGGCCACGGTGGGGTCATTCATCTAGAACCAATGTAAAAGAGTTGATCTTCTGGAAATGTGTTTGTTATTAGGTTTGCTGAGCCTGGTAGGAGTTGGGCTTGAGCCTCTTGTTATAGAGGGTATATTCACTTAAAGGTGAGAAACATTTCAGGTTTGTCTCTGCACAATGAATAGTTAATTTGGTGAGATTAAAAGGTACACCTTACCTGCAACCCATACTTTAGTGAATAGCCCCTACACTAAAGTATGTCTTAAAGGCACATATATTTTACTTTCATTATTTAAATCATTGTCAATAAATCACTGGAAACTATAGAAAAGATTATAATACTAGAAGGTGTATTGCGGGATTTCATGAGCTATACGAGTAGGATCAGCCATATCGGAAGACATTTTGTACACATGAATGAGTAAAAGGTGATGAGGGACTAGGAGAGGCTAAAGCCTTGTGAAGAACCTTAAGGCCATGCAAGGGAGCTCTTCATGACCAGGGTGAATACATGTTGAGCCAAAAGATGGAGGACTCTGTAGTGGAGGGTTTAAGTACTTTAAATTTAATCCTAGAAAGAAGCAGAAGCAAGCAATACATGACTCATGTCTTCTAGCAAGGAATCAGATTAGTTATAATGTACCTTTATGTGAGGATTTTAGTCATTGACCATTTTTATGGGAATAATCCAGAAACCTATAAATAGTGATACAAGGTGACCAGTCATATCCATTAGCTAATCATCTCAAATGTTTCCCCTAGCCTGTAGTATGTTGTTTGTTAAATGGTCATAAAAGAATTACAATTATATGACTTAAGTGATCTTTATAATTTACTTATTGTAAGTGTATGCAAAATGCACATTTATCCCTCTCAGAAGCCCAAACACATCTGAAATGTGTTTTTCACAGAATTAACCCCTGGAGTACCTGAGAGAACAGCCTGTGATTTACAGCTCTGGCACACCCAGTGTCAAAAGGAGTGGCCTGGTATCCTGCTGGAAAATATTACTGCAATTCACTAGTCACAAACTGCAATCAAACCTATCATAAAAAAATGACTACACCTGAAAACGGCTTAGCACACCTGCGGGTTTGACAATGGTTAGTCTGTGGAGTATAATGGGATGGGGTTTTTTTTCCCTTAAAGGGACAACCTAAAATGTGCAAGAATAAAAAATGTAGACAATCTTGAAATCAGGAAATCACATTGCAGTTTTATGCAGGCATATTAATAAATAAGTTGAAAATGTATACTCCAGGTCTGTATTCAGTAAAATGCAGACTTTATATAACCATATAAAAACCACTGTGATCACTGTTAGTCTTGCAGATTTGTTTATTGTTATAAATGTGTAAAAAAAAAAATTGTTGGATAAAGTAGAGAGGAAAACTATTGTTACTCTTGACACACTTCCTCTTATTAGAATATATACACAGAGCTCCCCCATTGAAAACATGCACAGCATGTGCAAGGTAGAGAGATGTCCTGGACTAGGGGCCAGTACAATGGGGGAGAAGGGTAAAGCAGGTGCAATGCAACCACGCCCCTCCATTTAAGAGGGCCAGTGACAGCTAGTCTGTTCAGAATCACAGCCACAGTTGCCCAAATGAGGGTGGATTCATATGGTAAAACTACCTCATGTTCACCAGACATGCTGTATAGTGGTAGTGTCCTTAGCTAGAGAATCCTGCCACCAACACTATGCAGGGATTGTAACCATGAAGGCCCAGATGTCTGCTCCCACCACTTTACACCAGGGTATCAAACCCTTTACCTCCCCCTTCTCACCTGCATGGCCAGATGGGCACGTGGGAGAACTTCAGGGCAAAATAGACACTCAGAAGGCATGGTGTACATTTCCCATGATACTCAGTCAACATGTCTGAGTCAATGATGCAATGATGCAATGCTGCGGTTTATTTGCAACATTGAACTATAGAGTACTAGGGTTTCCACCCAGCCAGCCGGGGTACAAAAAAAAAAAAAAGGCTTGATGCCAATATTAAGTCTATGGAGGCCGGTATTTTTTTGTGGAAAAGGTGGCAACCCTAATAGTACCAATAATATATACAAAGATTAACTTCAAACCAGCCCTGCAGTTTACAGTTTTCATTTGGCTAGGATCCTGGCAACTGAGGTGCACGGGCCGCTAGTAAAATAATATCCGGGGAGAATACTTTTGCTATCTCTGCTATAGAGATTATTCAGTAGCTTGAAAAGGCCCCTCCATAGAATAACAAAAGATTTTAAACCACTCCTTTTTTCTGTTTGAAATAATCTAAACAGGTGCAATTGTCTCCAAAGATTATCTACACCGGAGTGTACCAGGGGACACTCCCAATAAATGCAACACCAACCTGTGCATTTCACCAAAACACTTTACAAATGTCAGCCTACGTGCCCACCAGCTGGGTTCACTCTGGGGGAATGTTAAATGTTTAATATATGGGTATAGTAGGGTGACCACATCAACTTTTCAAGTTTGGATTATTTATTGTTTCAATACTGAGTTTCCGAGTTTACTGTAATCAGTAAAATGTACACTGGTCTACAATCCTTACCCAATGAAGCCCCAGCCTATGCATTTTTCACAAGCATCTGTCCCATAAAATGGTATTGTGGCCACTGTAACTGGTGGGTTCTCTTTATTGCATTAATCCAGTGGTAAGTTCCAGGTAAAAAACACAATTCTTCATACTTTCTAATCCATACCTCCAAACAGTTGGAGATTTCTAGAAGCATTCGCTGTTTGGATCACACTGGGGGAGATTTATAATAGTGGTACACACAGGAATTAAGCCTAATAGTGGCACAAACTCAGTGTGTACAGAGCCAACTCCGGACAAAGTCCTGAATATCCAGGTTACTGCAGTGGTGTTTGCACTAGCACTTCATATATATTGAAAAAAAGTTACAGAAGTGCTCCAAAAGCTGTGGGTGGTGGAGTCACAATTGCAAGCACAAAATTGTTGTAGCCATTGAACCCTTTTCACTCTCCTGAAACTTGCAAATGCAGCTCTGTGTAGAATCCTCCCCTTCCCACTGTTTCAGAGATGACTGCCATGTGCTACAGGTTTCAGACATTAGATACCTGCCAGGCTTATCATGCTTGGTGGAACCTTATGCTATTCCAATAGAGGGTTTCCCACCTCAATTAATTAATCATCATGGTTCTATGGGATCCCAACCTTGATCACCTTTTAAGTTAAAATCATCATTTTACAGTTATGGGCATCTGGGAGAAAATGGCAGCCATCTTGCAAGATATATAGGTAGGAGGTGCATTTTGGTTTCAAGCTTCATTGACAAGTTGCACATCAGCTTATTGAGAAAATGCAATAGGTCTACATACTGCATTACCACTGTCTTTTTATCAATAGTAAGCAGACACTCCCCTTCCACTGATGCCAGTTCTGCAGGTATGTGATTTCAATCACAAGATAAGTAGGTTTTTACATTTTCAATTATACTTGTAATACTATTTCATAATCTCTGTATAATATTATTTTAGTATGTCTGTATATTTTGTAGCACATGCCAAGATGTGATTACACAGTGGCAAAATGTTAGAGTGTGCTTTATTATATATATTTTTTCTTAATTTTGGGAACATGGCCTTTGGCTGTCAAGAGCAATATAGTTTTGTTTATAATCCCTACCCCCTGTTAACTTTATTCTTTAGATTTCTTAATCCTGAACATCAATCAGTCAATCCCAGTTAAGGATTTCAAAAGAAGGTAGAGGATAAGGTTAGCTTTGCCCCAGGTGAACCAGATCACTTTGGAATCCTATAAAAAGAGTTACACTCAGTGGTACACCTGCTCGTTAATGCAAATACCCAACAGTGAATCATGTGACTGCTGCTCAGCATATAAGACCTGTGAAGATGGTCAAGCGGTTTAGTTGTTGTAGGACCAATTATTGAAATCTGATCCAACAAACTTTGGCTGTGACATTATTGTCTCTGCCAGATGTAGAGGTTTCAGAACCAGGTGACCTCCTGGGATTTTGATTTACTGCAGTTTTTAGTGTACAAGAAATTTTTATACTAAACAAAAGACCTTCCAGTGAGAGGGAGTTTCTTCTGTGTTAATTAGACAGGTCAGAGGAGAATGGCTGCACTTGTTCAAATGCTCAAATAACAACAGGGGTTATGTATATAGGGGGCACACAACAAACTCTCAGCAAGGCATAACAAAGATGCAAACACTGGGGGTCTTATCAGTTTGCTTGTGCTGGCCACCACCAGGCATCTATACTTAGATGATAATGTGTGCAGAACCTTCATACATAACACCCAATGGAGTAGAATCAATGGCCTCCACTGAATATTGCACAGGGACATTAAAATTACCGGCCTCACCCTGGTGACAGCGGGCGGGCTCCCCCAACATTTGGTCAACCCTTTCGGTGCTGAAGAGAGTATTGTTCCCTTCATTGCTGTTCCCTATAGCACTTTTGTGCAGAATAGTTCTGCCTTTTATTTTAACGGGTGCGGTAATGGTGTCAGTAGCAGGAACTGAAGATTAATCTATCTATAATGCCAGTTTTTAACATAACGGGGGCCACTGAATCGAGGCCATAATGTTAAACCCAGATATGGATGTGTGATGCTGTTAAGTCAGCATGGGCCATAAGCAATGTTTCCAACCGCTGCCATTGAAACATTTTTTTATATACTGTGATTGTAGAGAATAAAAAAAAAACAAATGCATATGTTTTAAATGTGTCTGCGGTGTCTCCTGTTTATGACATCACCTTGTGGCTTGGTAGGTAAATCACACATTTCTCATTTAAAAGTAGTTCATCAGGAAAAACCACAGACACATTTAAAACATATTTTTCTCTTGTATAGATACATTTTCAGCATTTTTTAAAAAATATATAGTCCCTTTAATAACACTGGAATTACTAAGTACATTTTTTTGGAAAAGGGGTACTCTACTAGATGAGTGCATCTATTAAACTGCACTCTGAGCATATAGAATTACTGTCTTACAAAATGTTTCTTCTAAAGCTCTAAAATGTATTCTTCCTAGTAGGTAGCTGGATATAATCCCAATCTCTTGTCAGATCATGCACCATATGACACAGCAGCAGGAAAGGTATGCGGCCAGACAGAATTACATGAACTCAGACAATGAATAAAGTTTAAAACAGTGAATAATGATGTGAAGATTAAGATTAACAGATCCCTACAGGACTCATTTTAAAGTAATCCTGTATCATATATTTTCCATAATTTAATATAATAGATTTATTTACTTACTTTACTTAAACCATTTTTACCGTTCTCCTGTAGTTTTACCCAAACTCTCTAAAGACAGGAAGAAAAATTTGATTACACTTTATTTGCAGTGCTTACCTAAAAATGCATTCTTTATAGAGCTGCAGTGGGTAGCATAAATATTGCAAACAAGTTTATTGTTTGAATACAGCCAAGGAAAATGCTGATGTGGTAAGCCTAGTCTTTAGTAATTTATACAGGTTCAGCATCCCTTATCCGAAGACCCAAAGTCCAGAAATAATTTTTTGGGATGTATTTCAGTTCGGATAAGTGATACTCACCTTCCTAGTGTCAGGCTGTGAAGCTCCTTTGCTTCACCCTCCTGGGCGCCGGGAATTTGGAGCCAACACTCATGGGAAATTTAGTTCCCAGAGCGCTGCGACTGGAGGGAGGGACTACAACGTGCCAACGGATCATTTGAGCAGCACCTAGGAGCAGGTAAGTTCATCAGCTCCACTGCTGCTAATGATCTACATTACCTAAATACAATGTGAGCAGGTTTTTAGGTTACGTAGATCCTTTATAGGACTGCTGCTGTCGAATGATCTGTTAACCATCAGTATCTGTTATCCGAAATACTGTCGGTCCCAGACATATAGGATAAGAGATACTCAATCTGTATTTTCATTATGTGAACAGGTAGATCCATTCTTTTAAATATGTGTAGTAATTCTTGTTCATGCTCTAGGGTTATTAACCAAGCTTTGCTTTTGAACATATTGTAAGAATACTCTTTAAAGTGTTTATTCAGAACAACTCCTAACTGGTCATGTTCCACAGAGAGAGTACATATAATTCTGAAGTATTTCTAGGGTATTGACTGATAAGCAATTTTTTTGCATCTTTTAGAAATTATTTACAGTTGTACAAATATCAGATGTTTGGAAATCCACACACCAGTGAGTTTACATCTGTTCTATCTCCATCCCAGGGGAATAAAGTCATGGTTTCTCAGTAAGTCCCATAAAGAGCATTTCTGAAGCCCCAGGAGGGCAGTGTACCAAAACTGTTACTGGCCAAAAAAGTAAGGATCGGAACTCCAGCTGCATGAGTCACAACTCCTATCATGCTTATCCAGGCTTTATTGGTGTTGTAGTTTAAGATATCTGTGAAACACACACAAAAAAGTATTTACAATGACAGACAGTTGTTGCTAGACAGGTCCCTTTCCACTGAATCACAGGATTGACTAATCATGAGTGTTTCTTTCCATCAGGTTGACATGCATTTTTCTAAAGAACCGCAGTCTGACTGTTTTTTCCTTCTTTTGTAAATCAATCCCTGAAGGCCAGTGCTCAACAGCCGTAGTATTGATATACAGAGTTTCACACCGATATAATATTTATAAAAACACCAGCATATTCCAGGTTTCAAAAGATTTTTTTTTTAAATGTCAGTAAACGTTAAAAAAGGGGATATATATATAAAAATTTTTGTACTGACTTTTCAAATTTGTTTAGGAGATCATAATAGCACATAACCAGTTATAGTGGATTTTTTCCATATTAAAAGTTCTGGTCTTGGTACATTGCAATATCTTTTCTATCCAGTCCAGCATTAAGAAGGTTAAACTCTCTCATTAGAAGAGAGCACAAGTAGAACGTTTATTCTGTAGAGAAATAACAGTCTTGATATTGCCTAATGATTCACTCCTTACTTATACTAACAGACAGATTTAGAGTAGGAAGGCTTTGTGGTTATATAATCAACTATAATGAAATCCCAGTTTGTTTGACCCATTGGACATCTGTAGAGTGTGTCATCAGAAAATGTGTGGGAATTTATTCCAGTGCATCTGAGAAATTGAAATCAAATTAAACATCTGGGGCATTTCAAGCAGTTCCTATGCATTATTATTCCAGCAACCATAGATACATACCTGAGGCCTTCTATACCTAAGATTGCATGCCAAAAGTCACTGCGTTGGATCTGAGGTAAATGCTACAAATCGTCTGACATGGCATTTGGTTTTAGATCTGAAACATGTTCAGTGAGGAACCATATTTTTAATATTTATTATCTCCAGATATTTATACAGGCATGTATTATGTATGGGTGTGCATATTGAAACATGAATTTCTACAGCTTTAAGACAGAGGGACCTGAGACTGTTGTATATCATAGACAAGGACATCTGGTATATGTAAAAAACACTATAGATCAGTCTTCTATAACTTTGTTCTCAAGGACTCAGTCACTGATCACTCTGTGACAGTGAGACTAATTCACTAGTGCTCAGGATATTACATGATCTCTGAGGAGAACTTAGAATAGTGAGAAATTGACATTGCACAGATCATTTTTTAAACCAATGCACAGAACATTCAAAATGGTGGTGAGATAATGACAGTAAATGGATCATATAATAGAATGGGGGCATATGAACAATACATACGCTTATGAAGATATTGTACAGAGACCCATAAACATTGTAGATTAGTGTACTTTGAGGGCAGCATATCATGAAGAAGCTTGAGCTGAAGGACCAGACATGATTGATTTCATGAGGTAATACAATATAGCCTTTGGATTGTTTTGCCATTATGGGGCCACACAAAAGCTATTCAGGGCCATATGCTGCCCATGTGCCACCAGTTGAACATCAATATTCTAGATTAAGCCTGAAAACTGATGCACATTATAAATGTCTGGATAGTTAGAAGTATTCCACAGAACATTCTAGATTGTATGAATAACCACATTTATTGAAACAATCAATACTTTGAACTCAGTACTTGGTTTGTGTTAGTAGTAGTTTAGCGATCTGGGATAAAAATCTGCTTTTCAAAAAATCATTTAAGGTTTAGGATTTTGCTGCACCATCTACTTCTTCTTCTGCATTTTTTTTTTTTTATATGTGAAGAATATGTGTCATGAAGGAAACAATTTGTCTAAACTGAAAAACTTAATTCACAGCTATAAATAACCAGAGCCATGTGATTTATTTAATTTTTTAAAATTCTGTTCACACATATGCCTCCTAATGTTCCAAGTTAGACAACAGTGCAGCTAATCGTAAGTATATAAAGTGCAGCTAATAGTAAGTATATAAATGGAACAGAAATTCCTGTTAGCTGCACATTGTATCCCAATAAGAAACTACTATTTGTTTGACCTATGTTCTGTGTACATCAACAAACCATTTTAGAAATCTATATTAAGGAAAGTATATAAATTATATTCAGTCCCCAGTGCTCAACTTCTACTGATTTTTGAGATTATTCATAAGCTAGTAGGTGGGCCCTCATTAAACTGGTGGTCCTGTGGAGTACGAATGTCCTCCTGCCTGACCAGGTTTATTGTCAGGCATGTGACCTCTTCAGGACTATCTCTGATTCATATACACTTTCTAGTCTCATTGCCAATGCTTTCTTCCCTTGGCAAGTCAGAGCTCCAGCAGATTTGCCTATTTTACATCCATATCTATGTCTTCACAATTGACCACTTGTTTCTCCTTATTATGTCATTTGTAATATGGAATACAATGATGCTGTAATGTGTAATGTTGTAGTTCTACCTTTTTTCACATAGAATGGTGTTTCTAGGCTTACATTTCATCCTGAGCAATAAACATTCTCAATAAAAGGGAAGAGAAAATCCCTTAAAGTCCACTCCCAGGTCATGGGCTTCCATTTTGGCATCCCTGCTTTGAGTCAGGCACAGGCTCACCCATTTAATGCAATTAGACACCCCCAATCAATACTTTTCCAGCAAGGCCTTACCTCTTGTGTATGCATGGTCAAGTTATGAGATCTATTCATAACATGTGTTTTCAATTACCTTAAATCCCCAAAACATTTTGCAAGCAGCCATCACACTAAGCTGAAAATCCACTTTCGGCTCAGGCTTTTTTATGTTTTGTTCATCTTTTTAAGATGTTTTTCATTAACATATTTTCCTTCAGTAAAGCATTTTCCTTTATTCTCTATTTTACCTCCTACCTTTTCTTAGATGGGGCATCAATCCTTATTATCATTATGGGCAACTTTAGAAACCAAGCTGTTTTATTGTCTCAACTCTCATCATTCTCTGCATGCCTTTGGAGATGGTGAAGAGAACTGCTAGATAGCTACATAGTTCATCATAACCATCACAGACGTGTCACTTATTATGTGAATCATTGCTTATTAGTATGCATTGTTAAAGGAACTGTATCACCTGAACATTGTTTTTACTGTGAATGTAAAGCATAGAAAATGATTGAAAATGATCTATACATTGTGTTTTCAGAATTGCAAGCAAATGCCTAAATTAGGAGAAAAAATATGTCTTAAATATGTCTGTGGAGTCTCCTGCCTATGACATCACCTGTTGCAATTTTGCTAACATGCACCATAAAAACAATGTTTGGAAGATTAAGATTACAGTTTATAAAATCCACAGGCTTTTTTTTCCCAGTGTGATTTGATACAGGTATTCTGCAAAAATCACATTTTTAATATTTGACCCCAGTGATGCATGTTAACTGCAGCACTGATTATATTGACACTGAGGATATAAAGTTTTGTTTCATTTTGTCACTTCCTGTGCGCCTCGAACTGAATACATTGTGTGGACTCTGAGTGACTTTGCTCTTGTGCACAATAGGATGTCTTGCACATTGTCTCATCACATCACTAGAGAAACAGGATATTCCATTCCTTTGAATGAAATTATTCTCATTGGTTTCTGTAGAAAAAAAAGCAAATTACTTTTTTGTCAGCTAGTGTGGGCAGTCCTGGTTTCTCGTAAGCTGCTGTAATTTCACAATTTGATTTAGTTGTAATTATTTTATGTTTAAAGCAATGCAAAATAAAAAAAAATGCATTTTAAAGTACTTTTGAAAGCACATTAAAATGCATTTTTTCTTAAGATGCATATTTTTAAGATGCATTTTTGGTACTAGACAGTCCCCTTAAGAATGTTGTTCCTTACAATGTATGATGCATGCTATGATTTAATGAGAGGTTAAATTTTCCCTACAACAGTCTTTTAAATTGAACCATTTCTATGTATAATCTGAATTTTTACTATATCAGCAATATATGTATGTTTGCAATACATTCATATGGAACATTGGTATGATGTATGAATATGTATGTATTTTGTATTTGTAAAAAAAAAAAAAAGGCTATTTCTTTCTGGGAGAATTACCATGTATGATTTTTAAAGGTAGCAGTCACAGTTTGATAATTACGGGTTTCTTGATTTTTTTTTTTTTACCTAGAGTTGTTTAATATACCATATTTAGACTATAAAAAGTATTACATGTATACTGTAACATTTCCAAAACAAGTGTGTAAAGCAGAGGCGTCACTAGGGGTGGGCTGAGGGGGCTGAAGCCCCGAATGTAATGAGCAAAGCCCAGAGTCTCTGCAGCTCCGTTATAGCTCCGCCCCCTGACATCACACAGACAGTGTGTGAAAGCCCTACACTGATAGGATGCTGAGTGATGTGTCAGCCAATCAGTGCAGGGCTTTTACACAGCATCATTACTGTGTGTGAAAGCCCTGCACTGATAGGATGCTCAGTGATGTGTCAGCCAATCAGTGCAGGGCTTTTACACAGCATCATCACAGGGATGTGAAAGAAGCTCCACATGGGACAATGAAGCAGCTCTGAAGGAATCCTTGTAGGCTGTCACCTTGTGGGAGATACAGAGCAGGTCTATTCCCACTCAGGTAAGCTCTGGATATGGTGGAGAGAAGGGAAGGTTGGGGGTTCACTGATTTACATCCACCTTTGTGTATTTAAGCTATATATTGTTGGTTTGAGATTCCTTATTACAGGACTGCCAAACAGCATAGGAATGATTCATGTTACATATGTGTGTGTATATATATATATATATATATATATATATATAACATAAATCATTCCTATGCTGTTTGGCAGTCCTGTAATAAGGAATCTCAAACCAACAATATATAGCTTAAATACACAAAGGTGGATGTAAATAAGTGATTTATGCTATATATGCATAATGATTTATACTATTATATATATATATATATATATATATATATATATATATATATATATATATATATATATATATATAAAAAATCATAAATCATTCCTATCCTGTTTAGCAGTCCTGTAATAAATAACGTCACACGTGTGCTATGTGTATGTGTGACATGTTTTATTACAGGACTGCCAAACAGCATAGGAAGGATTTTATGTTTATATCAGGGCTTGACAAATTTTATTTAGTTTTAGGAGCCAGCAAAATTTTTTAGGAGCCAGACAATGGCACATCAGAAAAGCATACATACACAGAGACATTCACATGCACACACCTCACAGACATCCAGTCAGTCACATAAACAGCCAGTTACACACACACACACCAGTCAGCAAGTTTTTTTTCTTTTTTTTTAAATAAAAAAATAATTCCTTAATGTGTCCCACACGTCACATGCACAGACAGTTACATACATATTCACATATAACACATACACAGCCAGTTACATGCATAAACACACAACACATACACAGCCAGTTACATGCATACACACACAACACATACACAGCCAGTTACATGCATACACACACAACACATACACAGCCAGTTACATGCATACACACACAACACATACACAGCCAGTTACATACATACACACACAACACATACACAGCCAGTTACATACACACACAACACACACAGACAGTTACAAAGATACACACACACAACACATACACAGCCAGTTACATACATATACACACACACACACACAGCCAGTTACATACATACACACACAACACACTCACACTGACATACACACACTCTCGCTCACACTGACATACACACACTCTCGCTCACTCTGACATACACACACTCTCGCTCACACTGACACGCACACGCTCTCGCTCACACTGACACGCACATGCTCTCGCTCACACTGACACGCACACGCTCTCGCTCACACTGACACGCACACGCTCTCGCTCACACTGACACGCACACGCTCTCGCTCACACTGACACGCTCTCGCTCACACTGACACGCTCTCGCTCACACTGACACGCACACGCTCTCGCTCACACTGACACGCACACGCTCTCGCTCACACTGACACGCACACGCTCTCGCTCACACTGACACGCACACGCTCTCGCTCACACTGACACGCACACGCTCTCGCTCACACTGACACGCACACGCTCTCGCTCACACTGACACGCACACTCTCTCGCTCACACTGACACGCACACGCTCTCGCTCACACTGACACGCACACTCTCTCGCTCACACTGACACGCACACGCTCTCGCTCACACTGACACGCTCTCGCTCACACTGACACGCTCTCGCTCACACTGACACGCTCTCGCTCACACTGACACGCACACGCTCTCGCTCACACTGACACGCACACGCTCTCGCTCACACTGACACGCACACGCTCTCGCTCACACTGACACGCACACGCTCTCGCTCACACTGACATGCACACACTCTCACTCATACTGACATGCACACACTGACACTGACATGCACATACTCACACTGACATGCACACACTCACTCACACTGACATGCACACACTCTCACTCACACTGACATGCTCACACTCTCACTCACACTGACATGCACACACTCACACTCACACTGACATGCACATACTCACACTGACATGCACACACTCACACTGACATGCACATACTCACACTGACATGCACACACTCACTCACACTGACATGCACACACTCTCACTCACACTGACATGCTCACACTCTCACTCACACTGACATGCACACACTAACACTGACATGCACATACTCACACTGACATGCACACACTCTCTCGTTCACACTGACATGCACACACTCTCGCTCACACTGACATGCACACACTCTCGCTCACACTGACATGCACACACTCTCGCTCACACTGACATGCACACACTCTCACTCACACTGACATGCACACACTGACACTGACATGCACATACTCACACTGACATGCACATACTCACACTGACATGCACACACTCACACTGACATGCACACACTCACACTGACATGCACACACTCACACTGACATGCACACACTCACACTGACATGCACACACTCTCGCTCACACTGACATGCACACACTCTCGCTCACACTGACATGCACACACTCTCACACTGACATGCACACACTCTCACTCACACTGACATGCACACACTGACACTGACATGCTCACACTCTCACTCACACTGACATGCTCACACTCACACTGACATGCACACACTCACACTGACATGCTCACACTCTCACTCACACTGACATGCACACACTCACACTGACATGCACACACTCACACTGACATGCACACACTCACACTGACATGCACATACTCACACTGACATGCACACACTCACACTGACATGCACATACTCACACTGACTTACACACACTCATTCACACACTGTCAGGTTTTTAACTTACCTGCTGCAGGCATCTCTTTGCTTTGAGCTAAGTGTGAAGGAGGTCTCAGCCAATCATGGGAGGCTTCGGAACTCTCAGCCGATCAGGAGAGTCGAGAAGTCTCACCTGATTGGCTGAGATCCTTCAATCAAGCTCCCCTGGACACAAGAAAAAAAAAAGACTGCTGCATAGAGCAGCAAAGTGCCGCCCCTGCCAGGGTGCCGCCTGCAGCAGCTGCCCCATTGAAGGACCGGCCCTGTGAAGGCTTCTAAATTACAAAACTGTCATGAAGCTCAGAGCGATGAGCATATATTGGTAAGTGCCCGTATGGTTCCATATAAAAAACTAAAAAAGTCTTATGGGCTATAGCCCCAGATCTTTTGGAAACCTAGCAACGCCTCTGGTGTAAAGGAATACAAATAAAATAAAAACCTTTATAAACAATTTATTTAAACAAAACTGAAATGCTTAAGTTTGGTGAGTTTTCTAAAAGGTTGTGGGGATAGACTAATTTTTAAAGGAATATTAATAAAAAAAACTTTCAATAAAAAAAAATACTTTCATTTAAAAAAACATAAGAATTTTTTTATCTGCAAAGTACAGTTTAGAAGATGTAATAGACTTTCTTCTCTTCTGGTGGGCATCACTATGTATGTACTATCCGGATGCCAAATTGATCCCTACAGCTCTTGGTGAAATATAAATTATTTTATTGCATGTAACTTGCCACTGCTGCATCTTCCAAGAATAGGAGAAGCAGCAGTGTTGTTTGAAAATGATCATATGTGTAAAACATTTATTTTAAATATCAAATATTTTTGCTCTTTATGTTGGGTAATAGTAATATCACCTGGTTTGTAACTGCTAAGGTTTTCAGTTTTTTTTTTTTTTTACCTCTTATTGCCTGTCACTACTTTGGCTAATATGAGTGCTAGGAAGTAGAGATTTGCAAAGGACACACAGAGCGCAGTATATTGGAGTGTACCTTGTGTGTCTGTTAATTAGAAGGTTGAAAAGCTTTGCATGTATATCAGCAGTTCTTTGAGCACCTGAGCAGGTGCATTGACATTAAACCCAACTTACATGTCAACACACATCCAAGACAAGAGATTGTATCAGTTAACAGTTACCTATAAACAAGGTGAGTTCACAAACAGAAGTGCAGGTGTAGTCATTGTGTTTGCATCCAACAGTTATATTAAAACCAATACAATCCATGTCACAGAGCTGTTACATTCTATTGTTTGTGTAAAACTCTTACATTGAATAATGTACACTTTTTTTTTATCATACTGTGAAGTAAGTATAAACCATATTTCTTAAAATGAGTGGTTGGATTCCACATTTGTAAGAGATAAGCCATTGAAAAAATGACTACATTTATGAAAAATAAATATCTATTTTGTCAGTATAGAACCAACTCAAGTGTTGAATTGTCAATAAAAGTCTGAAATACTCAACTTGTTCAGCAAGAAAAATTAAAGATGAGACAAAAGGGGAATGAAGTTAGGCAAATCTATTTTAGGGATTAGAAACAATGACAATTGAACAGAAATGTGCAAATAGTGGAAAGGCCTAATCCACGTCAAGATAAACAAATATGTACTTCAAATAAATATCAATAAGTTTGGAGTCATATTTGTATCAAATACAATGCTGCTTCATGCAGGTGTGTGTTGCAATAACTTTAATGATAATGTGCATCTGAATGGAAACAGCGGTGGCGAACCTATGGCACGTGTGTCACAACTGGCACGCCGAGCCCTCAGTTGTGGCACGCCGAGCCTTCAGTTGTGGCACGCGAGCCAGGTTCAGATCTCATCGCTTGTCTGCTCTGTCCAAGAGGAGCAGGCATCAGTGGGTAAAAGACAGGCGCAGACTGTCATCTGCTTCTTCTCCAGATGATCGGGCACAGGCAAGCTGTCTGTAGAATTGTTCAAGTTGGAAAGCAATTAACTGTTTTATTTCCGACTTGAACGCTTCATCACATAGTGTGCATGCGCCCGATCATCGGGAGAAGCAGCAGATGTGTGTGTCTTAGTGTGAGTATAAGTGTGTGTTTATGCGTTTTAAGTGTGTGTATGAGAATGTGCAAGTGTGTGTGTGTATGCGGTGTTGGCACTTTGAGGTCTACAAATCGGTTTAGGCCAAAAATTGGGCACTCTGGCCCAAAAATGTTCGCCATCACTGACCTAGAGCAATTGCTGTGTTGCCATGGCAATTGGCTCATACATAAAGCAACCTGAGAATGACACTTCTGCAAGTTTGATATTTACACACACCAAGAATTTTATAACCACTTTACTTACTGTATTGACAAATGCAATAAATGAACACCTTTTTTTGCATATAGTGAAACATATATATTATACATTGAAACATATAATATATTGAAATTTCGCATATATTATATAGCAGGGCTCGACAAAACCCAGGCGCCAGGTCGCCATGGCGACCAGGAAATTAGACCTGGCGCCTGGGTGCTGTCAGCCTCCTGGTCCCCTTGCCGCTGCCATCCGATTTTTCCGCAGCGCGAGGGGGTAAAGTCTGTGCCGATGGCCGATGGCACAGACTGCAAGCTCCGCCCCCTCGCGCAACGCGTGTCTGAGTGCCGGGTGTCGTCACGTGACATCCTGGCACTCAGCACGCCGACCAACGGAGTTAAGCTGCAGCGTGAATGTCCCCCTCCCCTGCAGTGAGGTAAAGCAGCTGGGAGGGGGACACATCAAGAAGAAACCCCCAAGAAAAGACTGTGTTAGGTGGGTGTGTGTTTGTATGTATTGTAAAGTAGGTGTGTGTGAGGGGTTTGTATATATGGGTGTGTGAGGTGTTTATATATATGGGTGTGTGAGGTGTTTATATATATATGGGTGTGTGAGTTGTTTGTATATATGGGTGTGTGAGGTGTTTATATATATATGGGTGTGTGAGTTGTTTGTATATATGTGTGTGTGAGGTGTTTGTATATATGTGTGTGAGGTGTTTGTATATATGTGTATATGTAAAGTATGTGTGTTTGTATATATGTGTGTGTGAGGTGTTTGTATATATGTGTGTGTGAGGTGTTTGTATATATGTGTATATGTAAAGTATGTGTGTTTGTATATATGTGTGTGTGTGAGGTGTTTGTATATATGTGTATATGTAAAGTATGTGTGTTTGTATATATGTGTGTGTGAGGTGTTTGTATATATGTGTGTGTGAGGTGTTTGTATATATGTGTATATGTAAAGTATGTGTGTTTGTATATATGTGTGTGTGTGAGGTGTTTGTATATATGTGTATATGTAAAGTATGTGTGTTTGTATATATGTGTGTGTGAGGTGTTTGTATATATGTGTGTGTGAGGTGTTTGTGTATATATGTGTGTGTGAGGTGTTTGTGTATATATGTGTGTGTGAGGTGTTTGTGTATATATGTGTGTGTGAGGTGTTTGTGTATATATGTGTGTGTGAGGTGTTTGTGTATATATGTGTGTGTGAGGTGTTTGTGTATATGTGTATATGTAAAGTATGTGTGTTTGTATATATGTGAAGTATGCGTGTGTGTTTATGAATTGTGTTTATGTTTGCGTGATTGTCTGGCTCCTAAAAAAAATGTCTGGCTCCTAAAATCAAAATAAATTTGTCAAGCCCTGACTTAGGAGACAACCAAGTAATATAAATAACTTGTCAGGTATACATTTTCCTTATTCTTTCCCTACTCCACCAAACATTCTAGAATAGCATATACACTACCAACCTATAGCAAACGTAAACCATCAGGTGTGACACAGTCATGGAAAGGATTTAAGGGAGTTGCCAACTTTATACGTATCTATAAAGCTTTGATATGAATTGGCAAAAATAAATAAACACACAATACAAGGCATTAAAAGGTGTTTTGGTAACTTACATTACTTATCACTTAACGGCCTAAGTAACCCAAACATTTGCAAACTCTTTTAATTGCTATAATTCATTTGTCCATTTAAGTGTGTTTTTTTTTTTTTAATTAAGTTGTTCATAACAAATTATAGGTACATGTAAAGTTAACCAATTCCCTTTTGTTTAAATCCTTCCCATTACTGTGTCACACATTATATTAACATTTACTAGAAGTTGGTAGTGGTTATGCTTTTTACAACATTTGTTAAGGCATACCTTGACTGACATCATTGGGGGCAGTGGTGAGCTGCCTCATTTGCACCAAGTGCTGTTTAGAACAGGAAATATCTATTCATTAGGTAGTCCGTTCCCCTGAAGACTGTCGGATTTGCAACTTTAAATAAAAGGGGAATGTGGAAATAGCATGCATCAGGTTATTATTTGTGATAGGTTGTTCTCCAGCGTGCTAGTCAACTTTTCTCTTGTGTGCCAGGAACCAAAGACCTGTATGCAATTGAGAAATTGCATCGATCTTTGGGGGGCCCTTGTCTGCTGTGTGGTCTATTCAGAACTATGCATATATCACAGGGCTCGACAAACCCCAGGTCGCCATGGCGACCAGGAAATGAGACCTGGCGCCTGGGTGAAGTTACCCACCCTGTCCCCTTGCCGCTGCCATCCGATTTTTGTTTTTTTTCGCAGCGCGAGGGGGTAAAGTCTGTGCGGATGGCACTGACTGCAAGCTCCGCCCCCTCGCGCAACGCGTGTCTGAGTGCTGGGTGTCGTCACGTGACATCCTGGCACTCAGCAGGCCGATGAATTAAGACATGCTGCAGCATGGGACACACCAAGAAAAGACTGTGTGAGGTGGGTGTGTGTTTGTATATGTGTGTATATGAAGAGTATGTGTGTGTGTGTGGTGTTTGTATATATATATATATATGTGTGTATATGTAAAGTAGGTGTGTGTGTGTGGTGTTT
This sequence comes from Pelodytes ibericus, assembly GCA_036172795.1. Classification (NCBI taxonomy): domain Eukaryota; kingdom Metazoa; phylum Chordata; class Amphibia; order Anura; family Pelodytidae; genus Pelodytes; species Pelodytes ibericus. Next base: position 141,537,920 of record CM069862.1, read on the forward strand.
GTATATATGTGTATTTGTATATTTGTGAAGTAGGCGTGTGTGTTTATGAATTGCGTGTATGCTTGCGTGATTGTCTGGCTCCTAAATTTTTTTGCTGGCTCCTAAAATCAAATTAGATTTGTCAAGCCCTGTTATATAGTGAAATAGGAGTGACATTTGTGTGTGTGTATACTGAAAAAAAACCCATTTCAGATTTTGATATACATGGATTGAATTTTGTGTGTGTATATAATATATAGGCAAAATTTCACTTTATGGTATTTGCATTTCACTATATACATTTCAGTATATGATGGATTTTTTTTCACTGTATAGTATGCATTTCATAAAATGTCATATTATGACGTTTCACACTGTAATATTGCATTTCAATATATGATATGTAGAAAATTCACTATGATTTATACATTTTAGTATATGATCTAGGTTTCAGAAAACTATGTGATTCACTATATGATATATCCAAATTAAAATATATATATATATAAAAATAAAGTCCTTAAAAGCCCCTCAATGTTTTTCTATTAGTAAGGAAATATTGTGATAATTCAGCATGTAGTCAAAGTAACATACAGGTTTTTTTTTTAGATCGGGCTCATCATTTTTATCCGCAGCTCTTCCGATCTAATAAATTATTCAGTGTTTTATTGGTTTTTCTGTAGCAACAGTTCTGCCTATAGCTCAAAGTCCTTCTTATTGGATATCACTGAAATTAGAGGCCCATTTGAATTTATTTTCATTGCAAAATTAAAGGAGGTCTGTAAATGGTTTTATAGTAAAATAAGTGAATGTCACATGTATTAAAATGCATATACAGAAAATACACTAGGTGGACCTGACTCTGTAATGAGATAAAGTCACTAAATGGCATGAGAGTCTGAGCTATCATTTATTGAGTGCGATCTAACTGTGAACACAGCCTATATTGTCATTCCCTCTTACTGTGTGGTTTCTGCATCTCTTCTCTTCTCAATAAGTATTACATCAGGTCCAGTAGAGAGCTGGAAAAATAGGTAACATGCCGAACCCCATGAGCTGGTTTGTGGTTGTGTAGTGGGTGGAAATACAACATTTTAATGCTAGATATTTTGTCATTGTTTAGTGTAATTAGTTTTTTTTTAATTTACAAACAGGAATATTCGGCATGGCTGAGAGATCTTTAAAAGGAAGTGAAATGGCTTTTTTTGCCTCTCAATTTCTGTAGAAATTCTGGCATTTTGACACCTCAAAATATAATACGATAAGATGTCACGGTCCTGCTAATGCTAAGCGTTTCCTCACTTTCATTCTGGCGTGGTGGCAGACGATGTATATGCCCACAGCCCAACTCTCTATTCTGTGGCATACACCCTCATAAAACACTAGACTTATTATGTCAGCTTGTTCTCCATCTCTTTTTCAAGTTATATCGCTCTCATAGATATTCAAATGTTAGAGCTTGGGTTCCTTTAGTTTTAGATACCGTTCCTTGTACTAGTGCAAATCTGGCTTCCCTGGTGGCAACTACGTTACTACAGATAAGTAAATTTCATCTAATAAACCTGTTGCAGAGAAGTAAGTTCCAATTTCTGATTCTGCTAAGAGTCAGACATACTTCTGCTTCGAAGGTCCATTGGGTGCTCAGATTAAACTGGAGGCTAGAGGAAAAAGCATTACAGAGCTTCAGTCCTGACACCAAACATCGGGATGACATTTTATGCTATGAATTGAATAATAAAAAGACAACCAATCTGAATATGAAAAGTAATATGAGGATAGGCCTCTCTTCTGTTTGATGCCCAGAATATTTGGTAATTGATTGCAAGTTTTATTAGCATCCTTGCCAGTGTTGTTGTTGAAAAATTCACGGAGCAATGCTCTGGTCATCATTCAAGTTTAAGAAAAAACTATTTCCAGTGTCCTCAGGGATATTTCACACACATACAAACAGCGGTCAGTTTGGATCCTTTGTACTTATTCTTTCCTATATTGGAGATGACTCTTCTCCTGTTAAAGGGATTCTCTCTATCCAAGGAGACCATCTTTTACAAAAGGTGTCATAGGAGCCCAATTTAAAAGAGACACCCTTTTCCATATTGTACTGGAATTGCACTACGTTCCGCACCTGGGACAAAGGACACTATACTTAATTAACTCATAACTCAGAAAAGGAACAATGTGGAGAGCTGAAAATAGTTGTTAAACTAGAAATCAAAATTTCTTTCAGTATGAATAAGCTGTGCAAATTTCATAATTCAAGTGTTCAGCGTTCAAGAGTTTTTCCTGCTTCAGACTCAGACATGAGGATTTTCTGTACATATCATGTAGTAGTAAGCTTCTGTTTGTATTTTACATGTTTTGTCTTAGGTTCCCAGCAATGCGGTTAGGCACACACTGTTGGAGAATTCCCCCTAAGTGTTTTTACATGATGGGATGCATCTTAATGAGGTGGGTTTGGACATTTGAAATGCGGCCATCCAAGATGGTTTGGAATGGGCATTTGGGGCGAGGAGGATACTGCATATATGCGTTCATGCGTTTTTGTTTCTTGGCCTGTTCCCTTGATCCCTGACACAGAAGAAGTTTTAAAGAGTTTAAGGAAGTTCAGTTATAAATCAATAATGGTCAAAGGTTTGGTCTTTTTATTTCTATAAGGACTTGGCTCCTGGAAAATGTATGTGTCCGCAGGTTTCCCCTACGTGCTCCTTTATTTGGTTGGTTTTATTGTGACTGAGGTGGATGCCGAACCTGTTATGGTATACCCAAATTAACTTTTTGTTCTGGTTCAGGGATTACTATAATTTTAAAATAAATGTTATTGGTTTATTCTCTTTGTTTAATAAAGGTGTTGTCCCCATACACTTTCCAACTAAATAAGTGTCAGTGTGTTTTATTAAGATAGCGGTATCAATCTTGTGCAAATACAAATACAAATGGACATTCATATGGTCAAGTATTTTTTTGAAGAATAGGTGACAACTCTGTATCGTTTTATTTGTTTCTCATTAAATAAACACTGCTAATTTACAGGCGCTGGACAGATTTCTTCTGGCATTAATCAGAGTTTCCATTTGAATATGAAGAATGATAAACAAAAGACTTTTCAAGTGTAATAAAGCATTTAAACAAAGCTGAGGTTCATAGATTCACAAGCAATGATTCAAAGTAGCCGATATAAGCTAAAACATGTGACAATTTATACCATATTTCCTCAATTTTAGAAGCACTTTTTTCCTGATTTTTAACCGTTCTGGGAAAGGGGTGCATCTTAGAATCTATTGCATGTTACATTTGGCGGCTAAATTCAGCTGGTGGTCGCGTTTCAGTAGCCGAAATTCACGTTTTGGCTGACGTACGTAGGGAGGAGTTTGGCACTGAATGGCGTGCACAGGACAGTCGGCTTCTGAGGTTGTGCAGCAAGGTAAGTATAACTGTTTTCGGTATTTCCTCGATTCTAAGAGTTTTTAATTTGATCGCTCCTGAAAAAGGGGTGCATCTTAGAATCAAGGAAATATGGTAAGTGGGGTGACATTTTGCATTAGTGGTAGGTTCTGTTTAATAGGGTAGTTGTAGTACAGAAACAGCTGGATAACAGTAGTTGGATGCCGAGGTCCTAATGTGCAGTACTTTCTATCTAATTGTTTTGTCTGTCTATCTTTGGCTTTAGCTTAACTGTCAGTATATCTGTATTTCCTATCTGCATCTGTCTCTGATGCCCCGCAAAACGGGCCACTAAATTGTGCGTGGCCCCGGCCAAATTTTGCCATAACTCCCCTGTATTTCACTTAGGTTACATGATCCCAGCCTTTCTTGTTCAATTTGTAAAATACCTCCAGCCTTCTCTCACTGCCTAATTTTGGACAAATATTTTTTATAGAATGTACATTTGTAAAATTTCAACCAGGAGATGTGATTTGCCCCAAAAGACTTGCAATTTTGAGACTTTAGTTATGAGAAACATTCCGGATGTCAGAAGCACTGACAAAGCCCAGGCAAAATGGGCTTTTTTTGATCTGTCCGAGTTTATAATATGCCTTTAAACCTGGAAATGAACAAATGTGGAAATAAATGAGTGAAGGCAGAGTGGGGGGAGAGTGGGATTGGTTCTGTCAGGGAAATAAATGACACACAAAGACAATTTCAAAGGACTTCTTTGTTTTTCCTTTGCTTTCTTGGTGGTGACCCAGAGTGAATGACAGAACATTAAGCTCTCAAGTCTTCAGGCCAAGATACCATTAATTTCTGCAGTGATTTTCTCCCTATTTCTATTTATGGATAAGCTGCCCCTGGACTACAACTCCCAAGTAAACTACCAAGAAGGAAACATTCATGCAGTTGCAACTCAGAAGATTGGGACACACGCTGGCTCAGCTGGCCAATGGGACAAAGCTCACTCTCCTGCCAACTATGTCCATTAATGAATGTGTAGTCAAATTACATCTGGTTAGCTTCTGCTTAACTTCTACCCAGAGGATGCACTTAGCCAGAGTTTGTTAATGTAACTATGTGACAGAACTCTGCCTATTGATGAACTATAATTCCTATTATTTTGACCTGTCAGTACTTGAAAAAAGAGACAAAACTGTAGCTCTGCAGTTGGTGATAGAATATGAATCCCATGATGTCCAAGTAATCAACAATATCTAATAAATCACATATCAGAGGCAGAGGCCCCTTAGAGAGAAAAAAAAATTCTGGGCCCCATCCCTATATCTCCCTCCCATGCCCCTACCCTCCCAAATATTTGTATCCAGGTCTTTGTATATAAATGCACCCCAGGACATGTTCCATCATCTGAATTGCACATCCAGGACTTAAACCCTGCCTCATCACCCGCATTTCACATCCAGGACTTGCCCCTATCCCCCAGGATATGTCCCATCACCCCATTGCACATCCAGGACATACTCCCTGTCATGAGTCAACACGTATTCAGGCTCATCCAAGCTGTATCCAGGCTTTTTAGTTTCATTCCTGCATTTTTGCTATTCTGTTCTGCTTCTTTGTTATTCTTGTTACTGGGTTCTTTTCTGTTCTGTTATTCTTGTGTTCTGTTTTTCTTAGTCCTGGCCACATAGTGGCATATTTCAGTTCTGGCCACAGTAGTGGCATTTCCCTAGACCTTGTCCAGAGTGGCTTCTGCCCATGTCCTGTCTTGAATTCCTTCAGTGGAATATCCTGTCTTAGAGTCCCTTCAGTGGGATGCCCTGAGTCCCTTCAGTGATGCCCTGTCCTGTCCCTTTAAATGTAATTATTGTCAGTTTTCCAGTCTGTCTGTCTCTGTTTCTAGCCTTGTTCCCTGTCTAAGTCATTCCTTTCTCTTGTTCCCAGTTTCTAGGTTTTCTCTGTTCTGTGCTCTATTCCATTTCTGGTTTTCCTTTGCCTGTCCTTATGTTCCATTCCAGGTTTTCTGATTCTCTCTGCCTTGTCAGTTTTCTATTAAAACCACACCTGTTGCTTTTCAGTGCTTTGCAGCAGTCCACAGGTATTTTCGGTGTTTCAGTTCCATGCCATTTATATTTCTTAGATTCTATTTGTTTTAGCTTTGCTAATATTATGTTTTAGTTAGGGACTTGCCTATGTGGGATACCTTGACATGGCAAGCTAAAATCTAATTGGCCAATTTGGTGAACCAAACTCCCACCTTTGACATCTTTAGTATTAGGCTATTTATGTCCATTCCTTTGTATGTGTCTCTTGTGTTGCTTTATCCTGTTCCCTGCAGTATTCTTATGTTGTTTTCTGCAACTCTGAGCCTTGCCTTGCCTTGTTTATTCTTAGTTGGTTTCTGTTTTACCTTGCTCATGTCTTGTTTCTGTCCTGTAGCCCTGCACTCTGTATTTCAGTTCTGCTATACCTCAGTTCCTTTTCTGTTTTAGCTCTGCTTAGCTATCATCTTAGTTAATTTTCTGTTTAGCCCTGGTACCTGGATACAGCAGCTGCTTCACAGGGCCTGGTTGTGGCTGCAAAGACTTGGGGTCCCAAACCTTCAAGCAATTGCAGTTACCCAGCACCAGGTCCTGTGTCTCCACCCTGCACTGTAGCTCCTGATCTTGAGCGCTCAGGGTCTATTTCCATCTGGGACCCCGTGTGTTACACTCCGTTACCCACATTGCACTTCCAGAAATTACCCGTAGCCGCACGGCATGCCCCCTTATCTACATTACACATCCAGTTTACCCATTAATATGCCCCAGTTTGCCCATGAATATGCCACAGCCAGTTTGTCCATTAATAGGCCACAGTTTGCCCATCAATATTCCACAGCCAGTTTGTCCATTAAGGTGCCATAATTTACCCATTAAAATATGCCATAGCCAGTTTGCCCATGAATATGCCATAGCCAGTTTGCCCATTAAAATATGCCAGTGTTAGTTTGCCCATGAATATGCCACAGCCAGTTTGTCCATTAATTTGCCACTGTTTCCCATTAATTTGTCACAGCTAATTTGCCCATTAATATGCCTCTCTTTGCCCATTAATATGCCACAGCCAGTTTGAAAGCATAAAATTCAAATTCAATATAATGTGTGTAAGCACTCCAAAAATGACCGAATGGAGAAGGCTCAGCAAATCAATCTATTTTTGCTTGGCCCTGAAAAATATTGAAAACCACCAATGGCTCAGTATACCAATAAAAGCAGGATGACAAGAATAAACACAACTCATAGGATGTAGTGGCACATAAAAAGATAGTTGCAAAGTGCAGTAACTATCAGCATCATCTCTTGGCATCTCACTAGTCCTAACTAGCTTCTGCCGGAGAAAAATATAATTTTCCAAGCGTGACTAGTCCAACCAGCAGTGCCCTCAACAAATCACAGTACAAAACTTTACATTTCTTGCTACTATAGGACTAAAATTCTCATCATCCTCAACTGGAGTATGTCTGGAAATGCCAGCTATTGCTCTACCAGAATGTCATGGGACGAGGTCCTGACGACATAGGCCCCTGAGCATCCAAAGATGATATTCATGAATTCATTGTGCAGGGTAACCTTCATTGCTCAGAATAAGCAAAAGCATACATTTATGAAGCACATTTGAAAAGCCCAGGTATAGATAAGAGATGTATAAAAAGATAAAAAGGGATTATAGGAAAAGAGCAAATTCTGCTGCAAAGTGGAAAATGTGAAGCAATCAGCAGGATCGTCCAACCCCAAGGCAAGCAGCCTACCTGGAAATTTCCCAGCATCCCATTAGGTAGTTCGGCTCTACTAAAGGAGAGCTCATCAACCACAGAGATAAAACACAGACGCCATAGCTAATACTTTTTATATAGGTCATGAACAGTCAGTATTTTGTACAAACACAAGTGGCTATTGTCTGCAAAAAATGTCAACCAAGTATGAGCGATAAAAATAATAAAAAATCAGCATCATGCTATACTGAGAAGAATCTTTACACAGTGCAATTTTCTGGAGGTTTATTTATTATTTTATCAAATATATTTCATTTAAAATATGGTTTGCATAGAACAACAAGCTTGATAGTCGGTGGGCACTGAAAAGTCCACTTGAACTTTGCAGCCATAGCAAAGATTTGCCTATTTTTTCAATGACATCCCTGTACTGTAACATTCTGGATCTCTGCCTAAAAAAACCAACAGAAAATACTTTCTACCCAACAGAATAACATACATATGTATGGATCCCCTTCGTGTTTTACTGGGCAAACAGAAAGCAGTGTAATGCTTGTTTTACTTTTCCCTATAAAAAATCTCACATTACACATGTGAAGAGGTTGGCGTCTTCCAAGCTAATTAATACGGGTTTCCCTCTACCTCTGAATTTTCCACGCAGGGTTATAGTGGCGACACATTGTCTGTAAGGTCCATAAAGAGAGTGGTGTTGAGCATTAGTCTCACTTGTTGACAATGTGCTTAAGGCACAAAAGGCCAGTGGCGAGGAAGCGGCGGTGTGTAACAGAATAGAGCTATAAGCTATTACAAAGAACTTCAAGGGTCTGCATTATGTCATTACTCAATTAAAAGACTGCTAATAGCACTTCATTAAAAAGACAGTTTCCATGCAGAGGTTGAGATCTGCTCTCTGAAGAGGTGCTGGAACTATTCATTGGGGTTTCCCATGTGTTGATATTAACCTCTTCACCAGACCATCCAAACTAACACTATACACAATTGGAAATGGCACAATTTAAATGAAATAGTACAGCAGAACTGTGTATATTCAGGTCAGGATTTTAAATTAAACTTTTACTCCTGAACTGTAAATATGAAAACAGGTTGGTGATATCATTAGGAAAAGTCATCAATTTCTTCTTTAATTTTTCATATTGTTGAGATTGAGTGTTTATATATATATATATATATATAAAATGAGAATATGGCAGATCTGTAAGCTGAGATATTAGATGGTGTTGTAAGTAGGTCGTTTTTTTTAATTTGCATTAAAGGGTCTGTATCAACTAAACATTTTCACTGTCAATGTAGATAATAGAAAATCACTGAAAATTATTTATACACTGCATTAGCATACTGCAAGCAAATGCCTAAATTAGGAGAAAAATATGTTTTAAATGAATCTGTGGCATCTACAGTTTATGACATCACCTGTGGCTTAATATGCAAATTACATATTTGCTATTAAAAAGCGGTTAATTTGCATATCAAGCCATCGATGATATATGCAGGAGATTCCACACATTTAAAAAACAATTTTTTATTCCAATTCAGTTTTGGTAACACAATTCTAGATCGTTTTAATTATTTTTATTATGTAAATTCACTGTAAGAACAATGTTTAGGTGATACAGTCCCCTTAAGTAAGGCATGGTAAATCATATTAGATATAAAATGATAAACCAAGAGGAATAGGGGATATTTGTTTTAAATGATCTAATATTTGTATTCCATTTTTTTTTTTTTTTTTTTTTTACCACAAACAACACCACAGTATTGTATTTCCTATGTAAACTGGCAAATGTTGGATACACTGTCTTTCATGTATTCACTTTCATTAGAAAAAGGAAAATAAAAAGTATCTTAAAAAGATAGTACGGTCCATTTTGCAAAACTGTGACGGGAAATTGAAAATGAGAAATTGGGCATTAGTAACAGTTTTGGAAATTGTGGAATTTTTCTAGCAAAGCCATTTTGGCGTGACCTTTGCAATCCCCATGTCATTTCATCACGATTCACAGTTTAACAACTATACCTTATAGTTCCTTGTACTTGCTTACCCTTATTTACCATTATGAGAACTTATGTACCCATCATGCACCTGATTTCTTCTCACTGCCTGGCTGCTTATCATGTACCCAGCATGCACCTGCTTCCTTCTCACTGCCTGGCTGCTTATAATCATGTACCCAGTATGCACCTGCTTCCCGCTCACTGACTGGCCGCTAATTTTGTAGCTTTACAACTCAGAGATTTCAGGTAATAGATTAATTTCTCTCTTGTCTTACCATGTTCAAACCAATTAATTTATCCAAGATTATCAGTTTAGAAGTGAATAGTAAGCAAATTAATTTTTATGCATAGACCCCTGCTTGTATTTTAACAGTGGTAAATCTCTGAGGAATGTGGTCCCACTTGCAGGGATCTGCAACTTCTTAACAGCGAAGGTATGGAAGCTAACTTATGTCAGCAGTGGTAAAAATTGATGAATAATCAGAAAAAATATAACTTATCATTCAGTAACGTAAAAAAAGATAATCAGCGTCTCATGCTAAAATAAAAATCAACCTTAAATGTATGTAACATGGCTGTGATTTATAAGTATAGGCAACTAATATTTTAGAAACAATGGCTCATTTTATTTATTCTTTTACCTTGTCTTACATCACTGATTACTAGTTGAGTGATGCAGACAGATATGTTCCTCTACATTTTCTAACTTGTATGATGTCGTATCATGAGGCCCAAATCTAGCATGCACAGAGCAACACGTGAGAGCTGGAGAAAGTCACCAGGTATGGAAACCAAAAAGAAGACAAGAGTAGAGGTTTCAGAAATGTTGCAGTCATTGGGTCCTCCACTGCTTGGTTACAGTATTAATTTACCTCATGTTGTTCTGCAGGCACCAACCACCATAAAACCTTCCCTGTGGTGCACAGGAATCTCACATTCATTCTAAGAGCTGCCTGTTTGGCATTAACAAGATACAAATAACTCATTGTCTCCAGACATTTTGTTTTAGCGCTGATGAGAGACAGCCACTCTTGTATCGTTCAAGGATGTCATGTTCTCCATATGTGGCTGTATGATTTGTAGTGGTATGAAGAATGCTATTCTACCTACCATGTGTAAATAATATGACTTGAGACAAACAGACACTAGATGAAGGAGTTCATTATAAAATACCATTGCTTTATTGTGCCTATACTTCATTATAACGCGTGGGATAGACACAAGGCTATCCTAGCTATAAGACCGGGAACGGGGGACTAATAAAAGTACTCAAAAAAAAAAAAAATTGGGCAGACTAGATGGACCGAATGGTTCTTATCTGCCGACACATTCTATGTTTCTATGTTTCTATAACCTTTTGTATATTGTTTATATACCAGGTCAGCATGAGTGTGGGGTCCTAGGATGGAATATTAACACTGCCTTTTAGAAGTGGGTTATTGAAACATATTAAGATGAACACAATTTAGCTTCATAGTTAGATTTATTCATTAGGACTCACATTTATTAAAAATGCACGCATACAATTTACACATATGTGTAAGAACAGTGTAAATTTTACCTTTCCCTGGCAGAAGGAAGTAGGGGAAGGCTGGCAAGGAGGGGTCAGAGGGGCAATTATCTTGTATGTCTATCAGTTTGTCACCATATCTGTTTTGCCAATGTATTTTTGTGTCTATCTCTGGTAATAATGCGTTGTAATGGTGAAATAGGCCACTAGATACTATTTCCCTCTGGACCGCAAGTTTCCAGCCCTCCCGTGCAAGGAAAGTAGTTGTTTGAGGTAATAGGAGCAAAGTCAGGTGGTAAATAAGCAGACACAATTGGCTTGATTGACAAGGACCTGTCAAAAAGGTGTATGGTCATGCCCTGAAAGTGGAGGCTCTAAACACCACTCCAACATGGCTCCGTTTTTAACTTGGGGCTTGTCAATTAGGTCTCCAATCCAGAGATTTTTCGGTCAAATATGACTGGTTCCCAAGTATGCCCTATCCTGCCAGCTCAAAGTGGTTATCTACCCTCTGCCTCTATTAAAGTTGTGCTGAACCCACAAATAGTCCCCTTTCCCATTTCCAAAATGGGGCCTTCCATTCTGATATCAATAACTTTTTCTACTACTTTCTTGTCTCTTACTTGCAATTGTACTTCTGCCTTATGCACTGCAGAACCTTGTGCTGCTTCCCCTTCATGAACCCCGTGCCACAGCCTCCTTCCCATTCAGACACCTGTGCTGCTGCTTCCTCCTGAAAAAAAGCTCCTGAATTCTACTAAAACCACAAAAATTGTGTGGTCCAGTGGCTCTCCTCGTGCATAAGCTTATTTGTTGTGTGGTCCCAGCATGTGGCTGTCAGGTATTATATTCCGTAATCTTTGGGCGAGACTTGGACAGTAATCAGTTATCAGATCTGCCACACAACATAGTGTGTGGTCAAGTGACATCTCTAGTCCTGCAGTAAAGGGAATCTCTGTATGGAGCAATATAGTTGGGGCCTAGGATTTTCTCTTTCTACATCTGTCCTTATGTGTGAACCAGAGTGAATGACAACACAGTAACGTTTCCTTGCATTATATAAAACTAGTTGCTTTTCAAACGTTAACTAGAAATTTGTCATCTAATATTTCCTGCTCTGCAGAATAGCATGTGTTGTGGTGAATGAGGAAGTACAGTTTTATGGACCAATCTTCCTGCAGCATAAACCGTGCCTGGAAAATTAACAGGGAAACTCAATATCCTGCAATGTATAGTGTAGCAGGACACCGTTTTTTTTAACCTTTTTAGCTCTGCAAAGATCCTGCAAAATAGGATACCAGCCAGTTTCTAATGGAAGGACAAAAATCAAAGCCAGCGAGGGATTTTAAAGGGTACTTTTATGTTATATTCCCAGCTATGCATTTTAACTGGATCCGTTTTTCAAGAGAACTTTACAGAAGTTTTAAACATTGGTACAGTTCTAAAAATAGTTAAGATCATTTTAAATTATGTAATCATTTCTACTTGGCTTATGTATCTGTTGTGTTTGGAATATGTTTCCCAGAATGCAAATGACCGTGTTTCCAATTGGCTGCTTTCTTTGTTTTCTGTAATTTGTTTTAGAGCTTCTAAATTGTTTTAGAACATCTTTTGTTATAAGGCTTTTCATTACTATTGTGTACAGCATTTCTGTCATTGCTCATTAAAACCAGTTGACTGCTGTAGCAGTTCTATAGGCTGATAAAGGTAGTTGAGTTATGGGGCTTGTGCACAGGGTAGATAATGAAAGTTTGGGAGATTGCCGGCCTACACCAATAGTATTAAAAGGACTAGAGAATAAAAAATTATGTGAAATTATCTAATCATCTGTGCAAATGCTAAAATTAAGAGAAACATGTTTTAAATGAGCCTGTGGAGTCTCCTGCTTATGACATCACCTGTTGCTTAATATACAAATTACATATTTTCCATTCAAAATGTAGTTTATTTGCATGTCAAGTTACAGGTGATGTCATAAACTGCTGACCCCACACACACGTTTTTCTTCTAATTTAGGCATTTGCAGTTTTGCTAACAAAATCTATAGATAGTTTTCAATATTGTTTTTATACCCTAAATGCACAGTAAAAACAATGTTTAGGTGATACAGTCCCTTTTAAAGAATATGTTTACAGAAAGAGCATACAGCACACTCAGTATAATTCCAATAAATCAATAATTTTGAACATGCTAGATCTCAAACTAGATACCTTAATTTCCCCACAGCCCACCTTGTGAATCCTAAATATGGCCACTGCTTACGCACACTTGTTATCACCAGTGGAGACCTAAAAGGCTTTTGATCCTATATTGTTCAACAAGGCCTGCAATTGTTTTAGTGGGATTAAGAAGATCAGAAGACATTAAAACATGTGTATTGTGGAAATGGATGAGGTAGAAGGACAGCTTGTTGTAATTTCGACACAGAAACAAACACTGCAATATTACAATTACCAACATCAGTACAGAAAGATATTATCATTTCTGAAGTTACAGCACTGCATTTTTTTAGAGGTTGGTCTTTCTTTAAATATTTCTCTAACCCTTCTAGTGCCACAGAAGATTATATACTCTTTTTAATTTCATTAAGGGACACAGTTAACAATAAGCAGTTCCAGCTGCATCTTGTAACTGGTGCCTTCCAGCCTTGCACAAACTGCATTTTAATCCCTTATCCCGATCTGGAAATCATTATATTACGCAAGTCCAGGAGCAACATGTAAGATTTATATGTAGGTTATAGTATTCCAACAACATACCATGGTCTTCTGAACTCTTTCAATGCTGTCTATAAAATATCTGCTCGTAACCTGTTCAAAAAACTTTATTTCAATTTAGTGTTCAATAATATATTTTATTTTGTATTTTTAAGAATCCGAAGCACTGTGGGTTTATGTAGCCTATAGTGGGCAAGTGGGATTCTTGCGTTTCAGTCTGGAGAATTTTTTTTGGGAGTGGCCAATAATTGTAATACAAAGTATTATTCCACACAGTGACAACGTTTCAACCACAAGGTCTTTATCAACGGTTGATAAAAACCTTGTGGTGGAAACATTTTCACTATGTGGAATAAAGATCACCTAAAGGAGTGCTGAGTATATTTTCTACTGAATTGCTTATTGGGAATTGAGTGCTCTATACTCTTTTTCTGTGAAATGTTTTAATTATTTAAATACTTTGCTTATTTGGAATGAGTTAACTGTTAAAATTATGAAAATACAAAATAAAATAATGATAGTAGACCAAATGTAGGAATGTTACTGGTGGTGATTACCCAGTAAGGAAGGCCAACTTGTCGCCTAATGGATGGGATGGCTGGAAAAGGTCACATGATCCAGTGCTCAGCTTTCAGACAATGTGAGGAAAGTGAGAGGCAGCATGGTAGGATTTTTGTGCAGCTGGGCAGCATTTAGACACCATGCTGCCTGCTGCAAGACACCAGGGAGTTGTGGGTGCTGGCTGGGTAAGTCCTAGCTTAGCAATGTGGGTGATGGGGCATGTCTTGGGTGGGCAATGTGGCTGATGAGGCATATCCTGGGTGTCCAATGTGGTTGATGGGTCATGCTCTGGGTGTGCAATGGGGGTGATGGGCCATGTCCTAGGTGTGCAGTGTGGGTGATAGGGCATGTCCTGGGTGTGCAATGAGGGTGATGGAGCATGCCTAGGGTAAATCTTGCTGATGGAGCACATGTCCCTGGTTTGCAATGTGGGTGGAGGGGGTGTGTGTTTGTGCTTGATTTTAGTAGAGAATAGGGCACAAAACCAATATACACCACTGCTGTCCAGGTTGCCCATTGATTCCACCTTTCCTGTACCAATTTATTTTATATGTATATAGGTGTATCTGAATGTCTAATAAATGGATCAGTTATTTTACAGCTGGCACAGGACTCCAGAGGGAGGCCTTTCCAAAAATCATTTGTAGATATTATAGATGGCTTTGTGTTAAAGGTAACATTATATAAACAGCTTAACCATTTTTATGTACTCTATTATTATTTTAAATGAAATGTCCAGTAAAAATGGACCAACAAAGTAAAATATATTCAATGGTTTCTACACAGGTAAATATAGTGTTAGTGATTAAATTTAACCTGCTTGATATGGAGTTCATTATGATTAATCTTGTAAGGTAAAACACAACACCCCGTTGTCTCTCTCGATTTCAACTAAGATTTTTAAAGAACAAGAAAACTAACTATGATTCAGAGTGAAGCGGCTAGGTGCATGCTGGGAAATATATCATATTTTAAGTAAAATAGATGATATGGCTGAACATGCTTGAAAACAAGAAAAACACATTTTAAATAAAATAAAAACATGTTATTAAATATATTGTTAAAATTGCATTTTTTTCCCCCAATAACAAAGTTAATATTTTATGATCTACATGTGAATATTTCTTTGCCAGGTGACAGGTCTGCTTTAGACTCATGCTGCAGTCTTTCCATCATTAAGAAATGATTTGTGCTTTGTTTAGAAGTATATTTATTATTTTTTAATAACAACGTTTAAATTGGTAACTTACTATATATTTTGAGTTGACTAATCCATATGAATCAGCTGCAAGGGAATGGCTTTACATTTATATTCCCGTTGCCAAATAAATCCTGACTTTGCCACCCAGCGTGCTACTCTGTGAACGCCCTGTATATAAAACCGAGGCTATGTTTGCACCCACAATGCACTGCATACAGCAGTAACAGTGCAAAGCGCATGAATGGACTTTTTGACTATTTACTGTACAAATATACAATTATAATATTTCCGAGGGTGCTCGAGCAGTCTAACCAGCTGCAGCAGAAAGCAACATTAAAAATAGACTTTCAATCAACTTATCAGCAAACTCCACTAATATCCAACACCTGCAGCCCTGATTGTTTTTTAAGATGACGTTCTGTGGCACGCCCCGCTGCGCAGAGAATAGGGTCACTGTATGATTGCCTGGTGTGGATACAATGTTCTCTTCTCTATTCTGCTTGTCATGTGACCTCATCCCCAGAACATTTGAGAGAGAGAGAAAATAAAATAATATTTCTGTATCTTTTCTCTCCATTCATGGTTAGTGCAAGGTGGGAGGCCCAGATCTGTAACATTTCTACAATCTAATATTGTCATGGGAGGAAGGGAGGTAATGAAGCAGTATGAAGGCAGACTCCGCCAATAAAGCGTTCAAGAAGTCCCTCAACTGCACTATTAGTGCTCAGGAAAAACTGGTTCCCGTCCAGAGCAGATTGAAAACACACATCGTGTCTCTACGGCCAACCATGAAAACTAATATAGACATTAGTCTAAATCGTTGTTATAATTCTTGATATTACGTCTCTGTAACATCCAGTGTATCCTGTATCACTGTAAAATGAATGATAAAATAATTTGTATTGTGCTTTGTATTTCTTACATTCAATTTAAGGCAATGAAACATTTTTTTTTTAAATAAAACAATTTTACCCATAGCCATTGCAGGTATAGTGACAAGCAAGACTGGGGCATCTCCTTACCAGCATGGGTGATACCTTCCTCATTCCCAGGTCCACTAGGAGTTCTGTCTGAGGGAGCCACTCCTACTGAACAATGAAACAGTCAACAGTGTTTCATCCCTCGGGTCCTGGAGGCTCCTCATCCAAAATTGTGAATTATTCCTCTTTTGAGCTATCAAATTCCCCATGTTTTTTTAAAGACCGATCCATAGGAGAAATGCATGATGCTATTTATACAGTCTACACATACAGTATTTCTATTACCATGCTATGCATACTGTAGAGACTCTTTCTTTGGTTCTTCAAAACAAGAACTTACAAACAAGCTTATGGTTCCGGAACACTGTTTGCTCCTGCCTATTTTTCCTTTTTCCCCAAGAATCATTTCTGGCAACTTTTAGACTAATTACAGGACTTGCAGCTCAGGCCTAAAGTGGCATGTAAAATATACAAAAACAGTGTGTCCTGGGCTCTGCTTAAAATGCTCATTGTAAATTACCGGACACATCAGAAATGGGTTCACTGCAGCTCCGTTGGACCTCTGATCATGTACATTCAATGAAAAAAAGATTATTTGGATTGAGTAAATGCCATGTAAAATAGCAGATGAAGACCACCGGGCCTCTTGTCTTTATGACCAGCCTGCCTGCCTGTTTTTTTTTTTTTTATCTCAACCTGTTTTGGTGGCACTGCATGTCACTGGTGGTCTCTCCCACAAGGGGTTTATCACCATTTTCACTTCTCTTTAATTGGATTCCCTTTTTTAGCGTTCTCATATTCTATTTATCACCTGAGAAATTATTTCTATTTCACCCCTGATTCTATTTTAGTTTTATCTTGTTCTCATCACTTCTTCTCCTTTTATATTGCTGTTCTTTAATGCATTTATAGAATATGTTTTATTGTATGCCTTTGATACAGATGATTGCCCTGCATGTCATAACTGCTTACCAGGGCCGGTGCAAGGATTTTCATCTACACAGGCGAAGGTGCATTTTGGTGCCCCCCTCCTCTGACCCACCAGGCCTCCCACACCACCAACCCTCCATACATTTTATATATATAAAAGTATAATGTATAGTGTGGAAAAGAAATACATCTAAATATTCAACTTGCACGCTCTAAATTTGTCACACATTGACACCCTAACACATATTGAAACCCTTAAACACAGAGATACCCTTGCAGTCACACAGAGACACACTTACCACTTACACACACACACCATTACACAGACACAGTGACACACTTATACCCTTACACACACACCCTTACACAGACACAGTGACACACTTACACACACACACCCTTACACAGAAAGTGACACACTTACACACCCTTACACAGAAAGTGACACACTTACACACACCCTTACCACTTACACACACACACACACAGTGACACACATAACCTGAGACACACTATTTTGCCATTCAGTATGCCAGTATTTAGCCTCTCAATATGCCATTTAATATGCCAATTTTTTGCCCCTCAATATGCCAGGATTTTGCCCCTCAATATGCCAGGATTTTGCCACTCTATTTCCACTTAATATGCCAGGATATTGCCAATTAATTTGCCAGGGTATTGCCAATTAATATGCCAGGGTATAGCCACTTAATATGCCAGGATATTGACAACTAATATGCCAGGATATTGACAACTAATATGCCAGGATATAGCCAATTAATATGCCAGGGTATTGCCAATTAAAATGCCAGGATATAGCCAACTAATATGCCAGGATATTGCCATTTAATATGCCAGGATATTGCCATTTAATATGCCAGGATATAGCCACTTAATATCCCAGGATATAGCCACTTAATATGCCAGGATATTGCCACTTAATATGCCAGGATATAGCCACTTAATATCCCAGGATATTGCCAATTAATATGCCAGGGTATTTCCAATTAATATGCCAGGATATTGCCAATTAATATGCCAGGGTATAGCCACTTAATATGCCAGTATATAACCAATTAATATACCAAGATTATGCCAATTAATATGTCAGGATATAGCCAATTAATATGCCAGGATTTTGCCCCCCAATATGCCATTTAATATGCCAGGATTTTGCCCCCAATATGCCAATTAATAAGCCAGGATTATACCAATTAATATGCCAGGATATTGCCAATTAATATGCCAGGATAATGCCAATTAATATGCCAGGATATTGCCACTTAATATGCCAGGATATTGCCCCTCAGTATGCTCATTATGCCACCCTCCTCCCGC
Source organism: Pelodytes ibericus (assembly GCA_036172795.1). NCBI lineage: Eukaryota > Metazoa > Chordata > Amphibia > Anura > Pelodytidae > Pelodytes > Pelodytes ibericus. The sequence goes on from CM069862.1 coordinate 141,556,290, forward strand.
CTTCCCCAGCCAGTACTTACCTTCTTCCTGCTCTGTCTCCCGGTGCAGGTCCGAGGCTGTGAGGGAAGCGTTGTGCAGTCCCCTCCAGCCTCACTGATTAATAAAGTTTGTTGAAAAAAAAAGTTTAAACAAACTTTATTGATCCGCGCAGCTGGAGGGGAGCGCACAACGCTTCCCTCACAGCCACGGACCTGCACCGGGAGACAGAGCAGGAAGAAGGTTAGTAAACGGGCCTGGGGGAGCGGGCGATTTTCCCGACCCCCCCTTGGGGCGCCCTAAGGCAGCCGCCTGTGCTGCCTTACGGTAGCGCCGGCCCTGCTGCTTACTGTAGTTTTGCTTGAAAGTAATAAAAATTGATTAACATAAAAAATATATTTATGGACTTTAGGAGGCAAACAGACCAATTTAGTAGCCAGCCTAGCTATTTTTAGGAACCATGGAAATGGAACTTCAATATAGTTGTGCATAAAATAATGAAAAAAAGTTCGAAGCCAGCCTTAGAATGAATTAGGAGCAATGGATCTATGACATCTGGGATTTGTCCAGTCTTGAGCTTAAGGTGAACAGGATACTTCCAGGGGAGTGCATACAAAGGATTTTACTGCAAGGTTGTGAATATCTTCTACACTAACAAGTCAAGATTCTGAAAATCTTGTAGACAAACAAAGCAAAGTTCTGAAGATGTTCATAGTCAAGAACCATTTGGTCTATCCAGTCTGCCCATTATGACACATTTTGCTAATTTTATACATCCCAAGCATACTTGAATAAACATAATGGTTACCCTTTTTGACTAGTACAAGGTAATTATATAGTGATTCCTTGGCAAGACCAGGAGACATAATAAGGATTTAAACATTGCTCTACAATTTTGAAAATGTCGTACTGTGTCTTCTGTGATCTTAAAGTATGGGACTGTACTTAATTAACCCAGAAAACAATTCCAAGACAATTACACCAGTAATATCCCTCTCTCTCTTGGGTGATAGACTAGTTGGAAATATTTATGTCTAAAGAAGAAAACCCTAGAGATTTCAGCTCATTTAGTGCAATAAAGCTCCAACATATTACCATTTCAAATACCTTCCAGACCCCCTGGAAAAGGTTGTTAAATTTGATGGAGACAGCCTTAATTGCCTTTACTTACATGACTAAGATAACAAGAGGGAAACATCACATCTCCGACAACATCTGATATCATTGGATAATCCAATTTACCCCTGTTTTGCTTCACCCAACATGTGATAAGAAGACTCTCTTGTTTTCTTGGACTTCCTCCCATTACATGGTGTGTACCATATGGATGGCATTTTTTCCCCATCAATGCCTGGTAACAATTAGGGGTGATTCAATGTAAAAAAAACTTGAAGAGACTTTCCTGATAGCAAGAAACTACATTTATTAAACATTTATATTTGTCTTAAATTATAAGCAGGGCTCAAACATTGTTTTGGTGATTCTAAAACAAATTGGCACCAGTAAGTTTAACATGTTAACTTCCAAAATTCTGTTTAAAGGGACTGGATCACCTAAACATTGATTTTACTGTGAATGTAGAGACTAAGAAAATTAAATAACGTTGTATACTTCTTGTGCTGGTCGAATTAGCAACAGAGTGAGTGACTCTGATGCTCAATTCATGCTGTCGTATGCTATATTTTGTATAATTTTGGGGTTGGTGTGCTGTCTGTTTGGAGCACAAAATACTGCACGGATCATCCATAGGTGTGCAGCGCACACTTGGCACACACACAGATATGCCTCTGTATCCATTGCTTTGCTGTCTGTGAATGTCCAAGCTGCTCTATGCCGTCTTCTTTGGAGCCACACATGAACATCTTGACTCTCAACCACTGATTTCTTACACATTATATCACTGATCCTTGGTATCTAAGGCTCAGAGATATGTGAGTGAACTACCTAAGGTGGGGTTAATATCTAATGGACACTCTCTATGCTATTGTGATGTACTACACTAGATGGTCTGTGCTTTTTCCTGTTTTGTTTCCTTTTTATGATTATATCTATCCTGCAGCATTATTATAACTTCACGAAAAAAGACAAAAAGTTAAGTCTTTTACAATTTATTTGTGCACCCTCACAATTGTTTTTGTTGTATTTTTTTTTTTTTTTTTTACAATGTATAGATAATTTTCAACAATTTTTTTATTCTCTACTTTCACAATTTAAGCAATGATTCGGTTGTACAGTTATACATTTAACCAGGTGTAATAGATTTTTTACTTTTAAGATTTTTAGGGTTGCAGGTTTAGTTCCCATCAGGATTAACTCATTATCATCCCAAGATAGATAAAATAATTACCATTAAATTGGCTACTGGTAACATCGCTAAATGTGAGGCAATAGTAACAACCCCAGGATATACCGAAATAATATCTCAAGGAACCTTTCTTGGTTAAGTTTGCCAATTCCACAGAATGAAAGCTGCATTATAGTTCATGCATGGCTTGTTTATGTACAGTCAGTGGTGTATTTTGGTTTTGTACTTCCCTAGGCAGAAAAAAATCAGCCAACCCCCCCCCTTCACGACACACACAGGGCAAGCTCCATAACCCAAACCACGCTGGGAGAGCAGGAGGCAGCATAGGAACCTGGGCAGAGCACAGACACCATTTTGATCTCCCCAGCCAGCACCTCTGATGGAAAGCTGTTTTTAGCTGCCCCCTGGCAAACAAGGCAAGTTCAGTCCTAGGCACTTGCCTTGTCTGCAGAGGCGTCGCTAGGGGTGGGCTACTGGGGCTATAGCCCCGAGTCCCCCCTTCATAGCCCGGAATGGAGACTCTGGGGCTAAAGTATTCTTTAGCCCCGAGACTCCAGGGCTATAAATATTTAAAAAAAAAAAAAAAATCCCCCAGTGAGCTTTCCTCCGTCTGGGACATAGTCCCAGAATCGGAGGATTAACCTCACGCGGGGGTGAGGGCCGATCGGGAGGAGAGGCTGCTATAGGGAGCTCGCTCCCTAGCCTCTCCTCCTGGCCATAGAGATCACAGCGCGACGGGTGCAAGCTCCGCCCCCGTCGCGCTGTGTCAGCTGCTTGCCGGATGTCAGGTGGACGGACATCCGGCAGAAGGTCCTGGATCACGGACCAAGTGTAAGGTAAGTAAAAAAAAGTGTGACTGTGTATGGGTGTCTAGGTGTGTGTGTGTGTGTGTGTGTCAGGGTGTCTAGGTGTGTGTGGGTATTACTGGGTTCTGAGTGGCACAATATTCTTGGGCTATGATTGGCACAATATTACTGGGTTCTGAGTGGCACAATATTACTGGGTTCTGAGTGGCACAATATTCTTGGGCTATGATTGGCACAATATTACTGGGTTCTGATTGGCACAATATTACTGGGCTATGGTTGGCACAATATTACTGGGTTCTGAGTGGCACAATATTCTTGGGCTATGATTGGCACAATATTACTGGGTTCTGAGTGGCACAATATTCTTGGGCTCTGATTGGCACAATATTACTGGGTTCTGAGTGGCACAATATTCTTGGGCTATGATTGGCACAATATTACTGGGTTCTGAATGGCACAATATTACTGGGCTATGATTGGCACAATATTACTGGGTTCTGAGTGGCACAATATTCTTGGGCTATGATTGGCACAATATTACTGGGTTCTGAGTGGCACAATATTCTTGGGCTATGATTGGCACAATATTACTGGGTTCTGAGTGGCACAATATTCTTGGGCTATGATTGGCACAATATTACTGGGTTCTGAGTGGCACAATATTCTTGGGCTATGATTGGCACAATATTACTGGGTTCTGAATGGCACAATATTACTGGGCTATGATTGGCACAATATTACTGGGTTCTGAGTGGCACAATATTCTTGGGCTATGATTGGCACAATATTACTGGGTTCTGAGTGGCACAATATTCTTGGGCTATGATTGGCACAATATTACTGGGTTCTGAGTGGCACAATATTCTTGGGCTATGATTGGCACAATATTACTGGGTTCTGAGTGGCACAATATTCTTGGGCTATGATTGGCACAATATTACTGGGTTCTGAGTGGCACAATATTCTTGGGCTATGATTGGCACAATATTACTGGGTTCTGAGTGGCACAATATTACTGGGTTCTGAGTGGCACAATATTCTTGGGCTATGATTGGCACAATATTACTGGGTTCTGATTGGCACAATATTACTGGGCTATGATTGGCACAATATTACTGGGTTCTGAGTGGCACAATATTCTTGGGCTATGATTGGCACAATATTACTGGGTTCTGAGTGGCACAATATTCTTGGGCTATGATTGGCACAATATTACTGGGCTATGATTGCCACAATATTACTGGGTTCTGAGTGGCACAATATTACTGGGCTCTGAATGGTACAATATTCCTGGGCTCTGAGTGGCACAATATTACTGGGTTCTGAGTGGCACAATATTACTGGGCTATGATTGGCACAATATTCCTGGGCTCTGAGTGGCACAATATTCCTGGGCTCTGAGTGGCACAATATTACTGGGTTCTGAATGGCACACTATTCCTGGTATCTGACTGGCACAATATTACTGGTATCTGAAAGGCACAATATTACTGGTATCTGACTGGCACAATATTCCTGGGCTCTGAGTGGCACAATATTACTGGGTTCTGAGTGGCACAATATTACTGGGTTCTGACTGGCAAAATATTACAGGCATCTGACTGGCACACTATTACTGGGCTCTGAATGACACAATATTCCTGGTATCTGACTGGCACAATATTACTGGGATCTTACTGGCACAATATTACTGGGCTCAGAATGGCACACTATTCCTGGTATCTGACTGGCACAATATTACTGGGCTCTGAGTGGCACAATATTACTGGGCTCAGAATGGCACACTATTCCTGGTATCTGACTGGCACAATATTACTGGTATCTGAAAGGCACAATATTACTGGTATCTGACTGGCACAATATTACTGGGTTCTGAGTGGCACAATATTCCTGGTATCTATAATTGTACAATTTTCAAACACTGAAAAATTTGTGGGTGTTTTCTTACATTTTTATTATAGGGGGGGTGCAACACTCAGGGTCCGCCCCGGGTGCCAAATGTTCTAGGTACGCCCCTGTGTGTGACCGAGCTCATCTGGGCTCTAGCCCCAGATCATCCGAAGACCTAGCAACGCCCCTGCTTGTCTGCCTCACGCTAGATCCAGCACTGTGTACAGGGTACAACATACAGACTACAATGCAGTCTGTGTTAGTTGTTACTTCTTCCACTGAAAGTATCTCTTACACACTCCATAAAAGAGTAATTTTTCACCTTATCCCTTGGTCTTCTACCTGAAAACCATACACTCTTGCAATTAGGAAATCAACATAATGCCTGAAACAAACATTTAAACTACACATTCTGTGCAAGGCTTACAACTTCCATAAAATACCTACTGTGTATCAAGGCAAAATATAATAATAAAGAATATAAAGAACAAAAAAGAAAAACAGACCTAATTTTGTTTGATGCGAAAAGATATCTAATCATTACCATGTTTATACCTGCCACTAATGATTTTCCTTTTTGATTTTTTTCTAGAATGTACAAAATGCCTAGTTATTCTATACAATACATATGCGGAGTACAAAAGAATCTTTATATGTGACAACATTGCATTTATCAGTTATGCACATTCCAGAGAATGTCTGAATTATGGGCTTCACTTAAAACATTTAGATGAAATATGCATTAATGTGTATTTTTTGGACTTGCTGAAGACAGATATTTTTTCTCACGCAGAAACTTTGATTTTAAAACAACATAACTAAAATTTCTTTGGCATGCACATGAAGTGCTGTATTTAGCATCATAACTAAAATGTATACTTTCAAAAAAAATTATTCAAAAAAAAACTATTTTAAAAACAAAGGTGGACCTGTCATTGTAAATTTTCTCTGCGCCATCTCCTGGCACACTTAAAAACAGATGTAACTGGTATTGAATCTTTTAAAAATATGTTTGGCATATTTTAAATACAATGGGGTATCAGACAACAATGTTCCTGTGATTTTTATTGAAGGGGCTAGAACAACTTATAATACAAGAGCAATTTATCGAAATGTAAACTAGGAACAATAAGGCCAAGGTGGGTTTCTATAGCTACCAGTCATGGAGGAGCAAACAATTAAAAGGTGCTGGGGATTGGATACAGCAGCCAAACAGTGTCGCATTATCCAACACTATCCAGTAAACAGTTCCAACCAGTGCTGCACCATCCACTGAAGCGTTTAATTTCCAAAAGAACCTGGGAGTGAACTTTTGTCTAAAACACCTCCCTTTATACAAAAAAGAAAAAAACAATACTGGATGTGATTTTGGAGCTGAACAAAGAGCACAGTGCGCATCACCAGTCCATGTGGAGGAGGGAAAACAGTGTGTGATAGGTGGGAGTCAGTCCTGCAACTGTCCCACAACTATCCTGCTGTAACATGATGGACAACCATTGGCATAACATCTGGACTATAGATTCCCATCCATAATAATTTTGCCATCCAAATTATATTTATCCTTCTACCCCAGTTTGAGCAAGAAATCAGTGAAGTACCCACCAATTTAAATATCCGCCATGCGTGGAGGCCTGATTCAATGTTTATTAAATTCAACCACCTATTGCAGCTCCATCATCCTTCCATGGCTACAATCATATCAGTCTTTGCTGGTCTCTCTTGCTTATGCTTGTTAATGATCCTCTATTGGTTTCTTCAAATCAATAACAGAAAGAATGGGTTTCAAAGCTTGCATTCATCATAAGATCATTAGCATTAAATGATTAATAATAATCCCTTAATATTGAATTTACAAGTTATGGACCATGCTTGTTATCTCTTTACTCCTGCTAAAAGCCATGCATGTTAGATAAAGCAGTGTGTAAATGGGAGCAACATTCGTATTGGCTTCCTGGTGTTCTAAGCCAATCAGAAAAAAAGATTGAAATCATGGTCACTGAGCATTATCCACAGACGGCTATAAACTAATGCAACTGTGTTACACAATATAGATGTACAAGTGTCAAGTAAAAATAGAATAGTTAAACAACTTTTACATGCATGAACACTTCAAAATAGTACTAATGTAAGCTAAAACAGAAGCCTCACGATTTCTTTAAGGACAATATTATCTTCACTCCATTTGCTAACATTTTTTAATCATGTATCTAACGTGCACCCCTACACGAATGGCAGGTCACTGGTCAAATATGTATTACATCATCCCCAACAACTTTAGAGATGCCATCTTCTGTTGCCATGGTGCCAACCTTATCATGATTGCAGAGATTCTGTCTTTTAAAAGAACTTCAATATTTTCCCAATGCTTAAAAAACCTATGGGAGACAAAGTGAGTTATTTGATGTTCGAGTAAACATCCCTTAGAGGACGTTAGCTTCTTTTTAGTGTGTTAGCCAAAATAACTTATGATTTTACTGGATTGCATATGAAAAACTGGGTTAACAAAAACTCAAGGTAATACTGGTAGAACTGTAGCTCATTAGGTATTCAATCCATACCTCAGTTGTAGCTTATATGATATGTATCCATTAACAGAATCTTTTCTTATGTTTTACTAAATACAGCCTCCACAGCAACTATTAACCAGACAGAAGCTCACTTCTGTCTAATTAATTAAAATGGCTCTTTAATGATTCTCCATAAAAAAGTGATAGTGATCTCTTTTGGAAGTCTTTGTGAGACTTGCAGGATGCCAGGAAGTGCTTGGTGTGCAGTGGGTGACACACAAAACAAACCCACAGCTCAGGAGGAGATGGTCATTTGGATATATTGTAGTAACTAAGACTGGTGTCCAAGTTTTCTGGTGTTACAACCCCCAGTGCACAAGGTGGAGTACCCCTTCTTATTGTGTAGGATTCGAGCTGGCAGACCTGGATTGCAATTGATGTGCTTACTGCCAGTGACCAAGAGGACTACTCTGTCAAATAGATACTTGCTGGTCTTTGCTTTTGCACAATTGGTGCACTTCTAGCTCATTATTATTTTTTTTAGAATTTATTAAATCTACGATAGTATATTCATACCTAAATTTTGTAGGTATGTTTAATTGCGTCAGGACCTTACTGAGACCCAACATGACCATGGCTACAAAGATTTAAATGGTAATGGTGACAAACGGTGGCAATCTTCTTTCTAAACTGCTCCAAATAACACTTTGGACTCTATTCACTGGTTTAAGATGACAATTATTGTAATTCCCTTGTTGATCAAGACCATTGATCTACCATTTAGACCTCTTTGTAGAAGAAAGGAAAGTATATAAAACTATATACCACCCAATTGGTATATAACCTATAGACCAGTGAGAAATGGCTTTAGGCCAATGTTAACTTTATGGAGGAAATATCATGGCTGGTATTTGTTTTGAAGAAAAGATGACAGCCCTAAGAGAGACGTAAAACATATTCCTAGGATGTTCCATACACATACAATTTAGTCAAAACTGAATGCATTTCCTGAAATTTCACTAAAAATAAGGCGAAATGTGTAAGGTCAAGGGATCACATCCTAATAGATTGTGCCTGGAACAGTTATTCTTGTGCCAAAAAGACTGTATCCATTTTACGCTGATGCCTCAGAGCAGTTTTGTTGCAGCTCTGATTTCTACTGGGATTAAATGAGGTACCACTTTGTAAATTATCTTGTATGTGTCACCTGTTTGTGTGTGCATGTGATTTCCCTTATAAAATAAACCTGGTACTACACTCACAATTCTAACTAGGTGTTTGGGTGAGGAGAGGAGAATAGCAGAAGGAAATGGTTTTATATCCTGCTGTTCTCCGTTTCAACAGTGAGAGCCCCCCCAAGTTGAATTATATCTTTAATATGAATTTGTACCATAAATTGAATTATTGTAAGCCATAAGAAAGTAAATTGACCTTTTTTTAATGCTTTTTCTCGATCAGCAGAAGGAGACCACATACATTACAATGTTAAAAAAGCCACAGTTTCCTGTTAAATGTTACTTAATGTAAATGTTTGCTCTTATGGAATTTTGGGGGAAGATTCATAGGTCTCCCATTTTTCAGTACAGATTTACAAAGCAATACATATTTAAAAAAGATTTAAATTTCCACCTAAAGAACATGTTTAATTCTGTGCATTTCCATCCTAAGCAAATAAAATTAAGCTGATGTATAATTTTTTCCCCTGTCTATAAGCTATACAGACAAAAACTAGGCAGTAATGTTAAGCAAGATATTTCTGCTGCTGTGTCAAAAAAACGTTTACACCTATCAGTTCCCTTTCTTGGTGTCATGTGACTATAGCCTGTAATTAACCTGCCCCTGAGAAACATATGCATTTTCAAAATATAAATATATCAATCACATTTTTCTAATACATCATCATCAGTCATCAGTAACCACTTGTGTACCAGAGGTGAGTCATCAGTCATCAGTAACCACTTGTGTACCAGAGGTGAGGGGAAGTGCCAAAATCAGGCAGTAATAGCAGATTTGAAAAGCCAAATTATCCCGCTCAGCTAAAACAAAAACACTTCTGTTTTCTCATTCATCCACCACAGTTTTAGTGAATAGACTTCGGAGTAGCAACAAACCACTTTTCACTTTTCATTTCAAATCTGTGTTTATATCAATTAAGTTCCTTACTCAGTACTCTCCACTGTATAACATTCTGGGTTTTTTTTTTTTTGTTTTTTTTTGTTACACTCCAATAAGCAACTATGTTTCATTCAGTCTTCTGAGGATGGGGTCATTTTGGAAAAGAAATATGGGAAACGTTCTAGGACTCTGAGAACAAATAATGTGTTCTTTTTTTTTTTCAGTCCTAGCCAAAAACTGTGATCTTCTTCCAGGTCTGAACTTGGACAAATAGTACCAATTAATCATGCTGATTGCTAGTGTACATTTAATTATATTAACTCTCTCTATACTCCACCAGAGCGCTTATCAGCAAAGAATTTTAAAATGGTTCCATATGAGTCAACAAATATCCTTTTTCTTGAAACGTGGAGTTTAGTTTACTTGATGCAGGAATTGTTTTTGTTACACAGATTGCCTGAGAAGCTGATAAACTGCTTTCTGCTTCAAAAAAAAATTAATGTCAGAGTCTTTCAACATCCTTTTTAAAATTACAATTGAATTATAATTCCATGTTCTGAAACACCCTACCTTAAAAGAACAGTAAAACTATACAGCACATAAACATACATATGAGCAATGTTGGAGATTTATTTAGGTAAAATCTCACCCTACACATTGGCCTGGATTTTACTGTAGTATTCACTTGCCATAACTGTGGTGTTATTTTATAATCTATTTTTCCTTGATGCTGGGGGCTGTCGGCAACTGACAGGAAATTAAGGCTTTATTCATGAAAGCGAGAATTGCAGGGAACTAAGAAGGGAATTTCACAAATAAAACTAAAAGAAACATTTTCCCTTTCAGTCGAATTGAATTATTTTTCAAACTCAGCTACTTTGGCCTTAATTTAGAAATTCCCTGCTCACTTACAGTTTTCCCTTTTCTTTCCCTCAGCTCAGTGGGCGAAGTTTTCTAACTTGGCTAATTTGGCCTTAGGTTTGACAATCCCTGCTCAATTCCCTGCAGTTCATGACTAAAACCTTTAATTTCCAAAAGATCCTGGAAGTGAACTCATAACCTCCCTTTATACAAAAAACAAAACACCTGCCATTCACTTCACTGGAGAGGACTGAACTGCGCAAATACTGGGTGGGACTTTGAAGCTGAAAAAAGGGCACAGTGCACATCACACGATGCTGACATCACCAGTCCATGTGGAGGAGGGAAGGTAGTGTGGGATCTGAATAGACGTGTGATAGGCAGTAGTCAGTCCTGCAACTGCCCCACAACCATCCTGCTGTAATCGCATTATGAAACCACCATCCACTGACAGCAGGTAAATAAACGGAGATTGGGCGGTATACATGCTCTGTCTGAAACGCTTCTTGCTTACACAGCACTGCTTATTAAACACAATAGTTTGGTATCAAGCCCTTTAAGGATTGAGGGACCAGGACTCCAGTATAGCCATTGTAAATGATAAGAGTATGGATACATGAGGGCTAACCTTTGGCACAACATCTGGACTTTAGATTGCTATCCATAATAATTTGCTCTACAAATGCTGCTGTTGACTACGTTCCCCATAATACTCAGCTGGTATCATGGGAAAATTCTATCTTTAACAAGTAGGTTGCCAAAGATCAGCCATCAGTGTTCAACCAGTTCACAATAAGAGTATATGTTTTGTATAGAGGGGGAACAGTGAGGTTCAACACTGTGCACCTGAGGGAGCTGATCTATGCCCTTAAATACCAACCCATCCAAATACATACATTATGCATGCCATCCAGGTGGCGATTGGGAGAGGTTACTGCAAACACACCCTTGCAGATGTCCAACATCCCACTGCACAGAGAGAACGTCTGCCTCTATGTGTAGTTATACCTAAATTACAGATCTTGCAAAAAGTTCTAAAAGGGGAGCAGTCACCATGGCAACAAATTAAATGTTACTGCTGATTGCACCACTTGTAGATGTGTCCACTAATTTCTCTTTCTACAAAATCTCTGTGTCTATATTGAAATATAAAAATATGTACAGCACTTTTCCATGTATACATATCCAGTTTAACATTTAGCAGGCATTAATTTCTCCCCTATCAAGGCAAGCACATGCTTATCAGACCCAGACTACATACTGTACTGGAGGTGCCGTTATAAAATAGCATGCAGATGAACTTAAAGTTTATTTTAAGTAAAAAAAAAAAAAAACAACTCCCCCTTAACTTGACATTGTCATAACTCCATTTAACAAGCAATCATCTAATGGCTGCTTTTAACCTCACTGGTGTTTCATTGTCCCTGTCAGAATGCCGTAAGCAGAGAGCACACACATACACACACATACTCTGTGCTCTCAATCCTCAAAAACATGTTTTCCTTCAAATAAACGCTAAGATTTCTTGATACAGTCGCTGGCTACCTCTCTGAGAAAGGAAGTAGCTGTCAGAGGAATAATACCAAGTGAAAACTGAGCAGTAGAATATGTGAACCAGGACTGGAGATAAAACTTTGCCCAGATCTGCGTACAAAGAAAAATAGATCATTTTCTTCTATAAACAGAAAAGGGAACTAGAATACGAGGCCTTTATGTGCGATCTACTTGCAAATGAAACAGGTCAACAGTGTGCGCAACGACAAAGATAATTACTGAATGTGTCTCTGTGTGAAGTACACAAATGGATTTAGCCAGTCATAGTTTTATCACTAGCGGTGTAGACTTTGGCAGAAACACTGTTAATTTAGAGAGTTGATGATTTGACTTCTTTTGTGCTGTCAAAGAAGTCCGTGTTTTGTTCATTCTTTTTAAAGGAGCATTAGTAAGAATAACATGAGGGATAATTTAAGTTGTATTCACTAAGATGTCTGTAAACATATCAGTGTAAGAGATGGTCTGAGAGTAAAAAATGTAGTAGTTGCAAAGGAAGTCTCTGCTTCCTTTAGGAAAGGAGGTGAAACGCGTAGGGTTGCCACCTGGCCGGTATTTTACCGGCAGGCAGGTAAAAAATTCACCCCGATGTTAATTCTATGGAGGTAATAGCACGGCCAGAATTTTTTTGAAGAAAAGGTGGCAACCCTAGAAATGCGTGAGGCTATTTTAGTTTTTTTTTTTTAAACAACTGGTTATTAAACAGGTTTCTCATATAAATATGAAATATCTTTACATTAAAAGAGAGATTACAAATACACATATTGTAAAAAGACAGCAATGAAATTCATAAGGTTATTATCTAAATCTGGAATAGACAACGTGGTGAAACTCATGAGGATTACATCTATTCTTGGATGAAACACAAAGTGATGAAACACATGAGAATAATATCTGATCCTGAAAAGGGTCACAAGGCGGTGAAACGCGCAAGTCTATATTCTAATGTTGGAAACGCCATAAAGTAATGAAACGCATGAGCCTATTACCTAGTCCTGGAAGAGTGTGTCCTGAAGTGAGCTGTGCAATTTGAGCTAAAGCATTCACATAAATCAAATGAGTTTTTAATTATGTTGTTTTTTTAATAGCGTAGAAGCAGGAAAGAATAATCTCATAGACGCACATTCAACTGATTGCTTGTTGTTAGTCATCTCCTTCTGCGATGGAAACTACCAGATACTGTGACAGATGGAGACAGCGGGAGAGTAGGAAGGGATCTCTACCACTGTGGAAATAAATCCTGTCATCAATAATTGATCCTTTCTTGTCCTGCTGCTGTCCCTATCTGCAAAAGTATCCAGTAGTTGCTGTTGCAAAAGTCGATCTCTCGGTTTTAACCAGTGTTACGGATCCATTCTTGTCTTGCCGCTGTCTCCATTAGTCATAGTATCTGGTAGTTGCCATTTCAAAAGGTGATCCCTTAGTTTTAACATCTCTGGCCAAATGAATGGAGAACATATGTCTGAGGTTGATGTGTCTCCTATGTAGTGGGAACTTGCCTACATTTTGGATCACCTCTGTGGTTGGGACCCATTTAAAATTGGATGGAAATATTTTCAATTAATCAATGAAAGTTTAAAGATGAACAAATCTGGCATTTAGAAATTAGAAAACAGATCCCCAACTTCTCAGGAAATACGTAGAACAAAAACAGTAACCGGGATCAAGTAATCCACCCATCGTTCCATCACTTTTTAATTTGTAAATATACAAGTGTATACACAAATCAGCCATAACATTTATATATACATATTTTTCTTAATACATAGGATAGTTTAAGTTTAAGTTTCATTTGCTCAGAGAAGCATCAAAGAGACAATTCATCACTTCAAAACACAAACATTCGTCTTTCCTAAACTGTCCTTTTAATATATTTGTCTGGAAAATATCTGGAACTCTATCGTTGGACAAGAGTTTGAAGGGTTCCATAAAAGCACTGGATATGCATGGTCCAAACTGCATATTTTGACATCTAAATGTGTCCTTGTGTCTCTCCCGCTATCTGAAAAGCTGGTTCATTACATTTTTCACTTAGAACTCTGTGTTCTCCTGACCATGGATTATCAGCCACTTTTTATAAGCAATCCTGGCGCCTGGCCATCGGCTCTGGATCTGCTTTCCTTCCCACCCCCAGCAACTTGTGACTTTAAAAATCACCAATTTCAACAGCTGCTCTCAAATGCAGAGACGGGTTTTATATTAAACAGATTCATTCTCTTTTAATGAATTAACGTTCCGCTATTATTACATTGTCATTTTACAAGACTGCGATGAGCCAAGTATGTTTTCTCTAGAGCTGTTAAATTATTAAACCCTCTTTTGGGAAACCCATCCATGAGTGTCTGAAAAAATAAAATGAAATGCAATTTTAATCTTTATAGCCATGACTTCTAGCAGATCCATTGTTAATAATTATTCAAAGCACTATATTAGTCATCATAAAACCAGAACGATACATTCTGGGCGCCACCCATTAAATATCACATATCTTTATTATGCTATGGTCATATTTTAATGGCTTCACAAACCCAAGACCACAAGATGATAATCAAAGATGTTGTGACATAGAGTAGTCTGCCACAAAGACCTCATTTAAAACTGCGATCCCTGCATTGCTGACATTCATGAAACAGCCTCATGGAAGACTTCCTTTTGTAATCTCTAAATGAAAAAGGTCTGTACACCTGATGACAGCCAACTTTACTGACAAATGATCATTTTATAATAGCATAGTCAACTCTAGTTAACACTTAAGGCTAGGGGTGTAGTAATCACTAGCGTTCCTGCCCAATTCAAAATAACAGAGTGACCTGGGGCTGTCCAACTGGCCCTGGTCTTATTAAATAAATGAAATGCCCTGCCACATATTACTAAACTAAATATAATGGCCCAAGGGTGGCACTATGCCTTCCCCCCATAAACAGTAATCTATTGTGACCTATGCATCTGCCCCCATAATTGAAAAAATAAATTGGCCCCTGGGGTCATGGTCCGGTGTAACTGTCTGGTACCATTAACTACATAGATTGAACTCAAGGGGCCATGGGCTGCTCCATGATGCCATAAACTTAACTAAACTAAAATACATTTTTAAAACGACCTTAGATACTCATTGCCACCTATACCTTGCTCAGTTAGGGTGGGGGACGACATCCAATTAAAATAAGCCCTATAATAAAACCATTTTGAAAATCAGCTAATAGTAGTGCTGGGATAATGAGACTTCTGAGTGGCTGACAGAAACAGCCTCCTAGCCCACTCTCATGACACTCAAATGGTGTATTGAATCTAGGCCATTATGTCACAAATGGAGATAAAGCATCCCAGGACCACTGTGCAGTGCTGATTAAGACAACTTTACAAACCCAAAATCAAGGTATGAGAGCATTTATGAGTTCATGAACCCAATCTTAAAGTGTGATGATGTTTATAGCATTACAATAATCCCATGCCCATAGTATTTCTGTATATTGCCAGCTTCTAAATTTGTAGATTGATGGTCATCCTGATCGTTAGGAAATTCAAGAACCTAAGCTCCATAAAGCATTATGATACCATACGTAGACTATACATTATGCGTATACGTTTTCGGTCATGGATCATTTTGTTCTGATGTCATCTATTTGGTCATATTAAGTTATAAAGCATATACCACTATATACAAGTAAAATTAATTCAATAACTCCAAATCAACCGAAGACCTGTAACAAACAAAATCTCCCTTTGGTTCTCGTCCAAAATTGGCAAAATATTGTCATTAATTACAGAATACATTGAGCCCTAGACAGACCTTAATAGGCCATAGACTACAAGGAAATCCATAGTGTAGAGCAGATGTGGACCTCTATCCTGGATAAAGATCCCATCAGTTCTATGGTACTAATAATGAAATGAAGAATGCCCATCGGCCCAATATAGGTTTTTACATAGTATGCAGCCCTTGATTTAGCTTATAACATCCACAAATAAGACTCAGCGATTCTTACATTACAAGTTAGAAATTGAAGTCTATTTATTTCTCTTGGCTCAGAGAACACTTCTTGGACTTCAGCCCGTCATTCATTAAGGATCTGTGGTTAGCATACACTAAATATAGTACATTTTTTGTTAATTGTGTTGATTGTGCTGCCTAGTAGTTATTTTCACTGTTGCTGTTTATCCCCCCTTTGTTTTCTTTCCCCTCCAGTCCAGACCTCCATTAAATTGTGCTTCATTATACTAATAATTAAGTGACATTATTGAAGCCATGTCCAGAAAGAGAAAGGGTTATATAAATTACATGTTTAAAGAAACCAAAATGAACGGAGATTCCATGATTATGATGTGCAGTATTACCAAACAGTGCAAGAGAGCAGATACTCTAGCATGGATTGTGGCCTATTAGATAGAAAAAACATTGTACAGCATTAAATAAATCTAAAGCAGGGGTGTCAAACTGCGACCCTCAAACCGCTGGAGTACTACATTTCCTATACTCCCCTGCCTGCGTGTTAGCAGACATGCCTTATGGGAGAACTGAAAGTTATCAGCAGATGGGGACACATTTACAATCCAAGATTTAGATCAGGGGTTTCAGGTGTTTTGAATCTTTACTATATGTATAATGTTGATTTACAGTTGCTTCCCACCTGCCAGGCAAACACAATGCTGTTTTTTTTGTTGGGCATGCCAACATGTCTCACTGACTGCTGCTCATGTGCAGACCTCTGAGCAGTATTCAGAGAATGACTGTGGGATAGTGTCCCCCAACTGGAACCACAGGAGTAGGGCCAGCCCTTGCATCAGGCATACTGGATCAACTACGATTAAGTCCAGACAAAGGTGTGCCTTGTGTTGTTTGGTGGAAGACACCATCCTGGAGATTTTCTTGTTGCTGAATTTTTACATTGAATAAAGAATTGGATTTTTCTACTGACAAGTAGGGTCCAGTCTCTGTGTTTACTATTACAGATAAGTTTATACTTTTGCAAACACAATTTTTTTCTGGATACTGGATCAACTGCCTCAGGGAGCACACTGTCAAGGGTGGCATTTTTGTAGGGGCATGCTGGTGTCAAGGTCTTGAATACTAGTTGCAAGGTCAGAGGTGCTGGAGCAATTCCTGACTTGTGGTCGTTGGTCAAGAGTGCAAGGTGGGTGTTGGAGCAAGGTTCTGAGTGCATGGCCGGTGTTGAGGCAAGGTCCTGAGCACAAATCTAAGTGTCAGGGCAAAGTCTTGAGTACAAGGTGGGTGTTGGAGAAAGGTCCTGAGTGCATGGTGGATGTTGGGGCAAGGTGCTGAGTGCAAGGTGGGTGTTGGGGAAAAGTCCTGAGTGCAAGGTGGGTGTTGGGACAAAGGAGCAAGATAAGCAGATTGGCTAGTCTGGGGGCAGAAGGGAAAACCTGAAGGGCAGATTATCAATTTTGGAGATGAATTGGCAAATTATAGGGGAAGACTGGCAAGTCTGGATATGCATTAGGAGCTCTAAGAGGAAAGATTGGAGGGTGATGGGGAAGGGGTGAGGTTTATAAGCGACTGGTGGGTCTTAACCAGGAAAAGGTGCTCCCTTGACAGAAAGGGGTGGGGCAAATTTACATTTGGGGATGCACAAATTTAGTCAGGCCTAGGGCAGCACAAAAAAATACACCACTGATTAGGGCTAGCATCTAGTTAATCAAGTTTAAATATTACGGAACTCTTTAGTGGTTGTGGAATCGCATCTTAACGGGCAATGTATCATGGGATTAAAAATTTATAGCAGCAGGTAGCACATCTATTTATGCTTGCTGACATTACTTTCTCAATGTAAAGCTTGGCTTTTGTCAGAATCCTAATGAGTCATTTGACTCAAAATTGTTGTAAAATCTGCCTGCTGTCCAGCAAAGTAACACAACTCAAGTTTATTGAAGAGGCCTGGGAAAACATGAATTACAAAGCCACATAAAAGAACTATGCTTTAACAAACAAAAAGGGTTCCAAACATAAATATTTATGGAAAAAATTATAACAAACCTACTTTAAACTTTGAATATAAAAAAAAAATGATATACCATTTTGATTATATACTCTTTTTAATTTCAGATAATACATTTTGTTTGCCCACAGTTGAGTGGAAAACCGTACTGACGTCAAAGGGATTGTTCACATATTAATGTCCTGATTGGAGCAATTACAGTTTACAGTAAACCTATCCTCCACACAAAATGTTTAGGCTACTAAAGTAATTATGTTTCGTGGTAACAAAGTTGCTGGAAATACAAAAATCAAGGGAAGAATCTATTTTAAAGTGGTGTGTTTCAAGATTTTTGATCCAATACATTTAGTTACAGTTGCATCCTATTTGTATTTTTTCCAGAGTGTTTAGTATTTTAACATTTCTAATATAGTTACTTGTCCGAGCACTGGATGAAGTCTTCTTGCACCTTGTATGGGAAGTCATGCACAGTAAATAAAGCACAGGTACTGGGCTCATGAACAGTTTCCCTCACCTTCTGAGAACATATCTACTATGTACTTTTTATTTTTATTACGCTTAGTAAAAAAAAGTTTACTTTTTTAGAGAAAGGGTGGAACAAAGTAGTATTATGTTTGAATACACAAATAGGTATATGGTTTACAGATTTAAGTGTGCAAGAAAAAAGGCTATAGCTATCACTGTACGAGTAACATCACACTCATGCTTGCCTTTCAACTGTCCTGCATCCAGCTGGCAACCCTCTCAGAAAGTGGCAACCCCATCAGAAAGTGGCAACCCTATCAGAAAGTGAGGTATGAAAAGCCAGGCATGTGCAATTTGGAAAGAGAAGCCAGGCCCAGGTATAACCTCTCAAGCACCTGAGAGTTTTTATTTAGTGAATTAGGAATCTTGCATGGCAATATTGTACAAACACAAGAGTGTCATGTTTTACTATGGACAATTCTTTCAAAGGCTTGTGGTCCTTACTGGGTACATACCATAAGGATGATTGCTTCTTACAGATAATGCCCCATTACATTTGAGAAAAAAAGCATAGAGATCGAGTTCAAATGATGAAAGAAGGAGGTGTTAACTGTTTTTTCCCTTTTTAAGGGGAGTCTGCGGAAGGGCAGGTGTATTCATTGTTCACATCAACTTTGATCTGAAAAGTAAATCAACAGCACATTTCTTTAAAGCTGAAGAATATTTTGTAAGATTTGATGCAGGAACAGAGCTATATGTTCATTAGAAACATAGAATGCATTGGCAGTTAAGAGCCATTTGACCCATCTAATCTACCCAATGTTTGAAATACTTTCATTAGTCCCTGGCCTTATCTTATATCTAGGATATCCTTGTACTTATCCCATGCATGCTTAAACTCCTTTGCTGTATTAACCTCCACTATTTCTGCTTGAGGCTATTCCATGCATGCACTATCCTTTCAGGAAAGTAATTTTTCCTGATATTACTTTATTATTAAACCATAGTTTGGTTAATAGTTTTATGTTTGTGATAGGGAGCAACACCCACCTGGTGGCGTCAATGTCCCTAGGCTCTGCCTCGTGACTTATTCATAGATGGTTATTATTGGACCATTTAGGGCATATTAAACAACATTAATGCTTACATGACATTATGTTTTAATATTAAAGTATAATATTGATTTGAACTGCCATCTGATTATGCTATTGCCTTAAAAGTTGATGAACAAAATATTGTAACCAAATAAATATGCAATTATTCAATGATTTTTTTGAATACTTTATTTCCTCGAATCTAAGGCGCACTTTTTTTCACAATTTTAACACTTATGGAAAATGGGTGCATCTTAGAATCAATTGCGTTTTAGATTCGGCTGATAAATTGTGTGACTCCCTTCACCACCCGACATCCAAGATTTGGCGGCTCAATTTGCCCTGATAAATTCGGTGAAGGTGGCCGAAACGTTGCTTTGAGGAGTGTCAGTGATGATGATGGGATGTGCTGTTGCGCAGGAGAGTCGGCTTCAGAGACCATGTGGCATCGTAAGTATATAAATGTTTAAGTGTTTTTATTACCCCTAGCTCCTTCCACAAGCCAGCACAGTAGTATTTCCTCAATTCTAAGACTTTCTGATTTTAACAAGGGGTGCATCTTAGAAAAAATGTCATCTTAAAATCGGGGAAATACAGTATTTGTATATTTTCATGTTAGATAAAAAATAAACAGCTGTCAGATTTTACATGCTGTGCAAAATTTCTCATGTAAAATGGGTAAATTATAAACAGTTGCCAACAGTCCCAAATTAGCCGAGACAGTCTCATTTTGTGGGGTTCTGTCCCATCACATTTGGGTCTGCTCTGGCATTATTACTGCCTATATACATTGTTATTTTTACCCCTCTGATACTCAAAAGGTTCAAAAGAAAAATATTTGCAAGAAAAAAAAAACCTTATCTGAAAAAGGCAGATTTAAGAAGTAATGTGTAGTCTACTCTGGGCATATTGCCACTAAAGTCATTTAAGAAATATTTCACCTTGTCAAAAAACCTATGCATCATGGATTTCATCTTTTGTGTCAGTATGCCATATGGACAAAGGCAAAACTGATAGAAAGACATGTTATAATGCAGTGTATCAATCACAGAGCACTTTATTGGTCTTTCTCCTTTCACTTTCAAAGTGGTTAAATCCCTCATAGTTTTTGACAACTCACATAAATTTTCAGCACATTTGAATACAAGGATGTAGAGTGGAAAATACAAAGTCTACTACAATTTTTATTTACCCCAAATTTTGTCTGTTACAACTCCTGCCCAGTATTAACTATATGCACAATTTGAAGCCTGACTTAGGAGGAAAGTGTAAATCTAAAGGCCTTAACATGATTATGTACAATTCACAATGGAGTGTTTCAAGGTGAAATGACTTGGGGCGGGAGGATTGGCAAAGAAATATGTAAAAATCTTACCTGTGTGTAATGTTATGTAATACTACACCAAGACCTAAAAAACACTAAACATTAGTGAGTATAAAGCACTATCCAACACTCCAGGCCGCATGTTCATGTGTAACCGTTCTATTCTTTGAAATGTAAAGAGTTGTTTTTCAGGATAAAGGGGACAGGTGTCCTCAATCCAGTTCTCACATCCTGCTTTGTTTTACTTGAGCCCTCAGCGATTGCACAGGAAATGCTCAAACAGCCAGGAGTTTATTCACTAAATGATAAGATGTCATGGCTACGGCTATATCTAGTAAAATTTTGTTACACACATATGTCAAATTCACAGTTCTCTCAACTTAAATCCTTACAGATTTTGTTGGAAATGGAACTGGTTGTCACACTTTGGAAAATCCCACTGCACCCACATAAATTGGAAACAAAATTAACTAATTCAAAGGAACTGTCAAGCAGCTTTTCACTCTGCTCAGTGGGCCCTAGTCTATCAATGAATCTCAATGTGTTTATCTCCCAATACTTTCAAGACTACAAATCTGAGATGTTCCCCTGAGATTTAGCACATCATCCTCTATTACAAAAGATCCACGAACAAACCCATAATGTTTAAGAGAATTTGAAGCTAATTTGTGACTAAACCGGCCAATATGCCCTGAGTCAATAAATGCTTAATAATTACCGTATTTGCTCGATTATAAGACGAGGTTTTTTTCAGAGTCTTATAATCGAGGTCTATTATAGAGACCTGGATCCCCCTCTCTAGCAGCAGGGGAAGTCTGCGCAACGAGCGCAGACTCCCCTGCTTCCGCCCGGCACGACCGCCGGGGCTTCTGTGAAGAAGCCGGATACTTCCGCTTTCGTCACAGAAGTCCCGGCGAGCGTGCCGGGCGGCAGCAGGGGAGGTCTGCGCTCATCGCGCAGACATCCTCTGCTGCCCCACTAGGCACCAGGGAGAATCGGGCAGCTGGGGGATGTCTGCACGATACGTGCAGATATCCTCCGTGCTGCCCGACACGGCAGACTATTATGACGGACAGCTGTCCGTCATAATAGACTGCCGTGTCGGGCAGCATGGAGGATGTCTGCAAGTATCGTGCAGACATCCCCCGGCTGCCCCCACTAGCCACCAGGGATCAAGGTAAGGGGAAGGGAGGGAGGGGGGGCAGAGAGACAGGGGGAGGGAGGGAGGGAGGGAGGGGGGCAGAGAGACAGGGGGAGGGAGGGGGACAGAGAGACAGGGGGGAGGGAGGGAGGGGGACAGAGAGACAGGGGGAGGGAGGGGGGCAGAGACAGAGTCAAGGGGAGGGAGGGGGTTAAGAGACAGAGACAAGGGGAGGGAAGGGGTTAAGAGACAGACAAGGGGAGGGAAGGGGTTAAGAGACAGAGACAAGGGGAGGGAAGGGGTTAAGAGACAGACAAGGGGAGGGAAGGGGTTAAGAGACAGAGACAAGGGGAGGGAAGGGGTTAAGAGACAGAGACAAGGGGAGTGAGGGGGTTAAGAGACAGAGACAAGGGGAGTGAGGGGGTTAAGAGACAGGCAAGGGGAGGGGGGAGAGAGAGAAAAATGGGGGCAAGGGAAAGAGAAAGGCAGCATTGGCACATAAAAAGAAATAAAAACTTGAAATACATTTTTTGATATCATAATTTTTTATTAAAAAAGCAATTTACATGTGAATATATACAAGTTTAACTTTTTTCCTATAGGGTAGTCTTATATTCAGGCTTTTAGTTTTTTTCCTAAAGGAATATCCAGCAATAATCGAGCAAATACGGTACATCTAGGCAGCAAAGACCTGCCTAAACAGTAAACAGGCATGGACTCATGACGCCATTCCCGATCTATATTTACTCTTAATTTTTGATACACAAAATATAAAACAAGAAATGTTCACTCATTAAACTTGAATTGGGGTGAAATGAGAACAAAAGTTCCAAAAGTCAGACCAAAATAACAGAGTTGAAAACAAATTCTACAACTTGATTATTTTCTAGGACAACTACTTCACTCTACATTTTGCAACTCCTTAGTTAATTCACCACAATTCACTAGTCAGGGAATAAACTAAACTATTGTTTCACTCAAAATATTTTCATCCATTAACAGATATAAATGAAATGAAATGAAAAACAAAAACCAGGCAATTATGCCTGAAGAATATTTACTTTAAGATTAAGATAAGCTGGGCTTCTGTTAGCAGCTAGGATCGTGGGATTGTAGCAGGGTCACAGCCAGATTCCTTATTGAGGGGAGTATTTCCTCTTTACCTGATAAATCGGGCTTGTCTGCTGCAACAGGTTATTTCCTTCTTGATCCCCTGTTTCATTGCTTATTAAAATCTGCAAAAAGTAATACAAAAACGTTATAGGACATTCTGCAAAGCAATCCATCCTACACTTTATCTGCAAACTGTCAGCTCTCTCAAAAGTCCAGGATGTACGCTTTGAGCAAAAACAGATAGGACTTCTTTCCCCTTTATGTGGCAAACCTCTACTGTGCTTAATACACTATAGAAGAAATATTGAGGTATTGGTAAGTGGTAGAATTATATGCCATATGTACATAGACAGAGTACCACAAAAGAGATTGCAGAGCCAAATCAACTGAATGAGTGAGGCAAGCACAGACAAAATATTTACTAGAGTCCATGGGAAAACCATATGTCTGTCTTAGTTAGGTTTGACATTGTCCAGTGAAATCAGTGCATGTGTGGTTCACTATGATGTCATCTAGAGCAATGTTCCTCTAGATAGAGTAACTCATTTGCAGTAATGTGTCACTGACCTGCTGTCATTGAAGAATCTCCTCCTTACAGTGAAAACATCACTGAAAAGTATTTGCCTACAATTCATGTATTAATAAAACATTAACATAGACATTATATATGCTATCTAATTTATTCAGCACAGCCTTAATTTTAGTACATTTGTAAGGGATTATTGTAGATGTCAGATTTAATAAATTGCATATTGTTTTCTTGATAAATTACTTGTGTTAACCTTTTACCCTAGTAGAAAGTCTCCAAAATCCTATCCTAAAATACATGACTGTAAATAAAAAAAACAAGTGTATGTAATTAGCAATTGTGTAGAGACAATCGTGATATCAATGATAGAAAACCAATTTATTAGTTTTTTTTTTTTAAAGGGTCCTAACATCATCAAGATACTCGTTGGCTTCGCAGCTAGGAAATCAGTAGTTTAGGAGTGATATTAAATTAAAATGTAATTACGTCCTTCAGGATGTGGTGATCCTGTGGCATGGTGAAAGGTGTGTCTATTCACTCACCCAGCATGCTGTTCAATTTGGGTAGAGTTTAAGACGTTCGGGTAAGTGCATAGGGTACCGGACTCCAGAAGCTATATACATTTTTTGAAACCTGCTAAACTATTAATTTGCTAGGTGGAATTTGTTACAAAGGGGTTGGATATAAATAACCCCCCAAAAATACAGTTTCTCAATGCTTATCCACCGTCCAGCATGTTTACATGTACAAAGACCTTTTGGCCTGCTGAGCATCATGGGAAATGTACCATAGCTGAAGTGCCAAAGTTTATCCATCCGTGATGTGTGCTTTCCAAGCAATTCTTTAGAACATGGCCTGGCTGTAATTTAACATGAACATTTTTCCACAAAATAGTATCGCTGTAAATTCACAATAACTTTTTGGAATATTTCCAGCTGGAAAAGGGAACTTCTCGCAATATGGCTTTGTTCTTTTTCTACTTCTTTTATATGACTTCAATTCATTGGGAATTGGAAACACAATCTTAAAGACAATTTCCCATATTAAACAGATAGTTAAACATTGGCAGAATTTTAATTTATCAAAGCCAACATTTAAATAACATAAAAAAAGCTGTTTTCATTTTTTTTTTTCAGAGGAATTTTGGAAAAGGAAATGTCATGTTTTCATCGTAACAGATCATGCCTCAACATTTAAAGGAGCTGTAAATACTAGGATTTGATCAAGCATTAAGAGAGCAGGGGAACCTCACTTGCTTGCCTTTGCCAATAACCCCAATTTAGAACAGCTTACTATAAACCACCATGACTATCGGCCTCCACCACTGTGTTCTCATCACTGAGGCTTATACACTAACTCACTTTTGTGTAATGAATCCACAGTTAGCCAACTAGCTGGCAGCACACCAAGCAGGGAATGGCTGACACTAGGGTAATTACCCTCAGGGCTGCTCTCTAATCTCTCTCAATGGGCTGGGGCTGCACCACCTTTCACTATTTAATACCCCATTTGGTAACACTTTCTTTCTATCCAATTGTCTTGTCTGCCTCTCAGTCTCTGCACTTTATCTGTCAGCAAATTTCTCTTGCATGTCTATGTGTGTTTTTCTCTGATGATATCAGGTTGATGTCATGGGCTGATGAAATGGCATTAAGGGCAACAATATAGATTTTTCCCCCAGGTCATTAATTGTCAGTCCTTCCCTGACTCCTGAATTATACATGGATTTATACTAATACCTTGCTGAGGGAGGGTGTTCGGTAACTGTGGTAATGTTGAATTGCCCCCTCAAATAAACTGCCCTAACACCTCAAGATGGACACGGTATGGAACTAGGTGCCAATTGGCCATTGCAAAATCAAAGACTGGTGGCAGCCAAATAACATAATGGTTTTTGAAAGACTAATTCATTGTTGTGGGCTTAAACTGTTCCATAAACAAAGTATCTTCTCCCCAGCTCTACAACTCCATGGCATGGCAGTCTGGAACCTTCTGTGAGATTCAAAAGAAATAACCACTTTTGAATGATTATCTATAGGATCATCTGTCTAATTAAAAAGTAATTTCTTCGATTTAAATCCCTATATAAAAAATATGCTGTACATGTTATGCCTAAGTGAAAATATCTTTGTATTTTCAATGTCATTTTAATCTCTGGTATTAAAAGTTACAGTTGATTGCCCATGAGGGATTCATTTGAGCTAGCCTCTGTCCCTGAGAACAGATCTAGACATGTGGAGCCAATGTAGCACCCATCACTTTGTCTTCTTCTAAACGTTGTCAGAGTTCTCTGTTATCACTGCCTCATGGCCCTCTCTGTCTGCCATTAGGCATTCATAAGGAGTCAGTGTTAACGTGATGCCCTGCTTCCTGTTAGTCTAAAGAACCCTGTTCAAAGACCAGTGTGTTTTTCCCCCATATGTGCTCAATCACAAGCATCTGCTTCCCATTCAAACATTTAAAGTGGGTTTACTTTTGTAACCTCCTGTCAGGGGTGTTAATTTTACACACACTATCCAAGGTATATACATATCAGGAGGACTGTATATGTTAGGCAATGGTAACAGCTCTTTTTCTCAAGGTCTGTGTTCTCAGAGGTTGTTCGGTGGGGCGTGTGAATGTGGTGAAGATTGGCAAACTTATTGTTCTTCTTTACACATCATGGGAAATATTTGAGGGAAAAAAATCCCTCTGGGAAAATGTTGCTCAATATTTACTTATTTTTTTGTTCGATTTTGTCTTTTTCATAAAAATTCCCTTTATTTCCTAACATGAACATGGCTTTCAGAACTCTGCTTAAAAAAACGGCGATATATTTTCTAAACTATATTTCAATCTCCTGTGGCAATAACAAAAGAAAGTGCATGTTTCCAATTATTATCTGCACTATGCTGTCAAGCCTCACAGCTGTGTAAGAGGGAAATGGTTCCTTTCTAGGTGGGTGGGGCTGGAAGGGGGGGGTTAAACTTGTGAAAATGGGATAAATAAGAATATAGAAAATGCAACTTTTGCATCAAAGAACAGTTGTTGCCAAAAACATTATCTTTAATTGAAACATTTCACTATAGGCAATTTAAATTTAAAATATATTCATGAAAGAGTACAAGTTATGTATTGAGCCCTCTTTACTCTCAGGGTCGGACATGTTTAGAATCTTGGGTCAGATATTTCTTTATCTGACCCAATATGTCTGACCCCTATTAACCCCTTCGTGACGCATGGTGCTTGCGTCCCAAACTCAAAGTGGCCTCATCTGACAGGTGGGATCCCGCTGTAAGTGCCTGCAGCGGGATCCGAAAACAGCTCATCGCGGGGAGCTGTTTAGTACAGGACGTACTATGCCGTCCTAACGACTTTAAGGCACTTAAAGTCAGGACGGCATAGTACGTCCTAACGTCACGAAGGGGTTAACGCTATACAGAGCAGAAAGTACTTTATGTTTTATACTTTCATTAAAGCATTACTATTTAAAATGCCTACCCTTGATGCAATCTTTCAATTAAGCATTGTCTTTTAAACAGTTGTTCTTTAAGAAAATAATTTTGCTCATTCTTTTTGTAATTTTTCTGCCATTTATATTACATACATTTTAACACAAAGCAAGATCCCAATTCACACTTTGATGTTCACAGTTGAGGATAACTCTTTTGTAAAACGACCTGTAACTGTACTTTGTCACTGATAAACTATCTTATTTTTACTTTAATATGTCATCAGGGTGCTTTTTGCAAAGAAATGTATGCTTGTCCTTTATAGCTAATATTAGTACATTATTAACAAAACAAAATGCAGCTTTGCACCCCATGAGGCATTAAGCACAGACTATTTGCATCAAACTTAACCTATAATCCATTCTCGACATACTGCATCAACTAACATTGTCAATCCAATTAATGTGCATTCTTTCCCTTAGCTGTGGTGGTCACTAACCAGACATCACTGAACTTTATCATATCAAGCCAATGACGATTACCCTGCATTACTGCTTACAGTTACACCTCTGCCCTTTAACCCTATCACCTTTTTTTATTCTGTAATCATTAGACCAGTGTAATTTCAGCTATAGGTGGACTTTAGATGCATCACCCTTAGCCAGTCACATAGAACTTCATACTAACTTTACATGGAACAGTCCTGAATAAATAGCACTATCCCACAGTCCAGCAGTAGCGCCCGTCATCAGTACACCCGCCAACCTACATTGCTGGTTATGGGATGCTATAAAGCCATTGTTCTGAATACCCAGCTATGTAATTTTCTTCCCAGGAAATACGTGCAATGATAACAGAAAGTTTTAAAGTTCTGGATTCTTTGCGCTGAACATGTAAATAATAATATGTTCCCTTTCTGTCATATGCCTGTTTTATTTTATTTGCGATGAAGGCATCAAGACTTTCCTTTCCTTGGAAAACACAGGGGTGCACAAAAGCCTTCCAAGTCTTAAACAAAACAAAAAATTCATCAACTTCCCAGCTGAAGTGGTCTGAAGTGCCTTCCCAGCCTGAGAGCTTGTTAGATGATTTGTGATTGGTTAGTTTAGAAACTCAAGAAACGGCCATTCATTATTTGCCCTGTCTAATGGACCAAAAACACTGTGAGCTCTATTTATGCCTAGATTGTAATTCTCGTTACAAGCCAACATAGCATCCTCTAGAGAGAGTTGTTTATTGCAGAATTTGTCAGGTCTGTCGTGGAGTGATCCTAGTGAGCTTATACTACAACACAAACATATTACTGTTTAAATAAAGTAGAATATGTGTGGAAGTGTTTACCACATGTTGAGGAATGTAAAAGAGACATTCACTTTAAAGAATAACTGTAGGCATCTTATTTTTGATTGGAAGATTGCATCAAGTGTAAACACAAACACTTTAATGAAGGGATCCAAATAAAGTGTCTTATTGAGCTCTTTTCTCTATATAGCTCTACAATGTGCAGACATGTTGTCATGCCCCGTGGGATATAATGGAAGATTTGATGCATCTAACACAACATTCTAAACAAATATGTCTGCCCCCTATTAAAACTATTTGGTGCAAATAGGCCTCAGTGAGATAAATTATTTGCATTCTTTTATTTACGAACTTCTATATAAACAATGTACCGTTAATGCAATCTTTCAATTAAGCACAAGTTATTTTTTACCGTTGTCTGTTTAAGGAACACTCACACTACAATTTACAGTGTATAGTATAGGTGAGAATGTAGAGCATAAAATATAGATTGTGGTTAGCATGACTGCAAGAAAATGCACAAATTAAAATGCTTTTGAACTTGTCTGTAATTCATTAAAAAATACTCCAACCCATGCTGACAATGGTTCTGGATGAACCAAAATGTTGCCACTTGTGGCTTTGCAATAAATCTCCAAAATCTCCAAAAGCTCTACTTTCATCTTTTTATCCAAAGAAGTGGTATGTGATTTGTTTTCACCAGATTAACTACTACAATGGACAATATGTCATTTGTATATTGTACCTTTCGGGTAAAGCATACATGCTGCAGAAAGATCATGCAAAGTGTAGCCCGGCAGTATGTAGGAAGGACCAACCATCATGGCCGGCCCAAGACATTGTGCTGCCTGGGGCGAAAAACAAAATGCATGATAATTCATCCTAAAATGAAACTTATCAGGAATTAATAATTTAATGCACGAGCACCTTTCTATATGCAGAATGATACAGTGCTAGTATTGGCAGGCCCTGATTAAAATTGGTACCCTAAATGTTGGAGCATTTAAACTTAATGTACAATATTTGAGTCATGTTTTAGGTCAGTGGTCACATATGTTTTGGGGAATTACACAGCCTATTTTCATAATAATGTTTGTTTTACCATTTCTTTATTTTCACCTCGTGGGTGAGCTCTTAGGAAAAAAATATTTAATTTTATATGCCCTCTAAAGCACTTCTCATATACACAATAAAATAATTTAGAGCTCACCCATAAGGTGAAAAGAGAGTCATTGTAAAACATTATTCTGATAATAGAATAAGCAATGACCTATAACAAAATCAACATAGATATAGTCAGTGACAGAGGAGTTAACCCCTTGGGTGGCTAGACAGATAGAGGCAGTTTCAGAGGAGTTAACGCCTTGGGTGACTTGACAGATAGAGGCAGTGTCAGAGGAGTTAACCCCTTGGGTGGCTAGACAAATAAAGGCAGTATCAGAGGAGTTAACCCCTTGGGTGGATAGACAGATATAGGCAGTGTCAGAGCAGTTAACCCCCTTATCCACACATACATAGACAGTCTGTCACTCACACTGACATACACACTTACTCACACTGACATACACACACACTGACATACACACACTGTCTAACTGTTTAACTTACCGGGTCCAGGCATCTCTGAGCTTTGAGTTCCTTGTGGGAAAGAGGGACTGAGCCAATCACAGGAGGCTTCTGAACTCTCAGTCAATCAGGAGAGTTGAGAGGTCTCGTCTGATTGGCGGAGACCTCCTTCTATCAAGCTCCCCTGGACACAGAAAAAAAGAAAGAAAAAGACCACTGCATGGAGCAGAAAAGTGCCGTTGCCCCAGTCTGCCCCATTAAAGGGCCGCCCTGCCTACCATGATTAATTAATTGGATTGTGTCTGTGTGCGTATATGCATCCTAAAGATTGCCCGGCTGCATTTTGCATGCTCTTTCTGCATCATGTGGAACAAATATGTGTCCCTGGAAACATGGCCCATGTTGGCAAACTATGGTTTTGGTACATGGACTTATTCTATTTAATTCATAGATGAGGTGTGGTGAACTATGAGCCTCAGCATCTCACAGTTGCTTTACATTGCAGTGGTAAGACTGACCGTCTCACCGCATGTTAGTCTTTTGATGGATTTATCACTCCAATTTTGGGTCTTCATCTCATTATTTTTATTTTGTATTATAATCTGAAGCCTGCACCCTTTTAATTTGTAGTGTGTTTACATAGGAACCTACTGTCAGAACTCCTTTCAGCAAGCTTCTGTGTTGGACAGCTCCAAGAACTATTTAGTAAAAATTGTTCTCCTGAGCAGTTCTGAGGTAGGGTTTGCTATCAATTATCCGTATTCCACTTTTTTTTTAAATTTAACCATTATAAAAAATATTACCAATCTTAACGTTGGGAGAGTTTTAACTGACCAAAAATTGAGGTCGA
This sequence comes from Pelodytes ibericus, assembly GCA_036172795.1. NCBI lineage: Eukaryota > Metazoa > Chordata > Amphibia > Anura > Pelodytidae > Pelodytes > Pelodytes ibericus. The sequence continues at coordinate 141,587,073 of CM069862.1, forward strand.
CAGTGAGTTTACAGCTCACACTTTGTATTTTAATATTATAGAGCTATACACATACTTATGGGGAGGGATGCTAAAGCCCTTTACATATAAATGTAGACACACACATACATACATACATATAGACACACACACACATATTCATATATAAGTCCACTAGGCTTGCCCTCAGCTCATATCAAATAACCATCAATTTCCTGGGTGCCGTTAGTACCAATCATATAGAAGTACAGAGCTTGTATAAGAAAGATGTATAAATACAATATAAAATTAAAGGCTGGTAATGGTGGGTCTTTGTTATCTGAAATGTGTGAGAGGGTTAGTGGAGACAGAGAGAAATTATTTTAAGTAATTTATTTTCTTCTGTTTTTACCAAGAAACTTTTAGACAAGAACCTCCAAGATACTTTTAAAAGAAGAGTCACATATGATTGGCTGATGCGAGAAAAGGCATTTTCTAAAAGGGACACTACCACTTACAAGAGATATAACTAGATTACCTGTGCATTTAAAACAAATATAAGACATATGCCACTGAGTTTTTCATCTAATGTTTGAAATAATTATATATAGTATAAAAGTAAAAATAAAATTAGATGTTTATCTCCAGCATCCATTTTGAGAATTTTACCCATGATGAAACATTCTCTAAAATCTTCCAGCAAGTCTCACTTTACAACTTTGGCCAAAGACTACATGATGATGTCATAAGATTTTTTTTTACCCGCTTTCCAACACAAAGAGAGGAGATTGGCCTGGTCAAACAGGATCATAACTCTGCCCCCTTGTGATGTAATAGTTAATAATTACCCTCCCATACAATTCAGACTTATAGACTGCATTCTGGTGTCCCCAGCCCCAAAGTGAGATACTAATGCTGTAAAGTCTCTGGGGGGTGGCACCTAAAAACACTATATTTTACAAAATGGCGATGCTCAGTCACACTTGTTTAGTAAAATATTTCATAAAATAAACTCACATAACAAAAACAAAAGACATATCTGAATTCAGCAAAGCAAAAAAAAGTGTCCCTTTAAATGGTGTTAAGATACACAAAGCCTGGGGCTGGGTGGTATATACCCACAGGTACTTAAATAGCTAAGCCAGACCCTGACCAGTCCATTATTTTTGATTTTCATAGATTTTATTTATTTAAAGTATGGTGACCACAGATTTGAGTAAAGGCGATGTGGTGCCCATATTTAAAGAAGGATCAAAATTACAGGCCTGTGAGTTTCCCCCTGTGAGGGGGAAACTGTTTGGTAGGGTAGGGATTTCATCTTGAGCAGGAATTCCATTAGCAGGAGCCAACATGGCTTTGTTAAAGACAGATCTTGTCAAATTAACTTAATTACATTCTATGAAGTAGTGAGTAAAAATATAGATATGGGTGCTGCGATGTATGTGATGTATTTATACTTTGCTAAGGCATTTGATATAGTTCAACAAAAAAGGTTACTGTACCAATTGACTGAAATAGGCTTAGGGCCAAACGTTTGTGTGTAGATTGGCAATTGGTTTAATGATAGAATGCAAAGAATGGTGGTAAATGGGAAGTTTTCAAATTGGACAGATGTGATAAGTGGCGCACTTCAGTGGTCTCTCCTGGGTTCTCTTCTTTTTAATTTGTTTATTAATGATCTCCCAGTGGGCATAGGAAGCCATGTCTTAGTGTTGACCTCAGTGTATGCCAGTGACACTAAATTAAGTAGGGTAATATACAGACTGAACAAGAAGTATCTTCACTGTAAGAGGACTTGGACACATTTTCTAACTGGGCAGATAAATGGCAAATAAGATTCAATGTAGACCAAAGTTAATTTATGTATTTTATGCATAACAATAAAAATGCAACTTATAGTTTAAATGAGATTTCCTTGGAGAAACCTACTAATGAAAAACATTTGGGAGCAATTTTGACAATAAACGTAGCACAGGGCCAGCTGTCAGCCAGTACAATATTGGGTTCTAGTAAAAGGGTTATTGACTCATGGGTGGAAGATATTGTTCTGCCTCTTTACAGGTCCATGGTAAGACCCCGCCTTGAATATGCTGGGTGCCTCTAAAAAAAAAGACCTTAATGGAACTAGAGAAAGTGAAGAGGAGGGCTACAAAACTAATAAGGGGAACTGAAAGTTTTAGTTATGAACAAAGGATAGATAAGTACAATTTGTATACACTAGAGAAATGGGATGCAATATGATGATGTTTTATAAATATGTACAATGCCCATACAGGGGCTTTCTAAATACCTGTTCATTAACAGACCAATACAAAAGACAAGAGGTCATCCGCTAAGACTTGAAAAAAAGAGGTGGTGCTAGAAAATATTTTAGATGCCTTTAAAAGCGGCCTGGCTACTTTTTTAATGAGGTAGAACATAGGAGGGCTATGCATGTTATTATAGGAATAAATATTTATTTAGTGCTTGTTGATCCAAGGAGAACTCTGATTGCCATTTGGAGTCGAATTCAAAACTGCTGAAATAAGAGGGTTTTTTATGCCTTCTTTTGGATCACCAGCAGTAAACAAGGATTAGGAAAAGGGTTGTACTTGATGGACGCATGTCTATTTTCAACCTTCACTATTACCGTATTTGCTCGATTATAAGACGAGGTTTTTTTCAGAGGTCGTCTTATAATCTGACCTCAAATTGAGGTCAGACTATAAAACTGGGATCCAGGTCCCCAGCAGAGCTGCAGGGGACCTGGATCCCCCTCTCTAACAGCAGGGGATGTCTGCGCGATGAGCGCAGACTCCCCTGCTTCCGCCCGGCACGACCGCCGGGGCTTCTATGAAGAAGCCGGGTACTTCCGCTTTCGTCACAGAAGTCCCGGCGGTCGTGCCGGGCGGCAGCAGGGGAGGTCTGCGCTCATCGCGCAGACATCCTCTGCTGCCCCACTAGCCACCAGGGAGAATCAGGCAGCCGGGGGATGTCTGCACGATACGTGCAGACATCCTCCATGCTGCTCGAAACCTCCATCTATTATGACGGACCAGCTGTCCGTCATAATAGACGGAGGTGTCGGGCAGCATGGAGGATGTCTGCACGTATCGTGCAGACATCCCCCGGCTGCCCCCACTAGCCACCAGGGATCATGACAAAGGTGAGGGGGAGGGAGGGGGGCAGAGGGGGAGGGGGGGACAGAGCAGCAAGGGAGGGAGGGGGGAATAGAGACATGAGGAGGGGGGGGGACACAGCAACAAGGGGAGGGAGGGGGGAAGAGACAACAACAAGGGGAGGAAGGGGTTAAGAAACAGAGACAAGGGGAGGGAGGGGGAAGAGACAGCAACAAGGGGAGGAAGGGGTTAAGAAACAGAGACAAGGGGAGGGAGGGGGGAAGAGACAGCAGGAAGGGGTTAAGAAACAGAGACAAGGGGAGGGAGGGGGGAAGAGACAGCAACAAGGGGAGGAAGGGGTTAAGAAACAGAGACAAGGGGAGGGGGGGAAAGAGACAGAGACAAGGGGAGGGAGGGGGTGTAGAAACAGAGGCGAGGGGGGAGAGAGACAACACTAACGGGGGGAGAGAGAGAGGCAGCATTGGCACATAAAAATAAATAAAAACAAGAAATACATGTTTTGATATCATAATTTTTTTTATTAAAAAAGCAATTTACATGTCAATATATACAAGTTGAACTTATATTCAGGCTTTTAGTTTTTTTCCTAATGGAATATCCAAAGTTTGGGGGGTCGTCTTATAATCAGGGTCGTCTTATAATCGAGCAAATACGGTATGTAACTATATATCACTGTCCAACGGGATCAGCAAACTCACATCAAACAGCAAACAAATTGCTTATTTCATTAATGCTACTTAAAAACATCTTTCCAAGATAACACAACTGGAGATTTAGTCACATTATGTGACCATATAATGTCAAAAGTATGCCAAAATACTCCAATATAGCTGGGTCCTAATACTATCTACTTTTGCTTATATGCAGATTAAACTTTTCAAATATATTACTTACCAGTGACCAAAAGACTTCCTATTTATAGAGACACTCCTGTAATTTATAGGTTTGTCTGGACACCATTTGCAATCAAATTTGCATTATTGCGAACTTTCAAGTTATTTGTTTTCTACCTATTATTCATAATGATTCATTCATGCACATTCCAAGAAAGTGCCATACTTTTGCTTTATATATTGAAGGTGTATAAGGATTCTCTCAAGGATAATTCTCTCAAGGATAAGGTCTTACCCTTAGGTAAAAAAAAAAAACTTCTGTAGAAATAAAAAAAACACATTTTGTCCTCTCCTACACATAGGCTGTCTTTAGGTCTCAAACAAGGTTTTAATATGTGATTTATAAAACAGAAAGGAGACACCTCATGTCTACCTGTTCCTCCCTTCTTATCACCCTGGTCCATGGAAGAATGACTTCGCAGTTAATATTTCCCAGCTGTTTGGACCATTATCACAGCTGTTGACTCAAACCTTATCCATCTCCTAGACACACTAATTTAATAACTCGTGGACAAAGGAAAATGTAAAGACAATGATAACATTTCCAAATCACTTAAGATTTGTAGACATTTGTGTCATCTAACTTTACTTGTGATTTTACTGGCAGCCTGGTACAAAAATAGTTTGAGGCCAATGTTAAGTCTGTGGAGGCAACCCTAGCCGCACCTGGTATGCACAATATAACATATTTCTAATTTAAACCTTGTATAATGAACATAATTCATAGAATTTGTTAATGCTCCAACCCTGACCAGAAATAATAATTGCCTAAAATGTTGTCAAACATGCATTTTCATTGGGTCTCATTAATTATAGGTTGCTATGTGATACAAAGAGATGATAATGATACTTTGGAATGCTTTGTTATCATAGCAATAGAAAATACTCCTTGCAATGAGTTGTTTTTGTATGTTTAAAATAAAGCTGCCTTTTATGTTCAATACTCTAACTCTATGCACACTTGCACCGCTTAAAACATCCACTCCAAGTAACAATAATCATTTTAGTGGGAAATTTGAAGTTTGCACATTAAGACAAAGATGATGTCATAAACAGGAGACACCACTGACACCTTCTATAACATTGTTTTCTCTTAATCTCAGTTCAAACAGTATTTAGATGTTTTATTCAACTCTGAAGTATTTATCTGAAGTCTATTTTATATTTCATCATATGTGTTTTAAACCAATGTTGACCAACTTTTTTAACATGGTAGGCCACATAACATGCAGAAGCCTAAGTTGGGGACTGGACAATATGTCATGAGGTAATATAATAGAATGTACATACTTTTTAGCCAGGAAAGAGGCGACATAAAACCGTTGACCGCCACCTCCAGCCTGTGGGCTGCCAGTTGCATAGCAACGATTTAAACTACCTGGCATTTACACCAACTACTGACATAAATGTGTATAAAACTAGCTGGTGATACTTTAATATCAGTTATGTAAGGAAAGCAGAGATATTACCACTCCATGGGAGTCCTATGGATATTTAGACAGGTTAGTAAACAGAAATTCTGTAACAGTGAAATATAAGTAAACAAAAAAACCTATATATTTTTCACAATTTTTTTTCTTTACAGAATACTTCAGGGGATGCATAAACTAACCATAACTAAAGCATTATTTTGGTGACATGTGTCTTCACAAGATACAACAAAGGCTAGAAATTGATGTCTTGTGAGCAGACTATATAAATATAATAAAACACTTTGAAAAACAAAGGGGGGAAAAAAAGCCTCCTACATAAGCCCCAGACAAAATTAGACAAAAATAACTCCTCTGCCTCACATTTGATCTGTCATATTCTTGCTTTTCCCAGGGGAAAATGTAAATCCATGAACTTATTACTAATGTTTCCTGTCACTGACAGTGGAGCCAGTTAATATTTTAGTTGTGAGGAGAGAAAGAGAAGGGGTCATATGGAGTGGCTGCAGGCTGCATTCAATCCCACTCTCCCTTTTTAAAAAAAAAAATAAAAAAAAAATTGGCTTCTTTCTATCTTTACACAGAGCAAGGTTTTAGCTCTTTTAACATCAGCCAAACTTCCTCCCAGTGTTTACCTTTGATTCAAGGGTTAATAGTTCTACAGCCAAATCCCATCACTGCACACCAGGGACAAAGGCTTGTAACTTGTCTTTTCCACTTGTCACATGTGATCTATCAATCTCACTCACCGAAAGGGACTTGATTATAGCAAATTGTTTTTACTTACTGTTAGGGGTCTACTCAATAAAGAGAGAATTGCAGGGAATTGAGATAGGACTTCAAACTTAAGGCCAAAGTAGCTGAGTTGAATACATTTTCCCATTCAGCTGCATTGATTCATTTCTCCAACTCTGCTTCTTTGGCCTAAAGTTGGAAATTCCCATCTCAATTCCCTGCAACTCTCTCGTCATTAAACAGCAGACCCTTTAGTAATGGATTGCACCATCACCCAGTCTTTGGTTTATGAGTAGCATTATGGAAGAGAGTTTGTTTGGATAGTTCTAGTTTTATTCATTTGAGGTAAATTATTCTCCACAAGGGAAAAAAAAAAAAAAAAAGTTATGAAAAATCATGAACCTAAACTTGCGTTTTAGACGCCTAACTTGACAGGTGAAACATAGAAAACTTGATTATGATTACATTAAGGTGAAATATGTAGTTGTTGCGATGTAGGTAATAGTGAAGTGTGTGAAAGGAAAACATCCCCACTCTTGCAGAGATCTCTGTGCTCCCGCCTGTAGACCACCAAAAACCATACCCAGACCTTCATATTTTAAGTCCTGTAAGTGAAAGTTCTCCATTGGATCTCAGGGGTGAAAGAAATCTTTGCTCCTCCCTTCCTGTCACATAAGAGCATCTTTTGGGGGAGATATTTATCATTTCTGAACTTCTAATTACTACATGATAGAGTGTTTTTTTTCTGTCTCCTTCCCTTTGTATAGCCCAGGAAAAGACTTGCAACACCTTTGAAGTGCAAGATAAGTCACATTGAGGCCCTGTTTACAGTCTCTCATTGCTGTCATTTGTACGTTATTTAATGTAGACATCAATTTATATTTCCAGACCTTGGAGTGTGGTTAGTACAGTGCAAACTAAACTATGTAAAACATTGTGCGAGTCAAAATTCTGTGATTTCATCAACTCAAAGATTTTCCACAATGCCAGCAGGACGTGTTCATATTCCTCTGGACCTGATTTGACTCATGCCTGTGGATTTTGTGGTCTAGCAAGCAGCGCTCTATTGCAGGTGTGATGCAACATCTGAATTCTGCTGAGACATATTTGCAGTCTGATGTATTTAAAAGAAACCCCAATGGTCAAAGTTTTTAAGGCCCTCCTCCCCAATGTCTGCACATCAGTAAATCCTAATTAAGGCAACAAATCCAGCTGATATCACATGCAAAACAATAGAGGACATATGAAAGTAATAAGTAACTAGGCTGGGATTAGTTTTACTAATCCCAGCCTAGTTGTTTCAGATTTCCTGATCACACCATAAATGAGAAGTTCCCCTGCTATCTTTGTTAACCAATACTCTTCCAGTCCCAGTAACTTCTACCTGTGTGTCATTGGTCTGTTGAGATTTTCCATACTTGTCCACATTTCTTTTATGGAATAGAAGATGGCTAAAGTGCAGAATTGTGGTCCACTCCTTCAACCTCTGATGGCATACATATTTCAACGTTTCTCACACAGAAGTCCAGCACAGGGAGCGCCAGCGAAAAAGTACCCTGAACTTGGGTGCAGGGACGTTGACCACATGGGACAGTGAAGGGGAGCCAGACAGATAAATAATGTGCAGCACGATGTGACAAAGCTGTCAAAGAAGCACACAATGGATAATCTAAACCCGTGACACCACCTGAAAATCTCGAAGGACTGTTATCCCCACTGATGCTCCATTTCAAATACAAATTTTACATAGGTTGTTACAGAAACGCAAGCAAATCATGATATATTCTTTCCCATGTGTTAATAAAAAATACAACAGCAACAAAACCCCAAACTTTAGTTTTATACACTTTGCTGATCTTATTGCAATTAGGCTTCCCAACTCATTATGATCTCCTCGCATGACTATATACTAGAATTCAACTAACCAATAAAAAAATAATGTGACAAAATCTACCATAATGAAAGAATTATTTCATATCAGAGTCTGGATATTTAAAAAAGTAACAGGCCAGAGTAGAAAAGCTGAAAAAAAAATATCTAATTCAGCTAAATGGGAACAATTTTCCAAGCTTGAAATTCCATTGTCACTTCCCTGGCAATTTCCTCTTTCATAAATAAATATTAAAGAAATTTGACAGTATAATATTAACTAATTGAATGATATGAAATAATGTACCACAAAGCATCTGAGTGTATTTCAGCACAGCATTTTATACCTGCAAATCTCCATGGATGTGTGTTTACATATGGGGTCTACTCAATAAAGAGGGAATTGCATGGAACTGAGACAGACATTTCAAACCTAAGACCAAAGTAGCTAAGTTGGAAAAATGATCCAACTCGTCTCAATAGTAGAATGTTTCAAGCTTGGCTACCTTGGTTTAAAGTTTGAGATAACCATTGCATTTCCCTTTAATGCTCTCTCTCTATTGAGTAGATAGATGTTTTGGTGAACTAGCAAAAAATATTTTGGGATGTTGAATTTATTTTATGTTAGATATCCTATATTAACTGAGTTACAGGAGAGAGAGATCACCAGAGCAAGAGGCAATGGAATATTAAAAATCTGTCTCTGTAGCATAGCCCCCCTACTGCGGGAACAAGCTGAGGAAATGTCTGGGGCTGGCGTTACATTCCTCAATGTCACATAGAACCTTTTCGACAAACTGTTTTGCAAAACATTAGTTTTCCCTCAAGTCCTATAATAGTTTGTCAGTGGAGAAAGCAGAAGTTGTTAATCATCATTTCCCAACTCCATAGAGCAATAAAAGATACACCATTACCACTAGTCTGTCCAACTTGGGGCTTATTAGTAGGGTAAGCATTCGGGGCTTCCTATCTGATCTACATACCTGCGGTTTCAGCATTTACTAAAATGGCACTCCAGGCTCAAAAAATGTAATAAAAAAAGAAACTGTAAAACCCTGAGCCTTTAGATCATTTAATCTCCTCTTTAATAGCCCCATAGTGTTGGTGAAACCACATGCAAGTGACTAGTACTAGTTGTAGCAGTGTTGTCAAAAGAACCAAGCCCAAGGTCATTGACACCTTTTTTCTGTGGCCCAGGTGAGCGTAGTTCTATTGTTAACCTTTTACAAATGTGATTATTTCTGTCCACGCCTTCTTTTTATACCATTCAGCCTCTCCATCTAAAAGCTGACAGAATAATTATTTTCCACAGTGCTTGTCACAGAGTCACATTGCTCCACCTCACTTCCTACAGGGTCACAATACCCCTTCAGCTCTTTTCACAGTGTCACAGTGCATCATAGTGCTTGCCACAGTTTTACAATGCTCTTACAGTGTTACATTGCCCATAATGCATGCCACATGGTCTCTTTCCCCTGACAGGTCTTGTCACATTGTCACAGGGCACAGTGGTGCATGCCACAGGTCACAGCGCCCAATAGTGCATGTCACAGTGCCCTCCTACCCTATACTCTCATTGCTGAAGGCTGGGTGTGAAGAAGGAGGATCAGCTCAGTGCCGAGCAGCTCATCCAATTCTATTGTGAGCTTTCCCATTAGGTAGAAGGAGCTGGGCCATGGAGAAGGACCAACGTGCATAAAAGAAAGCGGTGCCTCACCCAGTGCCTGATGCTTGGGGCACCTTGGCGAAATGCCCCATGTGCACCCACTTTGGAGTAGCTGTTCTTGATTGCCTAGACCATTATATGTGGGTTTACGAAAGGTGTCCTCCTCATCTGAGACCTGTATATGAAAACTGCACTTATAATGTGTTAAGGGTAATATTTCTTGTGGACATTTGCATGGAAGGAGTAGCTGATCACCCTAAACATCCAGGGTAGGAGGACCTCCTGCTTCAGTAATGATACTGTAGTTTATGTTAGGTCAACAAGCCTAAAGGTTTAATTGCCTCCAATAAATGTGGAACAGTTAGACAATACTAACCTAATCTAAACAACCTACCAACCCTGGCAAACCTAAGAAATACCAGAGATGTACCAAAACCAGTGAGAAGGGGATCATGGTCAGATGGACCAACACCTGAAAGCCCTGTACAGTATAGAGGGTTATAAAACCAAAAGTTAAGAAAACAGGTAAAAGGAACCAAAAGTCAGATTGCCAATGAAAACTTTTAAGAGCATCACAACAAATGAGCACATGCCTAATAGAGCATTTTAGGCATGACATCATGATTTGCACATGCAGCCATTTTGATCATTAATGCCTTCAGTCTGCACATATAAGAGAGAAGATGATAAGTGGTCCTGACCAGGCTCATGCACCATGTCTCCTTGTTCTCTCAATACAGGTGGAATGTGCAGCTTCAATAATGTAGGAGAATCAGGGCACAATCAGTGAGTCGGACTGAACATTGTACATGAGATATGAAGATAGAAATGAGTAAGGTAGTTTGCAAAAAACTGGTATTGAAACCAAGATTTGAAATACTGGCAAAAAAATGGTGAACTAGGCAAACCAGTGGAGCAACTGTTAACAGGCGATCCGCTGTACTAGTCCAGCCTGGTGGCAATCCACTGTTAAGGCATATGTATATAATGCTATAGGTTTTTTTGCCAATAAAGTTACATCTCCATTTATATGTTTGCTTATTGCAGTGTAGTACTAGCATGCCGTGTATTGACCAGGCTCCTCTGTTTTTTGCTTGTACTATTTATGCTACAGTTTCCACTTCAAAATAACATTTGTTAGCAACAATGTACTGACCATGTGAACACATCCGGTGGCATCTTTGTTTCCACAATACTTTGATTGTATCTTTATACAAATCCTTTGCTTTTAGGCTTGGGTGTCTGGTATTCTTTATTTTGGGTATTTCTTTGTATGCTCTCTGTAAGTAATATTTTTTTATTCCATTGTTTTAATAAAGATTTATTTTTATGTTTTGGTAGGTCACCAATTATTTGACAGTAAATTAAGGGCATTGAATGTCCTACTCCAAAGGATGATTTGCCCTATCTGACCAAGTAGGAGAACATCAAAAGTGGGTCAGTGTGAGGGAAGTGCAGGTCTGACACTGTTGTCCAGTATAAAGTAAAATAGGAAATCTTAGATATTGTGATTCTGGATAACACAGACAGAATTAGCAGGCATGTGTGTTTGTGTCTGGGTCAACACAATAGCTGTATTCATTTTAATCCAATAAATAGTTTGATTCATTGACACCTGTACAAAAGCAACCTGCAGTAGCATGTAAATGCAAATCAACAATGATAATGCAGTCTGAGAGAATGAAGTTAGGGAATTAACACTTATTCGAATAGTTCTCATTATATGGCATTAAAAATGGTGGCCTTGGGCATTTGAAGACAATATTTTTTTTACATTTTATTACACTGATCGCTAAAGGTCTGATCTAAAGAAAAAAAATGTAATACATTTTTCCTTATACTTTATATAGTTTACTATTGACAATAATTAATTTGGAGTTGAGACATCTTAAATTTGTGGTCCATTGCAAAACTCTAATTTGGTGAAGCAGACTGCATTAAGCATAGCTTCTTTTAATTATATAATTATATCTTTTTCATTATTTGGTTTGTAAGAAAATAAGCATACTTTACCCTTGGCTCTCTGGAAATATCCCATATTTGCTTTTAGGAAACAGATCCACTCTAGTAGCCATCCTTTTTTTAACAGCACATTTAAGAAGGCTTAAAAGGACCCTGTCGACAAACATTGTTTGTACTGTTAATATAGAAAATAATAACTTTGTATGGCTTGATATGCAAATTACACATTTATCATTGAAAATTAGATCATGTGCATATGAAGCCACAGGTGATATCAACTGGAGACCCCAGACACTTTAAAAACATATGTTCCCTTATTTTAAGTATTTGCATGCAATTATGCTAACACAATATAAAGATAATTTTTCAGCATTTACAGTAGGAGCAATGTTTAGGTTTACAAGTTGATCAACATAACTGAGAAACTTCCTGATCTCACTAGAACAGATTAAGAAAACACAATCAAGTTTTGCAATGTAATTCTCTTATGCATAACATGTAATTTATATGTATCTATATGTAATTTAGCACAATAAAGAAATATGGTGCCATTCAGTCATCTTTAAACTATTGTAAAATAGCATTTCAGAAGTATATATGAGTGATATTTGCAAAAAGTAGCACTGCTTGAATGAAGTTTTTATTACAAATTTGGGTTTAAAGCTCTCACTCTTATTTATTTTTAATTTTATCTGGCTACATGCTCTAAGCAGATGTTAATCAGAGACAACTCTTCTTAACAATAGAACAAACAGTGTTTCAATTAAAACAGGATGATAATGTTTTTCCATGGCAGTGTCTCTTCCACACCTATACCAAAGCTACCTGTAAGTAGACATTTGAATACAAATCAGGTTTGAGTTAATGAAGGGAAGGGATAGACACCCATTTGAATTGTTCTTTTTAGACATATCCTGAAAAAACATAACCTCAGGCTATTGAATATACATAAAGTAACATAAAGAAAATCAAATCCACAGGGCTTGTGAATTGGAGAACAATTTAATTATATGGTGATTTCACAATTCATTTATCTGTCATTGTTTTTATTTAGATAATTTACCTCACAAATGGTGAAATTAATCTACTGTATACAGAATAATCATATTTCTACTTAACAAGTGGTAAAAATATTGATTTATGTTAAAGTGGTCTAACTTTTAAAGCCTCTAAAATATCTTTAGCCCTTTGCATACTAAATATAGTAGTGTTTTGTTTTTATTTTGGAGGGAAACAGATTCATATTATTGCTAATCTGCTGTCCTCATCACAAATACACCTATTGCTGTTAATAGACCGAGAACGTTGATTAGGGCTCTTACTGATACAGTATTTTTCTATGATAAATCAAAAATTTTGAAGAGTGTTGTAACTTTAGAATGGAACATGAACATTGACTATGGTTAAGTAATGAAAGAAGGTGGCTAAATGTTGTGCTGAACTTTCTTTTTAATTTAAGGTGGAAAAAAAAGGTTTTTGGATAACTTTTGCACATGTTTGCTTTCTTTACCTGTCTTTATGTCTTTAGTGCTTAGCAGGGATTGGCAAAGTGTCTGGACATGGACATAGTGTCAGGGTTAGGTCTGTGAAAAGGGTTGGCACTGTTTCTTAAAAATAAAAAAATACTGACCATGCTATTGGCGCTATAAATTTAACATTGGCCTCAAGCCTATTTTCACCGTTCTACCAGTAACTGGGTGGAAACTCCATCTGGGAAGATCAATAGCACACCATTAAAATTGTCTTTCCGAAAGTCTAGTAAATGTCCTTGTTGGACAATTTTGCTTCCTACTCCATGTGCCTGGCCTTTCAATCCTAACTGGCAGCTGAAGTTTTATTTTTTTATTTATTTTTGTTTTAAAAATTATAATAAAAGGTGGGGGCTAGGTCTTTTTTTTTTTTTTAATACCTTTATATCTATAAGGTAATTAGGCTGCCGCTTGTTATAAGACTTGTTTTAAAAACGTCTAACATACAGTTCACTGATAAACGTAAAACTGTCTTTTACAGAGTCACCTATTTACTACGTATAATTTGGGGAACGAAAGGATTTTTACTGCACCTGCGTTGCCTCTCCCATTCACACACACACTTCAGAAAATCAACCCAAATGGCTTCCTGCTAATTCTGCTATCTGAGTACCAGCCACCATTTGTGAATTAGTTTGTGTCTTATTATCACCTAGGTGCAGAGCTATTGCGAGTCCTTTAAATACTTGCAAATGAGTGATGTTTGCATGTTTGGCACTGACTGTCAGCACCTTTATATTAACTACAAACTGCCCTTGTTCTAGTCCAACACTTCCTATGTCAAGTGTAATTGAACCACTTTTCTGCTGCAAATAAACCTTGCAGCCATCTAAGAAAATAGAGTATAAATAATAGCATATATAAATACTGCAATAAAAAGAAGTCAGTTCCAGAATTTAAAACGAAAAATGTAAATTTTGAAGTTTATAATTAAATTATGTTAGCTAATTGGTTAAACCACACCCTTTATACTTTGATAATTTATTAGTCTCTTTTAGGAGACTGTAGCATCAATGTCAATAAATTATTTTCACAGGAAGTACGTGTTTAGACCTTGGCAGTGACTCTTGTATTGGAAGTGTTCGTAGAAGCGCGTATACACAGACAGCAGCCAATTCTTATGGTCACCTAGCGAAGTGACATCAGAAAACAAATGAGAGCGCAAGCAACTTATCTAATGGACATCTCTGTCCATAGAACTGGTAGACAGGAATCAGTGAGGGAAACTCATTTTCACTGTTCTCTTTATTCTAAAACAGCGTCTTTAAATGCATACATACAATAAATACATGCCCAGTGTCCCGGGTTTAGCAGGACAGTGCCAATCTGGATCCCATTGCAAGGCAGAGCTTATTTGTTATGATCATGTCAAGCAAAAGCTTTTGGCCTTCATTGATCTCTGGAGCCATTTTCAAAGGATGCTAGTGCTGCTCAGATTTATCACTCTGTCACAAAACATCGCTACTATATATATTTTAAATAAATATATATTGTGCTCTTTAGTAAGTGCATAATTGGAGCCATTGCTTTGGTATGAGAGGAAAATGTTTTTGCTTAGGGATCCATAGAACTTACAGTCATACCTAGCATTGTACCCAGATTAGTAATTTGAAATTAGGAGATAAATATCCATATTAGAGCTTCTCAAGGGTTAGTGAATTAGCCAAATGCTATCAATAGAGTCTTAAAAGTAGTGCAAATATACATGTTGCTCTAGTGCAAAAAAAAAGTGTATGGAAGCATCATTTTTTTGGTCTATTGCACCAGTTAGTCTACATTTTATAGCAGACAAAGGGCAGCCATTAATGTATCCTCATCTGTACACTTTCTGGTCAGTGACTAGATTTCGAATTATAGCTACATTCTGATTGGCTCAAAACAGCAAGAAGCTGATCAGAGCGAAGTACAAATTTCAAAACTTTAATTCTCCTCTGTCCTGTACCTGCTCCCTCTAAAATACAACATCTTGTACAGTATTAGAAATAATGCTCATCTGATAATGTTAACATATTCATATGGACCTCTCTCTGTGCGATTTTATGTAAAAATATATTTTTGTTAAGGCTGAGCATTTACGATGAACTGAGTATTAGCATCTCAATTTAGGAGTCAACCTTCGTTATTGATTGAATACATTGGTCACTGCCCCATTCCAAACTGTCTCACAAAGACATCACATGACCTTGCAACTGCCGGTTTCCTGGAAAACACCCCAGTGCTGGGCAAATAGAATCATCTGAAGGAGGCAGGGTATAGATATAACAAGACATGGCATGTAGGGTCAGTGCCATTGCTACCCTTAAACAGCCGGCTACTGCCATTTCTGCCACTAAACAGCTCGCCACGGCCCTCTCTGCCCCCAAATGTCTCACCCCTGCCATATCTGCCCCCAATCAGCTTGTCAATATTTTAGGTCAGTGTCTGCTTTTCAGAGCCTAAAAGTAATAAAATTCACCTGCCTGATATAGATGCGGTGCTTCAAATGTATCTACCACATATTAAGGATGTATGATTGTGTTGGTAGGCACTTGGTGATATAATCTGCACAATGATAACTAGGTGGAGCTAAATTATGCTATGAGTGGTTAGAGCTTTGGGGCAGTAGGTATAATACATTTTCAAGGAAGTAATTGATAGCTGTGCTGCAAAGTGTCCTGGAAATTGTTTTCAAATATTGGCTTCAATGCTCTGGAAACAATATCTTGCCAAGTTGACCAATTGTTCATTATCTGCTGGCATTTAATTTCTAAAGTGTTACACCAGGAAGAATATACTGTGATTTCTCTCGTTTTCAAGCCCTGGCATTCCGTTTGGATTAACCAGCCACACATATGGAGGTGATTACAACAACAATAAAACTTTTGATATATCTTAGCCAATACCAGAATTTATGAATGTAATCATTCTAAGGGAGCTTTCATACAACACATTACGTTAACATTTTTAGATTGTAAGCTCCTTGGCGTTAGATCCTACAAGTCTTCAAGCTGTCGATAAATTATAAATCATTCTACCAATAGCCTTTAAGAATGTCAGATAATTATTGTATTGTTGTATTGCGCTGGGGGGTAGGAATGAGACAGTTGGGGTCTAGATCAATAAATGCCAGAATTTAAAACTGTAACTGAAAATACTATAAGATTATCCTTAACAAGCTCAAACACCAAAGTCAATAGTACAATGTGTGTCATATCATAAGTTTATTTTGCATTGGTGGATTACTCTATATGTTAGATAAATTCTTTACTTTCTACATAACTGGTCCTTTTGTCTGCCATCTGTCATGCTCCATTATGCCATAAGATACTTGTTTACCCCTGACAAGGAAACACTGGTTGTCCATAAACTGCTCCTCAGCAGATAACTGTAGCAACAATTTTTTTTTAAAAAAGAGTATGGGTGAGATGGATGACTGCTTAGGGTCATTTAATGTAATTATGGATCACTGATATACAAAAGTTACTTCTGTCTAGTGTAACAAAGTATCGAGAACCATGCATCAACCTCACATCTTGTCATGAAGTCCTGCTAGGATGATTAGTTCTGCCCTGCACATTAGTAGCCCCCCAATACAAATAACTGAATTCCTCTATGTGTTGACCTGTTCTGTATCAATTAGCACCTTTTGAGGGAACATAAACATCCCAGTTCAAACCACACTTTGATTCCTGTCTGGCATCACAGAGGGGGATGTTTACTTGGTGGTAGAAGTCAGTGAAGCCAGGTGGTCAAAATGTGTCAATAACTGCCCCTGCCGGGACAAGATGTGATGCAGCTTAGGCTCATCCAGATGAAAGGCTCAGTTGGGATTCTGATGTCATCAATGTACCTAGCCTGTCTGCATACAGACCCTTTGACCAATAACACCACAGCTCACACTGATAACAAGGGGCACTAATAGAAACACATATACAGTACTAAACTTACTGCTTGCCTGTAGAATACATCATTTAGAAGCATTAATGGGACTATAAAATCTAATTCATTTCTGTATGTTGTACATATTTTGAATATATGTGACAGATAATAATATACAGTTCTCCTATAGTTTTATATTTAAATTAATTTCACTGGGGCTTCTAAATTCAGTGACATCCAATAATAGGAGATAGACAGGGCTGTTGCTATAGCAACAAAATAACCCTATTACACTTTATTTGCAGTTTTTAGGAGAGCTCAATTGCCAAAGGAAAAAGCTAATTAGATAAATCTTTCTTTATTTAACACCTATTATTTATTTATGAATCTTATTACACAGCACTTACCGAAAACATTTTTTTGAACATTGTCGGGGGAATTGACCCTTTCAACTGGTGGCCTAGGACAGAGTGACCAGATTTAGACTTTAATGAAACTTTGAAAAAAATGTGTCAGGTAGCATCAGGTATTGCAGGGTAGCAATAATTCTAATGTATCTCTGCAGTATACATTTAATCCTTTTCACTCCACCCTAGCCACAGTGCGGATTTGGTTTGTAACGGTCTTTTGCAGCAGGGGATTAAGAGTGAATGGAGGTTGTAAACCTTTGGGATAAAGAGGACCATATTACCAATTTATTTAAGGAGACTACTGAAACAATGCTGAGTTCAGAATTGTATTTTGTAAAATGTAGCATTGAAGTTTTCATTTTCTAAACGAGTGCGGTCAGCCTAGTGGAGACTTGCTTGTGGCACAGAACAGACACATCTTGGTCTATATCACATTCCATGTCACATGATGCATCTAACTGAGGGGAGAATGGCAAAGAGCAGATATGGAGGCCCCTTTCTTGTCTTAGGGCCTCCAAAAATCTAGAAGCCCTGCATAGTTTGATTGTCTTGTGTTTTTTTAAAGGCTGAATCCAGATTGACAAAAGTGGACTTAGCATAGCCGTGCCCAGGGATGGAATGACAATCTGTTTACATGTTCTAATACAGATATCACTTAAGGCAAAGCTGGGTTAGTCTACACAGAGCCTTCCACTGTATGACAGGTCATTGAGATATTTCCCTGCTAGGAAAAAACCTCCACTTCTAAGGGACCGCAAAGGATGTTACAAATTTGAATGGAATTAAGACAGGCAGTTACCGTACAAATGGTCCCTTCATATATCTGCGTGTGATATGCAGATTGTAAATACCAGTGTGAGTGATACCCGGAAGTTCTAAGGATACTGACAAGGCTTCTCCCTTCATGTTGCACAGGCCAGCAGGTGGAACAGCTGAATAGCAGCCTGAAACATAGCTCTGATATCAGCTGTCCGCTACAGATGGCCAAGCAAAACACTTGGTATCTCAGAGAACCGTTGATTGAAAGGGAAATAACCAAATAAACCATAACAAAAACAGCTCAAATCAGAGTTCGTGAGGGGTGTGCAAGACACTGGAGTACTATGCATTACATCTCTGTTACTCCATGAGGGATGAATAAGTCATCCTATGTCATTCAACAGGGGTGAGTGCAGGTGAAAACATACAAATATTTGTGTAAGGTGTAAAAAGAGAAGCACTCATACTTTTTTGTCCTCACAGTAGTTTAGGCCGTCTTTTTATAACAAAGTAAACAGAATTTCCATCCAAATTCGAAAAATATCAATCTCCATTAAGCCAGCACTGCTAACAGAAATGTTTTCCTACCACATACTAACATATGAAATTAAACAAGGATGAAATATCCTGTGAAGCTCTGTTTTACCCCCACCCAAAATAGAGCGCAAGCTCTTCAGGTCAGACATAAAGAACAAAAAACAAACAAAACAAAGCTTGTGATTCGCTATGTAAGGTGTTATCCAGCCCTGTGCACATGACTCTGATGGCATTAAATAAGATGTACTTGTGCTGAGACACAACCTTGCAGATAGATCTATTTAATAATCTTGAATAATTCAATGTTGTAATTTGATAAAAGGTACTTTGGAAACTGCGGTTTCCACGGGCGAGCTCCAGTCACCAAGCAGTCAGTTTTGGAGTTATTCCCTGTCTTCTCTGTACATCTCCAAACAAGCCCACCCAAGTCCTGTCCTGAGCATAATAGGAGTTGCAGCAACTGCACTACATAGCTTCCCTAGAACTAGTAAAATTCTATGCATCTTTTTCATTGTACAATGATGTACTCAGATGCATCCATGTAATTAATCAAAATAAAAATAAAAAATCTAAGCAAAGTGGAGGTGACAGGTGCATGAAAACTCTCCATTTTTGACAGGGGTGTGAGAATCCTTGTTCCCATCTCGCACTCGGCTGTGTGTGGTGCAAATGGCACTTGCTATGAGTAAAAACATTCATTAAGTGTGAACACTTGATTTAACAAAAGACAGCTGGAAGCATTTTTGAGCTGTGTTAAGAGTCAGTAAAATAGCCCCTGCACGCTGTACCACAGACATTGTGGCACCAAGGCTGTGTACGTCATCTGTCCTGAACTGTTCACAAGCCCCCTGATGGTCAATGACTGCAAAATGAGACCTTCTCTGGAATTCATAGGGATCAAGCAGGTTCCAAGGGAAAAAATAAATAATATACCAGAGAAAGACGTTACCAGGATCACAAAAAATAAAACATATTTAAATATATATCACTTTACCATATTCACTCAAAGAGAGCTGATGTGTTAAAACAATCACCATCTTGATTTAGAGTAATCACATTTAACTTCCATAGGTGGTGTATAGAAAAAAAAATGCATTATTAAATAAATAAGTGATTTTAATGAAGTCCTACATTATATGTTACAAAACTCTCATGGAGTAAGGATTACTTAGAGCTGTTATCACCTGGAGACCATAGCATAAGATTTAGTGATATTCCATTACATTACCATTTATTTTCATAGTGCCAACAATTTGCATAGCACTATTGTGGTCCATGCATGATGCTCGCTATAAGTGAGCACATTACCATTTTATTCACAAATGCTGATTTAAAAAAAAAATACATCCTTCTTGACTACAATGGTCAGTTGGAAGGGTGTACACTGGTCTATAAATTTACTGATCATAGTCTGAAATCTGAATTCTTTTTTTTAATATATATATATATATATATAATGGTCCCTGAATAAAAAAAAAAATTAAAAATAGTGATTGATCAGCCTAGCTCGCCACCAAAATAACTAAAGGCAACTTCACAGCTATCGACATTTGCCATTAATAAATCTCATAAACATCTTATATGAAAAATGACTATGGTCCACCTTAAACAAAAGCAACAAACAAGCATTTTGCCTTTAAGATGGTGGGCACACAACATTTTTTAAAAAAAGTGCACCCTACAAAGTACCATTGATTTTAATTCACTGCAATGTATATTTTTAATGGTCCCAATATGCAGATCATCCCAGGCCTTAAAGGGTTAAACCAATAATAAGTCCCTATGAATAAAATTCAGTGGACTCTCATAGCCTGTAAGCTAACTTATTGGCCCTAAATGGGTGGGATTTTCATAGTTACTCAGCAGGATATGGATTAGACAAGAGTCAGACTCAGTCTGTGATAAATCTCAGCCTGTAGGAAACTGGACAGTCTATTGCGAATAGTAGAAAATGGATAACAAACAAAATAAAAAGCCAACAGGAAAGAGCATGTTAAGTACATTCAGACAATAACAAGCAGGTTTACACAGGTAGTAAAAGAGCACATTACACACCTACCACTTGCAAGGTGCAAGATTTCAATTAAGCAAGCCTACTTAGGGCAGAGCTGGGAAATCAGCACTTTGGGTGTTAAACTGGGCTGGATCCACACACTTGCTTTCTGTTTACCTGTGAATTGGTGACAGGTTTCCTGACAAACATAAGGTCTCAGTCACTTATCAACAGATAGCACAATAGGCAGGTGTGTGCGGGTATAAGCATTTTGAACCAATATGTACAGTTGTAACTTTGAATGAGGACTCTTTGATGCGTGACCAAATTTCCTCTTTAAGAGAGATACTTAATACATATATCATACAGAGTAGCATGAAGCATTAAGTAATATACATACATACTACTTTAAAATGATCAGAAATCTCAATGTATTCTCCTGGTAAAACACATAAATAAAAATCATAGTTGACCTTATTGAAAAACATTGTCGCACTGTAACCTGGGAGTTCAGCAGTAAAAACAGGCCTGCTCTCTTGCCTGGGATGTGTATCAAAGTGTCACTTTGTAAATCTGGTTTGTCCATATCCCTTGTGAATTGAAGTTTCTGCCTCGTCAGTTAGATATATAGGAAATACATATGAAAGGGACGCAATTGGTAATAGTGGCAAATAATAGCATTATCATTAGGAGATTGTGATATTGTGCACAAAAGCAATGTATAAGGATTTAGGAGCCTTTAAAGATTCTGGTGCAAATAGCCATTACACCTAGGAAACATGATTGAGCCTTTTATTAACTTTCCAACACTTTCAAGTGTGCAGCATCTTATACATCAGTTTAAAATTGTGGCTGTGTTCCACTATTTTGATCATTTATGTCAATCAAGTGACATGTATAAATATATTCCTAACCTAAAATATCAGATTATATGCAAAAAAATGTTGAGCCTTTGTTTAACTATAAATAGGCCACCTTGTTTTATTCCATTGATTGTAGCTCCCAGACCACTAAATAACTTTCTTGCCCACTTATCTCAATTGGTTAAATCAGTAAAATTTTGGTTTAGTCATATGGCTGAACATGAGGAAATGACTAATTATGTTTCAATTACTTCACTTAGTTACTTACTCATCATTCCAAAAACCTGTTTGGAAAGCTCATGTGTTGATTCTACAAAACCCTGCTTGTCTGAGACAGAATTCATTAACCAAAGTGAGACACCTATCACCTGCTTGTGTTTGGTCAGGAATTCCTGAGTTTGGAATTTACAGCCAGTGTTTTCTTTATTATTATTTTTTTTTTGAAGAATATGTTGTGCTCATACATTAACCAGAGCTCTTGCAATGCGTACAGATGACAAGATTAAAACTGTACTGCTGCATTATTTACACACACTTACATATTAGCTTTCACTTAAAACATTAAGTGAAAAACATTAACACATCCAGAATATGGCAGTCAGGGTAGATCAGTAATTGTGCAAATGGATTGCAAAGTGCCAATAATGTGCATGTATTGTACACAGTTCTTAGACAAGCACACATTGGTTTTGCCAGGGAACCCAGAATGCAAACACAGGTCTTGCCCAACACCCAGATTATACCTTTTGGTTTTCCTGGAGCACCCATATTGCACCCATAAATCTTGATAGAGCATGCAGATTACACCTAGTTCCCAGCTTGCACCCACAGGTCTTGTCAGAGCACCCAGATTGCACCCACATAACTTGCCTAGCACCCAGATTGCACCCACACTCCTTGTCAAGCACCCAGATTGCACCAACAGCTCTTGCTAGAACACCAAAATTGCACACTTAGGAGTTGTTAGAGCACCTAGATGGCACCCACAGGTTTTGCTAGAGTACCCAGATTGCACCCAGCACCAATATTACATGCACAGGTCTTGCCAGAACACCAAGATTGCACACACACAGCTTATTTATGCCCTGGACTGAAGTTCCCTAGTGTCCTTTCAGGTTGCCTCTCGCCCTTAGGAGTCTGAGCCCTGAGAGGTCAGGTAACCCATGACACTCTGACTTCCATAGATGAGTAGGGAGCATGAGAGGCAGCCCGAGAGGATGTCTGTGTGCTTGGGCAATGCACAGACAATGAGCCATTTGCTCGCCTGCCCGCAGTTGCCACAGTGGAAGTCTCTGCGTGTCCACTCTGCGTCATAGGTCCACCATCACTGGTCTGGAGTGACCTGATATCTTTTTGACATTAAATGTTTGCCTGCAGGATGCATTTCCCCCTAATTTTCATCAGGTAAAGGTGAAATCTGGTTGTCTGAGGGCACAGGTACAGTGTTACACAGGAACAAACTGACAGGTATGTGGTGACCTAACACCTAATCCCTATAGGTTACAAAGTAAATGTGTGAGAGTGGGAAGTAGCAAATAGACACTACAGATCAAGATCACTTTAGTGAATATCAAATAAAATGTAATTTATTTCCAATTAATGGAATATTTTTATATTTACATGCCATTTTGTCCTGTGACCAGTAGTTGTTATGCTTCCATAAGAAGCATTCTCTAATAAGGTCTTTGCTGATGATACAAAGATTTGCAGCAGGGCTGATCCTTTCTCCCTGTAATATAGCATGCAGAATTAGCCATAAATATAGATTGTAAGGGCAATTGACTAAAAGGTGAGTTGCAGGTGAGTTTGGGTGATATGACCATTTTATCTGACCAATTTAACTATACATTGTGCAGGGAAAAACCTGGCAAGTATTCCCCTCTAAGGAAACTAAGGTTTTTCCTTGCTCAATGTATTGCTTACTTGGGGGGGGGGGGGGGGGTGAAAGAGACACTACAGGGGAAAGGGGGGAGAGGACAGAGACACTACAGGTGGAAGGGGGGGGAGAGAGACAATACAGGTCGAGAAAGAGACACTACAGGGAAAAAGAAGGATGGGGATAAAGAGACCCTACAGGAGGAAGTGGGGAAACACTACAGGGGGAAGGAGGGGAGGGTGAGAAAGAGACACTACAGGGGGAAGGGGGAGAGTGAGAGAGAAACACTACAGGGGGAAGGGGGAGACACTACAGGGGGAAGGGGGAGACACTTCAGGGGGAACGGGGGAGAGAGACACTACAGGGGGGAATGGGGGGAGAGAGACACTATGGGAGGAGGGGAGGAGAGAGACACTACAGGGGCAGGGTGAGAGAGACACATCAGAAATGAGAGATAGAGACACTTCAGAAATGAGAGAGAGATGCTACAGAAATGAGAGAGAAAGAGAGCGACACTACAGAAATTAGAGCGAGAGACACTACAGAAATGAGAAAGAGACTCTACACAAATGAGAAAGAGATGCTACAGAAATGAAAGAGAGAGAGATGCTACAGAAATGAGAGAGAGACGCTACAGAAATTATACAGAGATGCTACAGAAATGAGAGACAGAGAGACACTACAGAAATGAGAGAGAGACACTACAGAAATGAGAGAGAGAGAAACTACAGAGATTAGAGAGATGTTACAGAAATGAGAGAGAGAGATGCTACAGAAATGGGAGAGAGACACACTACAGAAATGCGAGAGAGAGACATACTGCAGCAATGAGAGAGAGACATACTGCAGCAATGAGAGAGAGACACACAACAGAAATGAGAGAGAGATGCTGCAGAAATGAGAGGGGGGGAGAGAGACTACAGATATGAGAAAAATACAGACCAACATGGGCAGTTCCCTTCCCAAAAAAAGACTAAGGATCCACTCCTGTGGTGGCTGGGTGCTGGGGTGAGTCCTGTGAGTGCAATCTCAGTGGTAAATCCTGGGTGCTGGGTCAAATCTTATGTGAGCGATATGGGTGCTGGGTCAAGTCTTCTGAGCGCAAAATGGGTGCTGGGTCAAGTATTGTGAGGGCAATCTAAATGCTAGGGTTAGTTGTGGGTGCTGAGTCAAGCTCTATGAGTGCAATCTGGGTGCTGGGCTACGTCAATATATCCACTCAGTATGTACATAAGGATATGTCTTACACACTGCCCTGATATATACCTCTGCACAGTGCAATTCATATAACTTTGTGTACATAATGGAGATATTTTGCACTAGGCAGGCTTATATATCAGTCGTATCTATAAATAATACTCTCTTCAGATGTGCTTTAAAAAATGCATGGTTTTCCCTTTTATAAACCAAAAAAATGATATTATTCTATGGGGCTGGTTTAATAATGTTATGCTATGAGGCTGGTTTTTGTTCCAAGTCCGACCCTGGTAACAGGGATGTGATGTTGCATCAGGTATTTTCACGGGCACTCGCTGAGTAAGATCAGTCAGGTGGTAAAAATTAATAACGTAGCCTGAGCCACGCTTAACTCTTTATCTAATTACATTGCACACATTATTACAAACACTACACACACTGGTTTCTTGGATTTGTAAATTATTACAGTTAAAAAAAAATCTGGCTTAATTTCTAGGAAAAAATGCACTTAAAAAAAAAAAAATCAAGGTTTCCAATATAGTCTGGGGGATGCCTTTGCTATGATAAATCTGGTTTTGTTTTTGCTCCAATTTCATCCTGATTTTCCAAGCAGGAGAGTTTAATAAATAGACACTGGTGGTCTTCCCAGAGACCATACAGCAGAAATCAGAAACCTAACGAAATCAGAAACCTGTGGTGTTGTATTTCTTTAGCTGTTTATATCTTAAATTGCAACATTTACAGTCAGGGGTATACTGTATCTAAGACCGCTGACCAAAGACAATAGAGAATAATGTTAGTTTTTATATGTTGCTTAATAAAAAATAGTCTACATCATCTTTTATATAGAGTTTGCATTTATACAATATGGCTGTATATATATATATATATATATATATATATATATATATATATATATATATATATATAAATAGTAATTCAAGTATTCCCTTAAGTGACATTTCATGATTTGATTATATATATATATATATATTTTAATTTAATTAATTCATCAAAAGATTTGATATAGAAACAGGCAGCCTGTGGGCCAGATGTGGCACTCAAGTAGGGTTGTCTCCTCCACCATTCTTTTTACCGGCCAAAAATAACGTTTCACTGCCTTGCAGTGTGTAGAAGTTATATGTAACCAGATGAAAATCATGTAACTTATCAAGGTGGTTCTGTGGGATCTACTCCTTTATTAGTTAATTGATTTCCATCTGGTAACACATGACTTTTACATACTGCAAAGCAGCCTGTAAATATTATATGTGGACAGAAAAAAATGGCCAATGTGCAAACCTTACACTCAAGAGTTTTTGTCCAGGGTCTATTATGCCTGAACAGCCCTTAGGTCCTTTTGTATAATCTAAGCTCAACAAACCTAAGCATCCATATGGAATGAATCTCTTCCCATTAAAAAACGATGTACTATGCTAAAATAGAGATTTAGTCTATACATGCCCTGGGTATGAGTATTACCGTATTTGCTCAAATGTAAGACTATTCCCCCAAACTTTGGACACTAATTTGGGAAAAAAGAAAAAAAAACTCTGATTATAAGACTACCCTATAGGAAATAATTTAATTTCACATGTAAACTTGTTTTCATATTTAATAACAAGAAAGTTTGGAGAGAGAGAAAACAAAGCCATGTGGAGCTTAGTTTTCTATTCCCAGATTCCCTGGGGGAGGTAGTGAAAACCTAATTTAGTAAATAGTATGTGTGGAAACTGGGTGAAATTTTAAAAAATAACTTTTAATAAAGATTACTTAAAAAATATTGTAGGGTAGTATTCGACTATACCCCCCAATGACTTTGTGCGATTGAATACTGCAAAAAGACACAGACATGACACATTAAAAAACAATTATGCAGTACACATATATAGTTGTCAGATCCCTATCCCCCTGTGGGGGTATTAGAGGATTATTTGACACAGATGAGGGTTCTATTACTTGTAAATTGGTTACTAAAACCTTCTGAATTAGTTCTTATCACCTTAGGTTTTAATGTGTCATGTCTGTGTCTTTTTGCAGTATTCTATCGCACTAAGTCATTGTGGGGTATAGTCGAATACTACCCTACAATATTTTTTAAGTAATCTTTATTAAAAGTTATTTTTTAAAATTTCACTCATACTAATCATATTTAATAAAACTTGTTTGAACAAATGTATTTCTTGTTTTATTTCCTTTTATTTGTCCCAACAGACTTGCCAATACATCCACACACTTGCCCATCTGACCCCCCAGACTTTTAATGCACCCACACACTTGCCCCTCTGACTCCCCAGACTTGTAATCCGCAGGTAATCCAGGCATTATACCCATGCCTCCTCACATGACCCAAGCATTCCAACATAGAGTCCCGGCGGAAGTGCCAGGCAGCATTAGAGGAAGTCTGCATGCAGCGTGCAAACATCCACTTGCAGCTCTGCGGGGGACCTAGATCTTAGTCTTATAGTCAGAATTTTATGATGTTCTATAGATGTTCACAGACCTTTCCATGGACACTGGTGTGCTTGTACACACACTTTGCCTATACCTGCCGGTAGTAGTCACTTGAATTATAACACAAAAAAACAATTGTCCAAGAATGTGGTTCCAGTTTTCCAAAAGAATTAAAGCTGCCAAAGTTAGCCATGTTCTTTTTCCCTGCAGTCAACAATGTGTCCTGAATAAACTGGATAAGTTTGTCCACAACTGGTCATGTGAGTAGGAGAGTGTGGTGGTGGCTGTGAAGAACCAGGCTGGTGGGTTCAGGAGGACACCATAGTCACTCACTTCAAAGATCAAGAAAATACTACGCATGTGTATGGTTTCCAGAGGGGAGTTCGGTTAAGGTGATCAGCCCTTGTGTTTTAGAGTGTAAGAAGAGTTAAATTATACAGTGCCCTGACATAAGGTGCACACATGGTGAGATCACACTGAGCTTTCCTATGTTGTTTGAGAGTCTTTCGGGCAAACCAACGACCTTGATTTTATTTCATTTACTGTCATTTGATATGGGGGTCAGTGACCCTTTAATGAGAATCAGAAAATAGTTGTCAAGTTTCCATCTCTCTTGCGGCCTTTTGTGTCAAGAGAGGATACGTGGACAGATATACTTTGAACTGACATGTCATCTGTGAAAAAGATAAATTAGGGACAATCCTTTATGTTCATCATTGTGGGGAATGTTCTGTTCTGTCGAAAGCAGAATAAAAAAATGTGCCAGAAAGCATGTAAAGTGGAATAAAAGGCCTTGCTAGTGCAACTCTGTAATTAGTAGCAGCTGTTGACATTTTGTTCTATGAAAAGGCAAGGTGAGCATTAATCAGAATTGTAAATATATGTTTTATACCATGGGGTATACTCACAAATAAGATGATTTTGGTGTGACGTACCAGTGTTAATAACTTAAACATGAGGTCACCGACACCCCACCTCTGTGTTGTGTTAATTTAAACACTCTGAATGGTATACAACTGTAATTTTATGGTTAGCACGTAATGATGAGTGCATTTGGAATACCAACGTGCCCCTGGGTTTTGGGAATATGGGATTAGTGGGGCTGCATCCAAAACCTGGTATTACAAATACATAGCTAGCACTAACAGAAATCCCAGAAGAAGAGTGGGAGTTTTCAGACTGCTATGCTGGATTTAGTATGGACACTGATGAATGTAAGATGATGAGCATAACTGGGAACAATGGTGGGACAATCACCCAAACATCTCTGCCTTCTTTTTCAGTTGGTGTATTTATATGGGGGGGGGGGGGGGGGGGCAGCCTTAACTGAAAGTAAGTGGAACCAAAGCAACTATAAAATCCAGTAAGTTTCCAATTATGATGATGTGTTAAATGTCAGTTCTCCTAATAGTGTACTTCAGGTTGCACCCCTTCCTTGCATAACCTTTTGCACTAGACCAGATTACACCCACATATCTTACAACAATGAAGATTGTCCCGACAACCCAGTCTGCAGAGCCATGGTGCCCCACATCCATTTGCACAGCACCAGATTGCTCCGTGGTCTAGTGAAGGCAGTCTGGATGTCTGTGCAGGCAGAGCAAAGCAGTGAGGAAGGATGTACCACCAACAATGCTAACATTGACTCAACTGTCGCCCTCTTCAGTCTGCTGCTGTCCTCCTCCAGTCCATCGCCTAGGCAGAAATATAACGCTGAGTCTCCCCACTCTCAATGTTCCCACTTTGCCCAGACAACCTACTTTACATTGCTCATGGGAGATGACAGGTTGTCCTCTGTGGACTGTGCCTCCAGCGCTGGCAAAGACAAAGGGACAGAGCCGAATGTCTGTGGTAGCGCAAGAGGCTCTACTCCCTCCCATATTAGAATTTGTGAGGGGCAATTTCCCTCACTAACCATCCCAATCTGCCAGGACAGCAGGTCTGTAGCCCCTTCTGATGTGCCACGCTGAACCTTTTCCCAGGGCTCCTATGGCTGGCTGAGCATAATGGGAACTGTAATTCACAGCCAACATGAGCCATATCATCTACTGCTGACTACATGTCTTGTGATGGTCAGCCAGCATACTAGGGCAGCAGCCAGCAACCACATCCATTGGACACTAAGCCATATCTGGCGGCTATTTGTCCCTCCTCCAGGCACACTGCATGGAGGAGACTGTGGAGGATATGACTAGGAACTGGTGAGTACTGAAGAAGGGGGTAATTGATTTTTTTAAATATTAATGGGCATACTAATACTGGCATATTAATGGTCAGGCTTATAGTGGCTTATTAATACGCAGGCTAATAGTGGCATAATAATAGGCAAAATAACACAGGCACATTAATGGGCAGGCTAATAGTGGCATATTAATGGGCAAATTGGCTGTGGCATATAAATGGACTGTCACAAACTGATAGGTGCAAGGAGTTGGAACCACAATGCAATAACCTTGTAGATACCACAACAGGCTTGGAAACAGAACAGTGTCTATTCACCTGAATGGTATTATACCCTATGGTTGAGCCTCAGGTAAATGACCACCCAGGACTTGATATACTGACTGAAACCGCACACTGAAGCAGAGATACGCAGGAATATAGATCAAGGAAAGTAGTCGACAGGCTGGGTTATACACGAATCGGGAACAAGGTACAATGGAGGTAAATCAGAAGGTAAGGTCACTAGGCAGGCAAATAGGTCAAGGCAGGTAGTGAAACAGAGAAGTCAATTTGGCAAGCAGGAGTCAATAAACCTCTGTTGGCAGAGGCAGCGGCGGTGGAAGTGAGGACCACATTGCGGCCGCAGGTAAGTTGTTTGAAAATAACATTGGCATATTGATGGGCAGGCTAAAAGTGACATATTAAGGGGCAAATTGGCTGTGGCATATTAATGGACAAAATAACACTGGCATATTAATGGGCAGACTAATAGTGGCATATTAATTGCCAGACTAATAGTGGCATATTAATTGCCAGACTAATAGTGGCATATTAATAGGCAAACTAACAGTGGCATATTAATGGGCAAATTGTCTTTAGAAAATTAATGGGCAGACTAGCAGTGACATATTAAGGGGCATACTAACAGTGGCATATTAATGAGCATACTAACAGTGGCATAAGTGGACAAAGTGACTATGGCATGTTAATTGGCACCCAACTGTGGCTCATTTTAATTGACAAAGTGATGCTGTGGCATGTTCTGTGGGGCAAAACATCATGAACTATGGGGCAAAGTGACACTGTGGTATGTTCATGGGCCAAATTGACACTGTGGCATGCCAAATCATGTGGGTGCACTATGAGTGGTAACAAGTGCCATGGGTGCAATATAGGTGCATGGCAAGTGCCATGGGTTCTGGATGGTGCTGTGTGAAGTCCTTTAGGTGTAATGTGAGTGCAGAAGAAGGTAATAGTTTTGTGTGAATTCCTTTTCGAAATGTATATTAATTATCTCGGCCTTTTTATGCACGAACATCACTGACTGGGTGTGTTATTATTTTCAGGGTTAAATATACAAACAAAATGCACAAAAATGTGCCCAAATCAATAGAGCATAAAAAAAAAAATCTCTGTGTTTTCTTTATTTTAAATTATCTCATTGTTAAATTTATGCTCTAAATGCTGCTAGTGTAGTGTGTACGAATAATACTTTATTCCGTCATATATGGATAGAGGGATATATGAGGATGCTGCTAAGCTATTTTAGACAGAATACTAGTATAACCTCATTAAAATATTTATGGGGATATGCTAAAATCCAGTCTGGCAAAGACGAGCGGACATAAAACAATTAATTATTTTATGACAGCGGAGTAAAAGTGAAAGGTTCCACCTTTAATTCTAAAATGTTTTCCGAAGGATAATATTTTCATGGGGAATTCATTAAGGGATTGAATAAAACTGAAGGAGAAAAACAATTAAATTAAAAAAAGAGGAGTACTAGAGCAACAGAGCACAATTTGACATTAGAAAATGATGCTACAGGAGAAAATAGTATTTCACAGAAAAGAGTAGTAGATACATGGAATTACCTTTCAGTGGAAGCAGTAAAAGCACAGTATTGTGAAGAAATTTGAGATTGCCTGGGATGTGGCCATCGTGAAAAACAAATAATAAACATAATTATAAATAATTAGTGCTGTTTGTTATCTATAACTCTATCAACGTTTCTTGTTGCTGGAGAAGATTATGATCCCCATGATCCACAGGTGCTTTATGGGAATTGTAGTGCAACACTGCTGAAGTGCTAGGGTTGCCTGTTTGTAATTAACAGGGACAGCAGAATTTCAACATACACTTCTCTATAGCCCTACCTCTGCCTCCTCTGAAACAGTTAAATTTAACTGCATTGCAAGTGATCCCTGCTGTTTTGGAAATAAAAATGTTGAATTTATTATGAGCCCCCTTCTCTTTAAAAATGAAAGAAAGATGAGCTTGTTCTTCTCACCGCAACTCATGCCAGATTTCGGAGAATCTCCCCATTTTTATTTGCATTCTCTAACATAGACCACTTAGAATTGATACACTAAGTAAGATGTCCACTTAGTAAAATCTCGGTATATTATTCATAACACAGACAAGGAGAAACTATTCGCAAGGAGGTATTTAAACATTGAAGCTAAGTTGTTCTTGGGTTTCTTAAAGTCTTTTTAAGCTTAAGTCCCAACAGGGACAGGAAGTCCCTCTGCAGACAGAATGTCTGCTCCGTCATGATGGTTGGCAGAAATCTTAAGACTTTTTCTACAGGCCACCGATGAGCCAGAAAACGAATCCACAACAAAGAGGATAGAGAATGCATAACTCAGGGGAAAAAAAAGAAAAAGGGAGAAGGAGGGGGGCTACGTTTGCCTTCTCACTCCCACTCACTCCTACACAGTTTCTGCAAGTCAGCAAAAAATGAAATTTTAACAAAATCATATATGCAGGATAATGTCTGCAAAAATCATTTCAGTGCCCTATTATTTCTTGAAAATAACTATAACTTTGCTGTGTGTTTCACTTCCAATGGGTTTCCATCCTCTCTCATAAGATTCTCTGATAGCTAGGGTATGTCTCCATATT
Organism: Pelodytes ibericus; assembly: GCA_036172795.1. NCBI lineage: Eukaryota > Metazoa > Chordata > Amphibia > Anura > Pelodytidae > Pelodytes > Pelodytes ibericus. The sequence goes on from CM069862.1 coordinate 141,619,248, forward strand.
GTATAGAGACTTGTTTAAAACTTAGTTGCAACATGTGATATTACTATTTAACAAGTATTTGAATACAGAGGGTAATACTGTTATTATTGGCCTTTGCAGGGGAATACGTGCTGCTTATGCAAAGGATTCTGGGTCGTACCCTAGTTCTCTCAGTAGCTAAGGCAGAAATTAGTGCACCATAAAGAGGTGTCTGTTCCATTACATAGGACACCATGGACTGGTATGGAGACCCCTCTACTCTAGTTGAAGGATGTTTCAGAATGCAGAAGCGTGTTTCAGTATACAAAATTTCAATAGATTAGCAAAGCAAATAAAGGGGTAAGGAAAGGAAAGCTTAGAAGAGCTTGACAAGAATGTCATATCAAAGTCAGTAATTAAGTACCTCAAAGGAGGAGAAGTTAAACTGGAGCTATTGCCCCCCTCCTAGGGCCCCAGCACCCTCAGTATCAACAACTTTGAACCCTAATGTGTAAGTAATGGAGAAGGTAGGTGAATGTCAAAGAGCATAGGGTGTCTGGCGGCAGTAGTGTTATGGTGGAGAGGAACTCACAAGTGGGAGTGGAGAGGGTGTAATTTTAGTTTGCTTCTCACTGCCACTGAATAGAAGTCTCTGCATGAACAGTTTAATTGTACTGGTAATACAACCTTTCCTCTTTAGCACATACCTTTTAATGCACAATTATTCCCTTAACAAAACCTGTCACCTTCATGCAACTTCACTTCTCCAACAGAGATCACAAAACACTTTTTACTAACTGGTTCTCACAATATAGACATGCACATAAGATATTGCAGAAAATTAACTTGATCACTACCAATGGGGTCTTTGATTAATTCAAAAGTCCCCAAATTCATATCATATTGACATATCATAAATGTTTTTCTAGCATGCATATTTTAGAGTATACTCAATAAAGAGAGAATGGCAGGGAACTGAATTCAGAATTTCAAACTCTAGGTCAATGTAGCCGATTGGTAGAATTTTTCAAACTTAGCTAATTTGGCCTTAAGTTTGAAATTCCCGTGTCAATTCCCTGCAATGCTGGGTATCTGGAGAGCTCTTGCCAGTTTATACAAAGTATATTGCACTGCAATGTGCATTGGTGACTATAATGCCGGGACAGACCAGGATTTGACAGAACAGGACCCAACAAAACAAGACTAACGGCAACTCTGTGTATTGAATACGGGTACTCCTTTAGATATGATATCCCATACATTAAACATTCCATTATTTATTATTTATAGGGAACAATTTTAAGACAAAGTTCTAAAAAGGGAGCAATCACCAAGGAAACCAACAAAAGTGTTCCTCCTCATGACTCCACAGTTTGCCCCACAATTAGGATTGCCACTCTTTGGATGCAATAGCATGGCGGCTATTTTTTTTTTTTATAATAAAAGTTGGCAGCCCTATGGTTAATGTAAACCCAGCCCTGATAAAAATAAGGAAATCCATAAACTAGTGTTCTGTCAATTATTGTCCCCCACTATTTCAGAGAACTGGGAATTAAAATTCAATGAGGAGTTACTATCAAGGGACAAACTGCAGTCAGAAACCCTTCTTGTGATCAGATGTTGGGTGCTGAGAAAGAAACAAGTAAAAACATCTGTACTATGTTGGTCACAGTAACATCTTAGCTAACAAAGGAGATTGCCACTTATGTCATATACATTAATGCAAAGTATGCATTTATATGAAGAGAACCTTTTCGCATTAGGTTACATGCACACTGTAAAGAAACATCTCAACTTACAATCTGTGTTAAACGAGTATATGCCAAAAATATGTGCCCCCTCCTTATTCTCCTCCCACCCACGCACACCAGTAATGCTTCCATATGAGGAGTGAAGTAACCCAAATCTTTGGATTTTATTGTTGTAAGATCTTGTAAACCGTTTCCTTTCCACCCCTAGCGTCTTGGCCCAAACCAAAAAAAAAAAAGTCTAATAATTAGATTACAAAACTGGCTTGGAAAAAGGCATATTTCGAAATAAAATATGGTTCTCTGGAATCATGAAGATAAAGTCCATAAACAGGAAATAAATTAATCAGCTGCAATAAATTAACAGGGTCATTGTCTGTTGAAAAATTGCTTAGGCATGAAATATAAAGGAAGCTAGCCTATGGGATGTGGAGACTATTTATGTTGTAGCAATGGCTGCCAGGAGGGTGGAATGCATGGAATATTTGCATTATTAAGTCCTGTTGTATCCCTGCATTAGTGCTGAAGAGGTTAAGACTGAAAATATTTTTTGGGTTGTGTCAGCTGACAGAGCGAGAGCCCATATTCCAGTTGAGCTGAAGCTTCCTGTGATGTCATCTCCTGGTGAGCTAGATGCTGCTCCCTCACAAGCTGTACTATAGTAATAAATTAAGTTACCAAACATGACATGATATTCCAAGGTATAACAGAGACCAGGATTTTTTTTATTAGAAGACATCTGTGACCATGCAGTCAATTCAGCATGCATGGTGGCTTTGTCTCTACGTCCATAACAAAAGCATCAGTCCCTGACCAGTTGCCCAACTACTAGTCTACCTCATTAGTTGCATTTTTAATTAAAGTTTTGTCTTAGGTATATTGGTTGTTAAAGAGTTACTTGCTGGTCAGACACAAATCTGTGTTGACATAACATAACATTGCCTTCCTTATACTCATCCCAATTCTTGCTCATTTTATTTCTCCTAGGTATTCATATCAATCATGTCCTCTCCGAAATGAGTATTCTAATGACAGCTTTCCCACAGCCCCCTGAAGCTGCCATAAAGTGTTTGGATTTGTGATGGTAAATTCATTTTCCAGATTTTCCAAATGTTCTTAATACAGCTGGAGAAAACCATATATGTAATAAGAAAAGGCATGCTGGCTATGGTGTGCCAATTGTGACCTGAGTCGTCAAGGTTGTGGTTTGTAAAGAGTTGGGATACAGAGTAAGGTTCTTTTGTCTAGTTCAGCTTGTGTTATTTTAATGTTCAGGCACAAGATGAGTAGTGTCAATGGGTTTAGTGGTTTGTAGTTGATTAAGCCAATGATGTAGTCTGTCAACATGCCTAGCAACTCTCCAGATGAGTGGCAAGATTCTCACTGTCTAAAGCCAGATTTTCAAGTGTCTTGAGTATGAGGGCAAATTCTAAAGTTGCATTGCCAAATTCTCAAATAGGTATTATTATAGTCAGACTTAAAGGCCCTCTGAGGCCCTCATGCGGTCTATGGTCAGCATTCCTATATCTCAGGGTCATGGCAGATAGCAGGATGAAATAATTTACTGCTACATTTTCAGGATTGTAGGATGCACAGCAAAAACCTAGAATTTCCCTGTTCAATCCCAAATTCCCAAACTTCAAGGATCACAGTCAGTTTCTGGGTTAGATGCCAGAACCCCAGAATCCCAAGAACATGACAAGATTGCAGCATCTCTTGGTTTATTGCTAGCTTTCCAAGAATTCAGATACGCAAGCTCAGAATTTCTGTTCAGATTAACAGGGTGCATTCCAAGTCTCTGGTATGACTGTACAATTTATGATGGTCACATTACAACCCTCAAGATATTCATCCTCTACCCCAGATCAGGGTTTAGCTTTGTGCTGAGTAACAGTGCAAGCACAATAAGTGCAAGAATAGAAAAATGGTAGAGGGTTGCTGCATGCGATTATTGAAAATTATTAAAATGAGGGACATAAAGCCAAGTTAAAGTAGGTTATTAAAATGAGCTTGAGGCTGAGGCAAACCCACTATAATTTGCTGAGATGCATGAAAACCCAGCCTCATTCAAGTCTTCACTCCAGCGTGTCATCACATAGTCAGGGATGAACCCATTGGTGCTTATTCTGGTTCTGAATGGGTACTTACATTGGTTGAATCCTGGTGTAAGGTCTGGTGTTTGCTCAAGACACTGTATTGGTGAGCAAACATGTTGTCACCTCAGGGATCAAGCCCATATTTCCATGCAGAGTATTAGTGAGCAAGCAGGGGTGCTGACAACCCTGGGTGTCAGCCAGTCAGAGTTGCCACCTAGCAGGTATTTTACCGACAGGCCGGTAACAAATTGGCATTAGGCCAATGTTAAGTCTATGGAGACAGTACCAAGGCTGGTATTTTTCTGAATACAAGGTGGCAACCCTACAGCCAGTCGGGGCAGTTATGCATTGTGCATGATTATTGCCCTGGGTCCGAACTTCTTTTTCTACTTCACATTCTCACTTGAAATGGAGGATTAATATTATAATTTATTTTACACTTTTCCTTACTTAGCGCCTACGGTATTGCCCATTGTTTCTACTTCACCAGATTGGCTGTCAACTCTGTCTTCTGTCTTTCTTTCACCCTACTGGCCTGCCTCACTAATATCCCTCCTTTCATCCTATTGGCCTTGCATCCATTTGTTCCCTTCCCTGTACTCTAGTTTCCTTTCCCTCTTCCTGAGTGGGTACTTTACTACTTCCGTTACAGGCTACGCTGGTAAGATAATATTTATTTAAACTCAAGAGGTATTGGTAATAAAAATGTGGGATCTAGTATAAGATTGTTGGTAGTGTTCGACTAGCACCAATGGGTTCATCCCTGACTATGTGATGACACACTGGAGTGAAGACTTGAATGAGGCTGGGTTTTCTGTGACATATTTCAAGGTGAGTGACACTTAATGCCAGGGAAGCATTACAAAAATGTACTCTGCGTGAACAACAAATCATAATCCTGAAACCATTTGTAGTGCCAATGCAATATTATGATGTTTCAAGTCAAACCAACCATTAGGCTGGAGTCTAAAACCAATCTCACACATGTATGATGGTTAGGGTGATAACACAAGCGTCCACAACTAGATGCTTGCCCTCTGTCCCATTAACAATAATGATGGTCCTGTTGATAGAGGAAGAATAAGCACATTGATGACAATTCCCCTGCACCTGTGGGGGTCATTATGAAATCCTGAACGCTTTATTTTTAGGGGTTGTGTCAAATGGGTGCAAGGAAAGTGAAGTTAGGCATTTCACTGAGTTATTTTTAATTTAGCTAACAGTACATTATATAATATTTTTATTCCCTTTTGAGAATTTTGAGCATGGAACTTTAAGACACCTTAGCCAAGGTTTTTTATTATTATAAAGTACTAGATGACAGTATGGAAATTATTTTTGAGCTGCCACAAATGTAATGAAATAAAGGAGCACGACTTAGGAGTTAGCAAATCCTAGTCAATTTTATGTTAGATCTTCCCAACCTTCTGTATTTTACTGAACTTTCATTACTCATAACCAATCAGAGTCAATGAACAATGGGACACATCCTGTAACAGATGCAGCTTAAGCTTCTCGCATCAGTCCTTCAACAGAGAACTTCCCATGTCCTCTGCGAATCCTAGTGGAATCCACCGATTGCCTACTTTGGTTCCACATTGTCCAGTCCAGGTTATCTGATCTGCATGCGTTGTGTGGGCCCTGTTGTGGGAATTTATGGGTGTAAAACGGTGTATTTGCCAGTCTGTATGAGCTCATGTCTGCCGAGATAGACTGAGCCCGTGGAGAATTAAGTAGGTGTTGAAAATTAAGAGTTTATTTAAAGAGGTTTACTTTGCAGCCACTAACATGAGGCTGATTCTCAAACCTTAAGCTCTCTCAGTGGGCTCCTCTCACAACACAGATTAATAACGTGTTTATTTATTTATCTATGATTCCAAATGGGCATATTTGCAATGGTGAAAGAAATCACAGATCATGAAAGAGAACCTACCCATACATTTAGGCATTTACGAATTTGCACGGACGACATGAAATAATAAAATAGAAACCTGCAAACATAGTAAAATGACAGACGGATCATAATAGAAATCTGATTTTAAAAAAATTCAAAATTTGTAAGCTGAAGAGAAAAATAATCAAAATCTGTATATTTTCCATTGCTTTTTGAAGCAATATACACATGCATGCTTGAACAGCTTCACTGTATTAAACTTGCTGGAAGGCAATTCAGTGCATTTACTACCCTCTCAGTGAAGTAATACTTCCTGAAGAAAGTCCTACCTGTCACAAAAATTGGCAAAATAAACAATGGGATCTATTAAAGGGACACTACCACTTACATAAGATGTAACTAGATAACCTGGTCATTTAAAACAAACACATACATAAATCATATGCCACTGTTTTTTGAAAAAATGTATTGAATTAATTGCATATGAAAGGAAAAATAAAATTAGGTATTTATTTCCTGGCTCCATTTTGTGAATATTTACCATGATGCAACATCGTCCAAAATCTTCCAGCCAGGCTCACTTTACAACTGTTGCCAAAGCCTGCATGATGATGTCATAAGATGCTCGGCTTCTGTGTATCATAGTGGGCAGGACTAGGTGGTTGTAACTTTTTTTTTACCTGCCTTCCAAAACAAAGCAAGGACATTAACCTGATCAAATAGGATCATAACACCGCCCCCTTGTGATGTAATAGTTACCCTCCCAATGCAAGTCTATGATCAGAATTCTGACTTATAGACTGCGTTCTGTGTCCCCAGCTCCAAGGTGAGACATTTGTGCTGTAAAGTCACTAGGGGGTGGCACTCAAAAACACTATATTTCACAAAATGGTGGTGTCCAGTCACAGTTGTTTAGTTACATATTGTATTAAATACAGTCAAATAGCGAAAACAATAGACATATGTGAAATCAACAATACAAAATAAATAAAAAAAACCTTTTCAATTTTTGGTGGGAGTGTCCCTTTAACTAAAAAGTGAACTTTCACAAATCATTTGGAAGGGTGGTCAGGTGGAAAAATGTTATAAGCTTTGCTATTAATACATGATTTGTCTAATCATGGCCTCATACACAAACAGCAGCAGAACAATTCCTTGAAAAATAATGACATCATATTATTAGAGATATTTTGACACAGACATAATAAAGTAGGAGTGATCTGGACACATTCAGGTTTTCATCTGGCACATATTACCAGAGAACAGGTTGACTTGCACCTTGTGCCAAGTTGTATGTTATTCCTCTAACTCCATGTTTAGAAACTGCCTTCGTGTTATTATTTGGGTTGGAGAATAAAAGGGGAGGCCGACTCCACCATCCTTTACTTCAGCAGTACAATATATTTAAGATGGCTTCGCAGTACCTTCCACGATACACGTACAGGATAAGTAGGAAAAAAAAAAGAAGTTTGACCAGTTTGAATCCGGACAAAGACTTATATGATCAAAAAGTATTTTTTATTCAATCCAGACATTACACACCAATATGTGGAGACAAACACCCTCAAACCGGGCAAAAACAGACACCATAATTGTTTTGCGCCCTTAACTGGTGCTTAATCATGGACAGCATATTATTTGGATTGTCAGTCTCCTCATCTGTAATGTTCATGGTCTGTATGAGCCTCAAAAAGCCTTTGTATTGCACCAGTATGTTAGAATGGAGAAGATATGCTGTAACCATAGGACATCCAAATAGTCTCCAGCAACAGCCGTCGCCTAAAAGTGAGATATCTGAGGAGACGGGGATCACTTTTCAAAGCAATGTCCAAAGTTCACGAAAGAGCTGTACATGACAACGTTCCTAAATTCTATCAAATAACTAATAATAAGCTTATTGAAGGGTGCCCTGTTAATTAGCATTTTTTCTCTGAGTTTTGCTGTATCATGGGACCTTTATTTTTGCTGGCTTTCTGAGTTAACCCATCTTAGTCTGATAAGCAATATCCATTGATAAGCATGGGGGATCTGTTTACTTGGCACAGAAAGTTAAACACAATTTGCAACAGTATTGCATACCTCCAACTTCTGCCCTTGGTGAGTCAGGATGCTGGAGGGAAACGCTTGGGAGGCCGAGTATCAGTGCTACAGTGCAAGCATGGTAGTGCTCTCACTATAATAGTCATCACTGCTGAGCATGCACATAAATCTGCACATGTGCAGTATGCATTCTCTGGTTCAGACACTGGAGAATTAAATCAGGGCCCAAAAAGCAGGACCGAGGTAGAGATTTGAAGGATGGCGGGACAGCCTTCAAAAATCAATACTGGGAGGCATGTTATTGTATACAAATGAACATTGCAATTTAAAAAAGCAATACCAGTATTTGTGAAATTTGCATCTGATCTGTCTTTTTGATTGGTTAAAATACTAATATGATGTATTTGTCCAGGACTTAATATTGCACATACTGTTACATGTGTTTTCCAGTTATGTGTCTGGTATATAATTTCCCACCAAAATAACTCCTACAGTATCCACCTTACTTTTCATTTTATCACTCTCATTTCCACATGCATGTAATTTGGAAATAACTATTTTATTCGTTATTAAAATAATGTTCAATACATAGAATTACAATTGATAGGCCCTTTTAAATATTATTTTAATAATAAATCAAACAGTAAAAATAAATGTTTTACAATAAATATTGTTACTCCAAAATTGTATTTTTAATTTAAATGCTTTACCAAGAAAGTCCACACTTAAAGGGGCTGAATGTGAGCACTGTATCATACATGATGCAGTACAAAAACTGATAATGATTACCCACCGAATAATTTGCAAATATCTCTTTGAAGAGCATAACATCTCCAATCTTGGAATTCAGGACAAGTGTCTCTAAATTCTAGCCTAGGGGGAGCTGGCTTGGCTGCAAAGTCAATGATTAGCCCAACCCACAGGGTGAGGTAGGAACACCTGCCTGAAGACTTTTCCAAATGGTAGTTCTTCTTAATCTGGAGAGACAGGCCATTACAAGCAGTACCCTCCCAATAATGGCTGCTATTGACATATTTGTGTGCTTCATGGTAGGTGATGTCAGTGACTAATGAATGCTCGTACTTACGAGAAATAGGCTGAAACAGGTAGCCTGTCACAAATCTGCTGTTACAGAAAGGAAGGCTTTATTAAAGTGGAAAAACTTTAGTGATTATTATGACCTCATGATTCTAGGCAGCAACGTTCGAACAGGCAGTATAGTTTTTTTTTTTATTCTTAATTTGAAATTTGTTCAAGGACAGAGGAAAATGCATTGTGTGTGACGTGGGGGCAGACCACGAGCTCTTGGTTTTCGTTGGTCCTTTGCTCAACACCCAACCTGAGAAACACATCAAGACTCAGAGGGAAGAAAGCATATTATTCTCACAATAAATCTGTGTGTGTGCTGTGATGGATTAGACACAAGATTGATGAATTACAGCTTTTTTTCATGTAGCTGGGCTTTAACCTGCTTTGGTGTAATTTTTTTTATTGATGCAGTGATCATTACAAAAGTCAAAACAGTGATTTTGACTTCTTTCTTTTTTAGTGGCAGCCCCAAATAATAAAAGCATACATGCCAATGGTCCTGGATTACACAGGACCGTCCCATATTTTAGGAAAAAATGCCATTAGGAAAGATTGAATGCTGTTAACTCCAGAAAATGTTTTACTTTTATGCGATTCAATGAAAATATACCACTGAGAACTAAAATTTATTTAGCACTAGTTCGGCAGTAAGGGCATAACAGTGTTTTTTTTTAAAAAGTGCGTTATTTCCAAAACGCATTAATTTAATGCGTTTGGGAGTAATCAGTCCCATAGTTCCAGCCCTTTAAATGTATCTGCGGCCAGACATGTTGCTCGGCCCCCTGAGGAAACTGGTCATGTGATCCTCGGCAAGGGGCTGCCCCAAGCTCCATTTTTTCTATCCGTGGGGCCTGGGGAAGACCAAATAAACAGGATCCAAATAACCCTGCCCCAAAAAAAAAAAAATAATACACGGAGTCAAGTACTTGGCCAGGCCCTCACCCCATTTAACAATAGGGATGTCAGAGGCATTTGGCAGTCTCTGGCCCCGTTTATCTATAGCCAGCCCCTGGCCCTGCATATCTGAACAGGAAGGGGGGAGGCAGGGGTATTTGGTCAGCCACTGGCTTGTGTATTTAAACAGAGGGACAAGGGCATTTGGTCAGTCACTGAACCAGTATTTTCAAGCATGGATAAAAAAGGGGGGCAGGGGCACTTGGGGTAACAACTAGAACCATGTATTAATAAGGGGCCATAATTTGTAAGGACAGAGAGGGGGAATAGTAGAAACCCCTGTGACTCGCCCACCATTTAAAATAAGTAGAGTTCATTTAGCATGACCTGGATGAAATGTTTTTGGGAGGGTAGGGGGCAAGAGGGAAATATGGGGGGGGGGGGGGGCATATTTTTTTTCAGTAAGTGGCCCTGAAATTTCTGATGGCAGCCCTGGTTGTAATTCATGAAGAAAATGTGGTAAAATAAAATTTTATTGCACAGGGACTCTTTACCAAAAACCGGTTAGTGAGCATAAATTGCATCAATCATGCTTACATTTTAGTCTCTATTGCTATGTTTTTGACATCAAACGTTCAGTGTTAGCCTTTATGCAAAACTTACATGAAATTCCATGATAAAAAGAAATGGGCTTTTCTTTGTTTCTTTTGTAGAACTGAGGAATTTAAAGCTGTTGTCTTACAGAAATCAAGAATACAAGCAGGCTCTTCTGAAAAATAATTGCACACCAAAATTTTTGAGACGCGACTGCTGATTGTTGGGCGCACCCAAACTTCCTGGTACCCTTCGGCACGCGCCTTCATTGCCTCATGTGTTACCCAGCCCCCGTGCTTTTGTAGGGTGTGTTCTGACTGATTCATAATGTATAGTTAAAATCCGGTGGAATCTTGCTCAGCAGACACCTGCTAAGACATGGCAGTGAATGATCCTTGATGTGGTTTCTTATTTTGTACAGACACTTGTCGGAAAACTGATTAACAATGGAATGTTCACCTGCTTCACCGGGAAAGAAATATGCACCTTAAATGTAACTGGGAGTGATATTTAGTCAGGTAGTAGGCATGTTCGGGCCTGTGTTATCACAGGAGCACGGGGGCATGTACTGAACTGCATAGTATTATACATTTTATTCCTCCAGGCTACAGTGAAGCACATTCTAGTAGGAAGAATGCAGTTCTCTTATTAAGAGGCAGCAAGCCGGTCGTGTGCTTTAAGCTCATTGTTGTTAAGTTGTGTGGGATACTCCGCCCAGAGGGCACAGTTCTGCACCTGCTTGTCGGGAGCTTTTCTAAGATCTGCCCTAAACCTTGTCCTTACCTGCCTATTGTGCAAGCAATTTTTGTTTTGATTGGCCTGTCTTGTGTATTTTTTCAAGTTAAGGACAATAAAGGACATTGATAACCATCATTCTCTAGATGACCCATTGTTGAGACATGACTATGATTAACTACTTCATTGCAACATACAACGCTGGATATTTAACCCTTTCAGTTAAACTGATTACTCATTTCCTATTCGTAAGCAAAAAGAACACATAAGAAATGTGTTAAGTGCATGTAATATTCTACTTCCCAGAGATCCTTATGTTATGCAGCAAAGGTTGTTACCATCTTATTGTACCTTTCTCAAATGAAGTTTTGTCTAATTGTATTGCATGGTTGTTCATGTTTTTTCTTTTGGTTAAATTATTGCTTGTTTTTCCCTTTTTTTCTCTCTTTTGTTGGTCTTACTTTCTTTAGTTCTTTTTGTTTTTGGATGTTTAAATATTAATGCTGTAGTGTCCACCTCATGTAAAGTGAATATTCACCAATCAAATTGTGAAACGGTATTCCAGACTTGTTTGTGCCAAAAATAATATGTAACATACGTATATTTTTTCCATTAACCTGGTTTCATACTGAACACAGGTGCAATATTTTCTTACACTAATTTAGAAGCTATGAAAATGACTTGTGATTCCCATAAGAGACTCTTTAATGCTTACTAGGGGGTATGAGTAATCACTATGGGTGTGCTGCAGGTCTCCTTTGGAGTACAGGGATTAATACTGGTACTTACAAAATATTTGCCCTGTCTGGCTCTGTTGCAATTACTTACAGTTTAACGTGTACTCCGTCATATAAAATTGCCAACAAAAATATATAAAGTTCAGTCATGAAGGGAAAAGAAAATGTGCCATTTTGATTAATGTAGAAAAATGTGTTTGGTGAAGTCCCAATACCTCACACATGATTATTTTCTTTTTCGGCATTTGGAGGGAGGATTATCATATTAATGAGAATTCTGAAAAGATGAACTATCATACAATTAACTTAAAAAAGAGTTTGTAAAGAATTAGCGTATAACAATTCCAAGGAAACAATGTTGATTTTAGAGTCGCTCAAAGGCCAATTTGAAGAACAGTTGCCCTTTATCTTTGTAGATAAACCTGATTTCTAAAGTTTTTGTTGTTGTTCTAGGTCAGTGATGGATAGCCTTGGCACTCCAAATGTTTAGGAACTACAAATCCCAGGATTCTCATCAGCCCTCGGGTTGGCTGAGGATTCTGGAACATGTAGTTCTGAAATATCTGCAGTGTTAAGGTCAACAATCATTATTCTAGGCACATTGTAAATTATTTAAAGGGTTAATTGTTAAGCAATTGCTTTAGTCTTCAGATGTTCTTGCCAAAGTACAAGAACAATGGATATTGTGCTTTTATGAAGACAGAACTTAGGTTACACATGTCATCATCTCCAATGGATCTGGGCAGGTTCACAAAATGTTGTACAACTGCAGACTTCGCTAATAAATATTCTGATATAATTGCACTTAATTGTCAGTAAAATTAAAACCCTTTATTTGTCAAGAGATAGCCAACAATTGTGCTTGCATGAAATATTTGTAAAAGAAAAAAATGCTTAGTTTGATTCAGTGCCTGTTGGGATTGTCCAGGAAATAAATATTGTAGGGGAAAGATTATGTAGTTCATAAATTAAATGTACTCAGTTCTAATGGAATATTATCTGCCAGTCGTTCTGAACACACTGAAAAAAACATTTTGTTTCTGAGAAATTAACAGTTCTAAATAGTAATCATAAAAAAATAAAGTGTATCTTATTCTCTGCAAATTTTTTTAATTTTCTGGTTATATAAGAAAGCAAGTAATATAGTAAAGTAAGCTTTTTATTTTATTAAGAACCAAAATTCTCAAATTGTGAGGAATTTTTGTATCATTTTCAAAACCCAAAGCGAGCCTAGTGATGATGTCATCACATAGGGCTCATTCTAGTTAATGTAGTACTTAGTCATTGAGTGCCTCAACCAATGAACTCAACTTCCTGCTGTCTCTCCATGCTGGGTTTCTGTTATGAAAGTGGGTTAAAAAGTAACACTTTGTTTTGGCAATCTTCAATTTTTGTATCTCTTTCATCATTAGTATAACTGGCTAAATGCTGCATTTTGTGAACTGGCCAAAAAGCTGCCCGTGGGGTTGGATCTCACCTCCATTATCTAACAATCACTGATAACGTAAAACTAATGTCATAAAAGGCTGGATCTTTATCACAAAGTAAGCAAATGATGGAGATACAATTTACACATTCCATCAGATCAGGGTGCTTCAGAATTCTAATCCCACCCATTTTTCAACAAGTCAAGTATTAACCTTTTTAATGCTTGAGGGCAGGCAAATTAAGATATCCAAAAATCAGATACAAGTGGATTAGCTTTTTGGCAAACAAACAATACTAGTTTTAGGGTGTCCTTATAGTCTGAATTGATAGTTACAGAGGAGTTTCTTAGTGAAGGCTTCAAATCTCCTAATTAAACAATCTGTTTCTATAAAATAGCATACTTAAATGCTAATATAAAATCAGTTATATTTATTATATCATTTTTAAGGTCATGTAGCCTCATTTCTGTATATGTTCATAAAAAATTGACAGTACTAATCTCCTGTAAAAGGTATTTGTCTTCTTTAAAAAATATTTACAATCAATTCAAAATAATATGACCTGCATCTAAACATTTTATAGTAAACATGAAAGTATAGGATATAGCAGCCAGTCAGAAAATAATTTATGGACAGGATGGACAGTTTTTGAAGTATGCTATGATGGTACAATGAAAAGAGCTAGTTAAAAAAAACCAGTTAATTAATAAGAATAAATATAATACTAATAATACTGGGTTATTTTTTTGTTCAATTTCAAATATATATGTAAATACATAAATACTATTTATAGCTAAAGATATATTATTTGTTTATGGATGTCCACATACTTTCGTGTAATAATAGTTTAGGGGCAAAGGGTTTGCAAGTTTTCCTTGTTCCCTAAGTGTTGCTCACTTTCAGTCCCCCCAGGCTCTAAAGGGTGAGTCACCTGTTGCTGAAAAGACAAAGCTCCAGGCTCTTCCCGTAAAAGTCTCTGCAGATAAAGCAGTGCCTCACCTCTTGGCTTCTTTTGGATTCCAAGGGCAGAATGCTGACAGGTTGACAGGTGCTTCCATCCGAGAAGTGTGTACAACTCCTACATGATCTCACTGTGTGGTATAGGAGCAGTCAGCCAGACACGCGTTCAAGTAAATCACATAAAAAATATATAAACACATCTTGCCCTGGATTCCATGTCAACCGCTAAGTTTCGTAAAAGTCTAAGTTTTTTTTACTACGTTATTCCAAAAGGAAGAGAATAAAAATCGATCTTATGCACAAAAAGTAAGTACGTTTAAAACTAGTGGTCTGGTGCTGTAATAGTCATCCCCAGTCCCTTAGCATCCTCTCCAAAAGCAGAAGCCAGGGCTGCCATAATGGCCTGACTACCCTCCCTTCAAATTTGCTTCCAAATGGGCCCGCAAAAGAACATCTAGGCCTTGTATAATATCCCCCTAAATATAACTGGGGCCAGGGGCTGGATATATTGCCCCTGGACTCCTGCTGTACATATTGCCCCTGGACTCTTTATAATATCCATTAATCCAGTGGGAGATGGGCTAGGCAAGAACCCACCCCTTATGTAACCCCACCTTTTTGTCCATGTCAAATGTTCATTGCTTCACCGAACCACTTCATGTTGCCCCTGACACCTCTTTTTGTCCATGTAAAATGTTCATTGCTTCACCAAACCACTTCATTTGCCCCACCACATCTTTTTGCCCATGTCAAATGTTCATTGCTTCACCAAACTACTTCAAATGCCCTTCCCCTCTCCCCCACTATTAAGAAATGTGGCTGAAGCAGCCCAAATGCCCCTGCCCCTAGTAATAAATTGGGCAAGGGACTGCTCAAATGCCCCTGGCTGCCCCCACAGTTATAAACAGGGCCAGGGACTGCCCATGTGCTCTTTCCCCAAGTAAAAACTGGCACCAGGCACTGCCCAAATGCTCCGGACAAGTTACCTACTAATAAAACACCAAGATAATGGAAGTGCTGGACCAGAGAGCCTTCTGATTGGCCTCCTTAGCCATTTCAGTGTGCATCCGTCCTCTGCTCAACACAGACTTGTTAGGTTTGTTACAGGTCATTTATTTTCCCAGCATTATGTTTTGGTATTTGGATTTTTTTCTTTTTTTGGATGGCATCTCAGACATGGGACATTAATCTCAGGTACATTTTTTCATAGTTTTTTTTTGTTTTTATGAGTGCATCCCTCCTCCACCTGGGTAAGTTAGAAGTGGGGGGGTAGGCAGGAAAAATATACACACTTGATTTATTTTAGGGGAGAGAGGGCCTTTGGGGCAGCTGATACCCATTTATAAATAGGGGGCCAGGGGCACTTAGGACAGTCCATGGCCCTATGGATTAAATAAGTGGCTGGGAACCACAAGCCCGTCCCCAGGTATGATTAGTTGTCCGAAGGACAATGTCCACTCCCCGGACCTAGTTATGATTAAGGGGCTGGGGGCAACATGCAATTACAATTAGGAAACCTGGGGCCATTTTGCAAGGTTTTTTTTTTAGCATAAGCATTCAGTGCTGTAGGAAGCACTGTTTGTGTTAATGTGCAAATATCATCTGCGTTAAGCAATTTTTTGAGGAGATAAGTTAATGGGCAAAAAATGTATAATGTTTTGCTAGTTACTAGATATCACTGCTCATTGAATCATTGTTTGTGCGCTAACGGGTGGGATGATGATTTTACCGTACCTGTTAACTGTGTTAGCGGTAGACACTGAATTGCAATTCATTGCCATAACAGTGTTTTGGTTGAATCTATGCCATTGTTTACCTATATAGAAGCCATCCTTGATTTGCTATACAGTCTGGCTCTTGCTTTGTTTGTTTGTTGATGAATGGAGGGATAGTGTAAAGAAATTTCTATTTTCCCTGAAGCTGAAAGAGTTAATGGATAACCTAATCTAAATATTGATTAAGAAGCCTGTTTACAAAGGCTGATCTGTAAACAGCAATTGTGCATTGAATTGTGAGAAGGTTAGAGGTGATGGACTCAAAACTAGCTTGTCTACTCAAAAATCCAGTGCATTTTTTGAGGGTGCTGCACCCAGTGCCAAAGTGTACGTGGGTGTGATCCACTCCCTACCAACACAGCACCAGTGGGAGCTGTGTGAGCAACTTCAGTGCTGTGTATTTGAAAGTCTCAGATATCAGTCAACGCTAGCTTTTTAAAACATGCGCATAGTGATGTGGTTATGTTCCATATTATCACAAATCACTATGACAGACAAGATGGGGATAAGAGGTAGAGAGATAGATATGGGTGATATAGAGTGGAGACAGACACTGAGGCATAATGGGGAGAGAGAGATAGACATATATAAAATAAATTATCAATGCTATATAAATAAATGTTATCAATTATTGTTTACTTCTCTGGCACCATGTGTAGGTTTCTGCCACACTATATTAAAATAATAATGGGATTCAGGTTGCATAAATGAAGCTGGGTTGCCTGAATTGAGGCGAGCCATATTCATTAGGTACGGTCCTGTGAGAGGCACTTGCTGTATATATGTTTATAGGTCAAGTATGGAACATGTTCTTACAGCCTATAAGGTGTGCAGTAATATGGAGGGATAGAGAGAGGCTCCCCAATTATTCTCTTTAGTAGACTGTGGTTGTAAATATATTCAGACAGGAACAGAATTGCAGCTCTCCCTAACCCTGCTGTATAATAAAAAACACTATTACCGTAGTTAAAACAAATATAAAAGGAAATCAAGTTAGAGGAATATTCAGATTGGTTGTTTTCATGTTTACATTTTTGAGATGTTGGTACATTCTTTAAGTACCTAAGAGTATTGTAACATGCCTAGGATTCTTAAAAGGTAAAAAAACACTTGTGGAGTTTGGAAACTGACATCCATGAAAATGTTATATTGTCTTGGTGTTTATCATTGCAAATTCAATAAAGGCTAACACTATAATTGAGTTCAACTATGCCAGAGATTTGCTTAAAGGGACACTACCACTTACATAAGATGTAACCAGATGACCTGGTCATTTAAAACACACATATATAAATCATATGCCACTGTTATTTTTTTTAATATGATTGAATTATTGCATATAAAAGGAAAAACAAAATTCAGTGTTTATCTCCTGCCTCTGTTTTGTAAATATTTCCCATGATGCAACATCATCCAAAATCTTCCAGCCAGTCTCACTCTACAACTGTAGCCAAAGCCTGCTGGTGATGTCATAAGATACTCCCCTGCTGTCTTACTGGCTCCTGTGTATCAAAGTGGCTGTGTACAACTTTATTTTACCTGCCTTCCAACACAAAGAGAGGAGATTCACCTGATCAAACAGGATCATAATTCTGCCCCCTTATGATGTAATAGTGACAATACCCTTCCATTCAATGCAAATCTATTATCACAATTATGACTTGTAGGCTGCATTCTGTGTCCCCTTCCCCAAAGTGAGAAATTTGTGCTATAAAGTCACTGGGGGGTGGCACCCAAAAACACTATTTCACAAAATGGCGGCGCCCAGTCACACTTTAGTTATTTAATTAAATATAGTTACATAACAAAAACAAAATACATATCTGAATTAACAATACAAAATAAAAATAATAAAACCTTTTCATTTTTTTGGTGTAAGTAAAATAAATTGAATATGTTGTTACAGGCAGAGTAGTTGGGATCATTAATTTGATTCTTACCTGCAGTCAGAAATTGTTTCTATAAGGTTTGTCCACCAGTATACAGCAAATTGTAATAAAATGAGAACTGCAACAAATTTAGGCCGAAATATCCAAGATGAAAAACATCTCCAACATGGTTGGAACCCAGCTGCTATATTTCATTATAAAGCATTGAAATGAATATATTTTAGTTTCCAATTAAAAATTATATATATTATTATTATTATTATTATATCACACCTGTATAAACAGGAGTCTGATTTCCATGACACCTCTTTTAAAAGCCCCTAAATGTTGCATATTCTAGAAACCAAATTATTATTTCTCAAAATATTCAGGGTACTTACACATTCTGTGACATAAGATTCCAAATACATTCAACCTATGTAAAATAGAACATTTGGCAGGGCCTTCTTTAACACAGGGCAAAAGGGGTAGCTGCCCCAGGTCCAGTCATTCCTGGTGGGCCCAGGGCAGCTGCCTCTTAAGCCCACAACAACTTCTGTGTTACTGTAAATTGTATTGCTGAGGTGATCTGTGATACACTCACACATCGCACATTACTGTGAGATATATTGCTGTAGAATTCACATTTAAGGTCGGTGGAGGCATTTTTATTTAAACACAGACAAAGCTGTATTTTGGTTCCCCCCCCCCCCCCCACACTCATGTCTGTCTACCTTCCCATGTTTGTCTCTTTCCTCTTCCTTGCCATGTCTGTCTCTCTCCAATCCCCCACATTTTATGTCTCTCCTCTCCCCACGTCCATGTCTGTCTCTCATACTCCCCCCATATCTGATCTCTCCTTCTCCCAAAATCTGTCATCTATTTCTCCCTTCCCATATCTGTTCTCTCCCCCCATATCTGTTATCTCTCCTCCCCCTCATATTGATTATCACTCCTTCCCCTCCCCTTACCTCTTTTCCTCTCCCCATATCCCTTTCCCCATAATCTCTTATCTATCCTTCCTCTTCTCATATCTCTTTCCCTCTCCCCATATCTCTTATCTCTCCTTCCCCATCCCATATGTCTTCCCCCTCCCCATATGTCTTTCCCTCTCCCCCACTTCCCCATCTCTGTTCTCCCTTCTCCTCTCATCTCTGTTTTCTACCCACTCTTCTGTTCTCTCCCCCTCGTACCCCATCTCTGTTCTCTCGCCCTCTTAGCCCTATCTCTGTTCTCTCCCCCTCTTAGCCTCATCTATGTTCTCTCCCCTTCTACCCCCACCAAGCACTGTGTGTTAAAAGCATTGGAAATGCCCTGGATCATTACTAAGCGCTGGAAGCACGAGCAGCACTTGCTGACCTCTGTGTATCTGTGTGTGAAGAGGGCTGGTGAGGGGTGATCTTCTGATCTCCCCAGCCAGTGCCTCTACTGGCAATCTTTTTTTTTTTAAACTGATGCCGCTCTCCATGCTAAACCCCCCACTGTGGTGCCCTAAGGCGACTGCCTAGGCAGCCTTCTGTTGGCTCTGGCATTATTAAAGATTTTTGAAACAAGTCAAAGATCTATGTGTGTAATTCTATAGGTTCCACTCAAAAAAGAGAAAATTGAGATGGGTATTTTAAACTTTAGGCCAAGGTCAAGTTAGAACAATTTTCCAATGCAGTTGAATGGGAGTTTTTCCCAACTCAGCTGCATTGGCCCTTATATTTTGAGAGCTGTTCGCTAAAACTGAACTGACAAATGAACTACAGAAATGAGTCATCAAAAGGGAAGCTGAAAATACAATAATTTTGAAGAATCTTTTAAACTCAACTATTAATGTGTGATTGTTGCAGTTCACTAAGTGAATAGCTCCTTCTGATTGACGTAAGACTCTAAGTGCCCACTTAGAATACGGCCTGTTTCAAATTTGTTATGTTACTTTTTTGTGTGTCACTCACATTACCTGCTTTCTCCAAATAATTTATAGCATGGTATTACTATATATGTTTACTATAACAATTTGTATTTGGTATCTGTTTTTTAAGTAAGTTTCTTCATAGGTTGGGCCGATTTCAATTCCTGATTAGTGCCAGGAACAGACTTGCCTAGAAAGCTATTTAGAAGAAAACATATCTCCCAGGCAAGTTTGAAGATACAAGGTGGGGCTGCCTCAGGTATAGTAAGTCATTCACCTGTGAAGAGATCTGGGAGGGTAGACACTTCATATCAGCATCTCCTGAGGTCAGATCAGCATAAATGTGGTGTACGTGAATCCAGACAATGAGGGGAAAGTATTTTAAGATTAAAGGATAAGAAGCAGTATAACTGCAAGCAGGCAGCTTCATTGGAGGGATTTATTTGTGATGTGAGGATGTTTGTATATTCGGTTTTAAAGGAAGGTTATGGAGGTGAATCTGATTTAATCCAACATGTAGAAACTTATTATTTAATAAAGAACTACTGATGAACTTACATAATATTGCGCAACAGTAGGGGTTAATGTCATGACATGCACACAAAGGGGTAGTAGTGGCAGATGTTTGGGAAGAGTATTTGCTATCTGTGGCTATTAAGGAGGATGAAGAGGTCTTGTTTGGAGTCGGCCATCAGCTCCCTACTCTCTTGCACTACTTGCCCCAAACTGGTCTATCATTAACAGGACCAATAACACAAGCCACTCGCAGATGGAGACCGGCCCCATAGACCAATGATTTAAATGACCAAAGACACAACCTGTTTTGAAGGATGGCACAGGACTGTCAGTTAAACAGTCCCTGAAAAAATATCAGAAGGGATGCAAGGAAATATTTCTGGCCAGGATACAGTTGACATTATTAATGCCATATTTAATTATAAAACTTGGTATGTGCAGTTAAAGTAGAAAAGCATGCGAGCAGGGTTCTCTACCTCATGTACAAGTCTATTATAGTTTGTCTAACTTAGTATGTAGTTCCCTTCTATGCTCTGTACCTAGCGCTACGTAAATTGTTGGTGCTGTATAAATGAATGCTAATGTTAATGTTAAAGGCACAGCACCTTCAAATACCGCTTCTCAGAAGCACTTTATGATACATTCAAAATATAACTACACCCAAATTTACATTATGAGATCCTGAGGGCTCAAAAATGCATTGCCTTGGGCAATTAAAATGTTTAGATCTATTGGTAAGTTAAAAAGGAAACTGGGCACACCTGCCTGTTGGCATTTTCATGCTCTGTAATAGAGAGGTAATGACAGAAACAATAAATACACATCCCCTGCAATTCTGATTTTTGTAATGCAAATGGGTTGGGCTTTTAACTCAGGGAAATCTAAAGCTCTTTGCTGGTAGATAACAATCCGGTGAGCCAGGCCTGTAACATAGATAATAGGAAGAATACTGCTTCAAGGCATGAATGGCAAAATCAAGCCCATGCAAGTGAAGAATTTGTGACAAGATCAATACACACTGTTTTGGACAAAATAAAACACTTTAATATAGGATGTCATTGCATTACAACAGGTTTCCAGTGTTGTCAATATATTATTGATTGAGTAATGTGTTAATGCATTTTATGAGATAAACATGGAAGTTGTTCATTTAAGGTGACATGCCACCTGGAGGACATGATTTATTAATCAGCAGATCATTAATGGCTGTTGTGTTTAAAAGTTCTGAAATGTTTAAAAAAACATTTGTTGCTTGTGCTTAGAACATGGCATTTCATAGCAAGCACCTGTTTCTGTACATTATATTACATTCTGCTTTAATGTAAATGTAGGAAACTGGATTACGATTCATAAGTAGGGTTGTCACCTTTTCTTAAAAAAACCAAAATGCTGGTCATGCTATACCCTCCACAGGCTTCACTTTAGACTCAGGTCAATGTACTGGCCTGCTATCTTGGTGGCAATCCTACCCGCGAGCGATGATAAGGTTGTTCGTTAGGTACAGAAAGAGGATGGGATCTATTTACTTTAATGTAAGTTGCAATGAGAACATTTCACCTCACTGACTTAACTAGGCATTGTGTAGGGACAAGGTTGGTGGGTTAACCCTGCATAATGCATTATAAAAAGTTAGCCATGCATTTTACAGGGCCAGCTGAGCTCTTGTAGCAGGAGAAGCAACAAGTGACTCTTAACAATGTAAAGTAATCTGTGAAATGGAATGTTCATCTCAGCACAACTCAACCTCAACTCAAACCTTTTGTGTTTTATAAATGCAACCTCTGTACAGATTTTAACTTTTTTTATGTACATCGATGAAACAGCAAGAGATAGATAGGTATCCAACATATCCTCTGTAAAAGATAGGTATGCTGAAATCCATTCCCAAAATACCAGAGCATTTTCAAAACTAGTAAAATAGTTCCTGTTCTCCCATGATGCATTTAGTGCAGGGCCGTCTTTAATACTTATTGGACCCTGGGCAAGCATTTGCTTGGGCCCCCTGGATCCTGCCCCCCTCCCCTGCATGCAATCACGCCATCCATCGCAATGTTACCCCCCACACACACACACAAAACCCCCCCACAAAAATAAGCACACACAATTCGACTTTTATTGCAGTGAGTATTTTTATTGAATTGTATAAAATGTGTATATTACATGTATAATTGCAGTGTATAAACTGTATATATGGATCAAAATGTGTATATATGGTTGCAATGTGTATACTTTCTTACTATGCAACACTGCAATACAACTACTGATTACCTAAATTACAAAAATATACACAGATATTAGAGAGCACTTACATATGTTCATATATATATTTATAAATATCTATACACATCTCGCTCTCTCTCACTAGTTGAATTTATACTTATATGAACTTCTTAATATTATATTCAACTATTTTCATAAGTAATAAAAAATGTTGTTAAAGAGTTGCATTTCTTGTTTTTATTCCCTTTTTCTGCACCCACATTGCACCTAAAGGACTTAACACAGCTCCATAGAGTAGCCACAGCATTTGGCTTGCACTCATATTGCACCCACAGCACTTGTCATGCACCTATATGGCACTCACATTGCACCCACAAAATTTGGCATGCCACAGTGTAAATTTGCCCCACAGAACATACCACAGTGTCACTTTGTCCCACTGAATTGCCCATGCAGAACAAGCAACATTGTCACTTTCCCCCACAGTACATGTTATTTTGCCCCACAGAACATGCCACTGCCAGGTACCAATTAACATGCCACAGTCACTTTGTCATTAACATATGCAACAACCAGTTTGCCTGTTAAAATATGTCACCGTTTGTCCATTAAATATGCCACAGTGTGCCTATTAATATGCCACAGCCAATTTGCCCATCAATATGCCAGTATTTTTTTGCCCTTACTATGCCAGTATTATTTTTCTATTAATATGCCACAGACAATTTGCCCATTCAGATGCCAGTAATATTGTGCCGTTAAGATGCAAATATTATTTTGCTATTCAGATGCCAGTAATATTGTACCATGCAGATGCCAGTATTATTGTGCCATTCATATGCCAGTAATATTGTGCCAATAAGATGCCAGTATTATTGTGCCATTTATATGCCAGTAATATTGTGCCATTAAGATGCCAGTATTATTTTGCTATTCAGATGCCAGTAATATTGTGCCATTCAGATGCCAGTAATATTGTGCCATTCAGATGCCAGTAATATTGTGCCATGAAGATACCCCAGCCAATTTGCCCATTAAGATGCCAGTATTATGTTTTCTATCAATATTTTAACGTTAATATGGTCGTTATATTCCACCCTACTTACCGCCTGGCTGCTGCTCAATGTCCCCAAAAGTCTCCTCCATGCAGTCTTCCCTCCTGCATGGAGGAGGGAAACACAGTCACCGGTTGTGACGTGATGTCACATCCGGTGTCAATGTTTTTTTTTTTTTTCTGGCCTCCACATCCAGCGGATGCGGCTTGCCGGGAGAAAAAGATGTTCAGCAGAGCAATGCGCTGTGAAGATGCCTTGGGCCCCCCAGGAGTAACTGGTTAAAGACGGCAATGACTGTCCATTCAAATGCCTTTCATGAATTTTCCACTCTCACTCTCAACTGTTCAGTTTGCCAGCTACTCCTGATGTGTATCATTAACTATAATGTGGCCCATGGAACAGCACAACTTAGTGGAGGAGGCATTGACAGAGCTAGGAGGTGGGCTTAAGGGGAAGTTTCACTTGATTGGCCAGTTCATATATAAAGCATCAGCAAGCCAGGATTAATACATTGTAGGCCCCTTGGCTACAGGTATTGTGAGGCCCCCAGTAAATATAAGATGGCCTTACATGAAAAAAGTTTTAATAGTAATTACAAATTCACATGCAAACAGTTTTTTCCATATTTAATAAAACCTATGATTGAGAAAATGCATTTATTGTTTTGATTTCCTTTTATTTGTCAATCTGCTCCTCAGACTTGCCATTCTACCCCCATATTTGTGAATCTGCCCCACAGACTTGACAATGCATCCCCAAACTTGCCCCTGTGACCTGTCAATCTGCACCTCAGACTTGTTAATACACATTTTACAACCAGTCTTGCCAATGTATTCCCACAGCCAGGTTGCCCATTAATATGCCACTATTTGCCCCTTTAATATGCCACAGCCAATATGCACATAAATATGCCACTGTCTGCCCAATTCCCATGTGCCCATGCCACAGCCAATTTGCCCATTAGTATGCCACTGTTAGTCTGCCCATTAATATGCCACAGAGAATATGCCCATTAATATACCACAGCAAATATGTCACCATAAGTATGCCTCTTAAAATGCCACTATTAGTCTGCCCATTAATATGCCATTATTATGCCCTTTAATATTCCACAACCAATTTTCCTATTAATATGCCACTATTAGTATGCCCATTAATATGCCACAATTAGTATGCCAAATAATATGCCACAATTAGGATGCCCAATAATATGCCACTATTAGTATGCCCACTAATATGGCACAATTAATGTGCCCAATAGTATGCCACTAATTTGCCACAATTAATATGCCCAATAACATGCCACAATTAATATGCCCAATAATATGCCACTATTGATATGCCCAATAATATGCCACAATTAATATGCCCAATAATATGCCACTATTAGTCTGCCCAAAAAATACTGTTACCCCCATTCCCCAGCACTCACCTTCCTGCTGGTGATGGACACGTGACCCGCGTCCATCACGTGACCTGTCACTTTCCTAGTGACAGGGAGTGCGAGACAGGCAGCATGGAGACTTGTCTGTGCATCTGGGCAGCTATTCATATTCTCTCTTTGTAAACTAAAAGCTGTGAACATACTTTTTACCCTCTAAAAGGTGTCTTTGTTTTATTGTGGATTTAGGAGGCCGTACCAATATACTGACGGTCATGTTTCAAGTAAAATTAGAGTCTCCAAATAATTTTAATTGAAAATGCATTTTGGCAACTGCTTTACAAATTATTTTCATGTCAAAATGAATGTCTTGGCAAAGTACAATGTTGTGCAGAGAGGCATAAACCTGAATGGGATAAGTTCAGTATTTATCGGTAACATAAAACCCCTTTCAGATGGTTGTTTACAATACATCAGAAGGGGTGCAATATGTTCAAATGCTAAAATGTAGCCTAATTCAGCGTAAATGGAAAGCGACAGTATCCAAGTGCATTCACGCACCTTACCCTAGTGCCAGGACCGATATTGGCTAGTGTTCCTCGATTAATACCTGCCAGTGGATTAACATTTATTTGTAGTTGTCAGCCAATGGTAAACCATGCCAGTGTAAACTCATTAGCTTCTACCACTGTGCCAAAAGCCAAGAGAGCCAAGACGAGCTTGGCCCCCTTGGGACAGGATGGCTTAAACACATGACACACGTCAACTCGATTCTGGACAAGCCCCAAATGAGAACAGGTGGATTAATGTGACATTTGTATGTTCCTTCTGTGTTAAATTGGGAATTGTGTCAATCGTGCCAGTTAATGAGAGGGAATTAAAGGAGAAAAAAGTAGTGGTTAAAAATAAGCCTTTAAGGACATTCATGAAAATACAGAGGATTCCCAAATAGCTAAATGGTAATTATCTATAGAGAAGGCAAATTTAAAAAAAAATCTATAACCTTTGTTGGATCTAATAAATTATTTAATATTAATTTACACATATAATATTAAGAAAATATGGTGAAGTGTTGTACCCCTATAGTAGACAATTCAGTTGTTCGAGCCTCCTAAAAATGCTATATATCACAGTAGTTACCTCCTTACAATTCTGTCTCTCCAGTACTCTTTGTTGCTGCAGGTAACGGCTAGTTAGTCAATCAAATATAGTGCTCACAGTCCACCAATGCGCATTTCTCCCAAAAATCTTCATTAGGGGCCCGCCAAAAACATTTCACCCAAATGGCTTCATCAGGGGTTAGTCCAATGTGAATTTCCCCTGAACAGCTTCATCAGGGGCCTATGACAGAGCCGTTTTGGTGTAACATGCGACAGACAGGCTGTAGGCATTATATTTGATTGACTATCCAACAACTTATTTTTCTTAAGGCTACCCCTGTCAAATATTTCCTTAGCTCCAGATTTGTACAATCGAGGAACATCACATACATCAGTACTGGAGGGACTAAATTAGGACTTATGGTGCCTTGTAGAGCTGTTATTAGAAGAAGTATAGGGTTGCGTCTGCTCGATAGCCTTTTTGTTTTAAGAGAACATTCCACTGATCATTTAGAGGGGTGTATTTCACCCCCGTATGAGGAGGAATAGAATAATAAGAATCAGCAAATTGGCACAATCAATTTGCTACAAAAGCCACCCCAGATGGTCCTCATTCCATTTCCCATAATACATCTGTTGTTCTACCACATAATTAAAATAAGCATTGGCAAGACTTAGAACAATTAGCTTTCACAGAGATTTATTTAGAGTAGAAAATGGGTAATCCATCGCAAAGCCTCTGTTAATTTTATTTCATTTATTTTATTTCTGTTGCAGTTCCAGCCATGTCAACTCTCTAGAGGTCCTTAGGACACAGTTTCTTTCCCTCGTTTAAGACAAAGCGGGGGATTTCAGTGTGCTACTAGCACAGAATTTCAGAAATTTCCCTCCAGAATGCAATATGCTCTTTTTTCTTTTTCCCAGTCAACTAGTTAAAACACTTGCATGTAGAAATACACAGAGCAAAGAATTGTGAAATTACTTTAGATGATATTCTTCAAGCTTCATTAGGGGAAATAGTTATATGATCTATGGAAGCTGTTTGTAGTATGCTTTTGTATAGGATTTAGGCTATAATCTTGGTGATCTGAATTTCAGCACAAAAATCAGCCACAATGGCTTTTCTGTGTTGATTCTCTTTATGTATTTAAATGTTTCTTTCATATCCCCCCTGTTATATTTTTCCTCCAAGCTATACATGTTAAGATGCTTTCACCTATCCTGGTAAGTTTTATCATACAACCCATGGACCAGTTTAGTAGCCCTTTTCTGAACTTTCTCCAAAGTATCAATATCCTTCTCCAGTACTGTGTACAATACTCTAAGTGAGGTCTCACCAGTGCTCTGTACAATGGCATGAGCACTTCCCTCTTTCTACTGCTAATACCCCCTCCCTATGCAAGCAAGCATTCTGCTAGCATTTCCTGCTGCTCTATTACATTGCCTACCATTTTAACTAGGAAATTGAAATGCCCAAACCCAATATTTCACAAAATCGTCCTAAAAAGGCGAAAATTAAAAATTTTGGCACACAATTGGCTATATTTATGCCACACACAGGAGCCCCATTAAATTATGCCACACACAGGAGCCACATTTATTATGCTACACACTGGAGCCCCATTTATTATGCCACACACAGGAGACCCATTAATTATGCCCCATACAAGAGCCCCTTAATTATGCCACACACAGGAGCCCCATAAATAGGCCACATACAGGAGCCCCATAAATAGGTCACACACAGGAGCCCCATAAAAAGGCCACACACAAGAGGTGATGGAGGGCCACATTAATCTTACATATTATATTCAACTACTTTCATATGTCATAAAAATGTTATTAAAAAATTGCATTTCTTGTGGTTATTCCCGTCCTCTGCACCCACATGCCACAGTGTCAATTTTCCCCACAGAACATGCCACAGCATCCCTTTGCCAACATAAGCAACAGCCAGTTTGCCTATTAAAATATACCACAGTTTGTCCATTAAATATGCCACAGTTTGCCCATTAGTATGCCACAGTTTGCCCATTAATATGCCAGCTTAGTTTGTCCATTAATATGCCATTGTTAGTTTCTCCATTAATATGCCACTGCTAGTTTTCATATTAATATGCCACAGCCAATTTACTCATTAATATGCCAGTGTTATTTTTCCCATTTATATACCACAGCTAATTTGCCCATTAATATGCCGGTGTTATTTTGCCCATTAATATGCTAGTGTTATTTTGCCCATTAATATGCCAGTGTTAGTTTTTCCATTAATATGCCAGTGTTAGTAATATACCACCCTCCTCCCACTTCCACAATACTCACCTCCTGGCTGTTTCGTGTCCCCGGCCATCTTCTCCATGCAGTCTTCTCTCCTGCACACTCCACGCACTCCCATGGGACACCACTGATTGAGAAGGATGCCTGCTTAGGGTGAAAGTAACACAACAGTGTAATTTTTCTTCTTTTTTGTGTGTGCTTGAAATGGGTGTTTAAAGCAGTTACTATTCATATTACAATTTAGGTTCACAGATCAAAATACATGCCAAATGTATTAATGTATTAGTGTACTCTTTTATGGAGGACATGTAAACCTTTTCTTGCTTTCCTGTCACAAAATGATTTGATAAATATGCAGATTTTACCTGGTGGGGAAAGTGTTTTGTCCATATCTAGTGTACTGGAGCCAGACAAAACACCCATAATACAGTCCAGTGCTCAGCAAGGGCTAGTAAATAGCTCACACATCCAAAAGGAATGCTTTTAAATCTTACGAGAAGCGCTTTTAAAACTGTCCCTATGAGAGCCATGTAAAACATTTCATATAAATACTTCTGCAAACAGTTAAACCTACTGGAGCATTACACCTTGAAATATAATACCAGATGTGATTTGTGAGTGATAAAAAAAAAATTCAGAGACAAGCTTGCTTTAAAGAGCATGAAGCATTTGACTTGGTTGCCTTGTTTTAGTGGTGTCAAGGTAAGTAGGAGTGGCTTAATGTTAGGAATTCCAAGCAGATTCTGACCGGCTCAAGCCCCAAGTAACAGTGGAGTGAGTAAGATTGGCTTCCAGGTGTTGTAGCACAGAAAAGGGGTCTACTCACACCCCAGGCAGACAACAGGAACAAACAGAGGTAGTGCCAGCTGAAGTCATCCGGAAGGTAGACAGCATCAATCCATAGTTGCTTTTTAAAAAGTAACTTTATTAAATAAAAAAAAGAATAATAAAACCATCGAGCAGGGAGACAGGTACAAAACAGAAACGACACACGCTTGACGCGTTTCGCACCAACTGGCGCTTTGTCCTGTGTTGTTTTATTACATTGGATCGAGTTCCTATTAATACATTTTGTCAATATATTTTTATACCGGATATCTTGGAGTGCAGGCGTTTCTTCCTTGTTTTTCTCTGACTGTATGTGTGTGTGTGTATGTAAATGTTAGTCTGTGGGTGTAAGTATGACTCTGTGTAAGTGTGAGACTTTGTGTGTAACTTTTCAAATTTGTGCAACAAATATTCTTGAAAAACATTTAAAAAGTGTGGGTGTTTTTTCACATTTTGAAGTTGGGGGTGGGGATGGAGGGTTGCAAAATACAGGGTCCGTCCAAGGTGCAAAATGCTCTAGGTATACCCCTGGATCTGGGTCTCTTAATTAATGGAGTGCCTTCACTACCTTTTGCCATTTAATTTTCTGCTGCAGCACAAATATATATATATATATTTCCTGGCTAACCATGGCAGCAGTTACGTATGGGTTAGCTCCACCCTCAAGGTAGGTAGGACAGAAACAAAACTATAAGAGAGCCCCCGCCCCCTGTCTCCTCAGTCTTTTTTCTGTCCTCATTGGTATTAGGACGGGGCCCGTTTCGGGCCTGTTTTTTGATTTTTTCTTTTATTTTTTATTTTTTACTCACCTTCCGGAAAGTTCAGCCTCTTTCTTTCCGAAGCCCAGTTTCCTGATACCGGTTCCTTGGGATGTTTATTCCTCCGTACCCTTACTGCTAGTGGTACTGGAGATGATTATGAATTATGAAGTTATGTGCCATGTTCCTCCGTAAGCTTACTGCAAGTGGTACTGGAGATGGGTTGGTGACTGTGCAGAGGTCTCATTTCCTGCATCATCCTGGAGGTATGTTGGAGGTGTTGGGCTGTCTATGTCCACACCTGTCTTCTTTTTTCTTCATTTTTATTTTCCCCTTTCCCGTTTGTTTTCTGAGGCTGTGGAACGCATATGCGTTCCACACCTCATTTCTGTTCTAATTTCGGCAGTGGAACGCATATGCGTTCCATGCCTCTTTCCTTTTGAATGCTGGAGCGCTTCCGCGTTCCAGCATTCAGTTTGTGGCCTGTTTCAGGCGCTGGAACGCATTTGCGTTCCAGGCCTCTTTTCTGTGCCGTTTTTTCGGCGTTGGAACGCATATGCGTTCCACGCCTCGTTTTCACTTCCGTTTTTCGGCGGTGGAACGCATATGCGTTCCACCACTTATTTTTTCTTATTTTAGGGCTCCTTTGCGTGTTAGGTGGACCCTGCAGTCTTCATTTTGTTCCAGGTCCCACCAGTGCTTGTTCCCTGTGTCTGAACTCCATTCCAGCCTCAGGTAATGTTTTGTTTGGTCTGCCTTTGACTTTTTTGTTTTCAGTGCATTTTTGTTTCATGCAATCTTCTTTTTTCCCAGCCTCCCCTTTTTTTTTCTGTTTTTTCATTATCATTTCCACCTCATCTAAGAGGTCTCGTTCTCGTCATTCTAGGTGAGTAATTCTTTATTTTTTGATTTTTTGCTTTTCTTTTGTGTTTTTAAGAGTGCCATTTACTTGCTTACCCTGGTATCTTCTTCCAGCCCTAGACCGGAATCGGATCATCCAAGGAAGAAAACGGAAAAGCGTCCTCGCTGTTTGGCCTGTGATGCCACCCCCTTGGAGGGCAAACGTCTCTACGGGGATTGCTTGGCCCCAGCTTGGCCCCTCTGAGCCCTCTCCAGACCTCATGCACCTAGTCAATCAGGCAGTTGAGAGGAGCCTGAAAGAGCATTTGGGGAATCTCATTTCGGCCCACCACTCGCCCCTACCTGAGGAGTGTTTGTTTTCTGATCAGCCCGAATCTGAAGATCCTTTGGATGCGGGGCATTGCTCTTCAGCTGAGGAAGATGGGGACCCGGCTCTTATTGCCCACCTCATTGGGGCAGTTAAATCCACTTTGGGTATTACCGAATCTTTACCCACAATGGGTGCATCCGACAAATACTTTGCCAGTCTACGTAAGAAGAGACCTTCTTTCCCAGTCCATAGCTCCATTGAGGAATTGATCTCGACTGAATGGAAGAACCCTGATCGCAAAGTTTCGTCAGGCAGGAGGATTTCTAGATTATATCCGGTTGCTGCCGAGGATGCCTCCCCCTGGTCCTCTCCCCCCGTGGTGGATGCTCCAGTCATTAGGGTTGTTCGGCGGTCGTCCCTCCCTCTGGATGGTCCGGCTCTACTGAACGATCCCATGGAACGTCGAATTGAGGCCTCTCTGTCAAGAGCTTATGTTGCGACAGGTTCTATCTGTCAGCCTACGGTTGCCATGACATCTGTCTCTCATGCCCTGAAGTGTTGGATCCTTGACCTCAAGGATGATATCGAGGGTGGGATCCCCAGGGAACAGCTTCTACACTCCCTGTCCAAAATCAAGCTGGCGGCTGAGTTTTTTATTGAGTCTTCTTCGGATATTTTGAAGTTGGCGGCCAGGTGCATGGGCTTGTCGGTATCGGCCAGGCGTGCCCTGTGGTTGAAACACTGGCATGCCGACAATGCCTCCAAGAACTCCCTGGTGTCCATTCCGTTTGATGGCTCATTGTTGTTTGGTAAAGTCCTGGAAGATGCCATCCGTTAGACCGCTGAAGGTGAGAAAGTTTTTTTGCCACAGGAACGCAGGCGTCTTCCCTAGAGCGTTTGGAACGATCGCCGGAATTTTCGTTCCTCCTTTCGGGACTCCAGACAATACCACAGGGAAGTGGCTCGTACATCTGCATGGAGGGGCGGTTTCCGCGGACCTCCGAAAGGTTCCCGCTCCCGCCCGACCTCTTCCTTTCGTGGGAAGTTTCAGTCATGAAGTTATCCTGCCCAGCCCCCTCCAGTCGGTGCTCGACTTCTGGCTTTTTCAAGGTCTGGGCAGGGTTTTTCCTCGGATTCCTGGGTCCAGAACATTATTCTCGTAGGTTACAGCTTGGAGTTTAGTCCCTCCCGTCTCCTGTTTTTATCCGAACCAAGTTTCCCGTGGACCCACATCGGTTGGGCATCCTGAGGTTTTTTCTGCGGTCCCTGCTCCGGGACGGAGTTGTTGTTCCTGTTCCTGGCCTCGAGCGGTTCCAAGGAAACTACTCCCCGTTATTCTTCGTCACCAAAGCCTCCGGTGACCTGAGACCGGTCCTCGATCTGTCTGTTCTGAATCGTTCTTTGAAAGTCAGAAAGTTCAGGATGGAGTCTCTCCGATTGATTATTCCTTTTGTCTCCCCCGGCGACTGGATGGTTTCCATCGATCTCCAGAACTCCTATTTCCAAGTTCCCATCAGTATCCGGCACCAGAGATTTCTACGATTCGCCATTGGAGTACATCACTTCCAATTCCGGGCCCTCCCATTCGGCCTCAGTACGGCTCCTCGTACCTTCTCCAAGGTTCTGGTGGTTTGTATCGCAGAACTGCGCAAGAGAGGTCTGACGATTTTTCACTACCTGGACGATATTCTCATCGTGGCTCCTTCACGAGACCCTGTCCTCGCTCAACGTGAGGAGGCGTTGGTTTTTGTCCAAGACGCAGGTTGGATCATCAACTTCGCGAAGAGTCAACTCCTACCGTCCCAGACCCTGGTCTTTTTGGGGGCATGCTTCAACACTATCACGGCTACCGTTTCCCCGTCATTGGACCATCAGTCGCGTCTGATTTCGGCCATCCAGCAGGTTGTCCTCCCCGGGTGGTTACCCATCAGAAAATTTATGTCCCTCCTGGGGGTCCTGGTTTCCACGATCGGCCTCGTTCGTTGGGCTCAGTGGCACACACGTTTTCTTCAGTCCCTCCTTCTACCTCACCTCTCGGTCTCCCGGTCAGGATTGGACAGGTTGGAGGTGCGTCACCTCAGAATGGGTTTTCCTCTGATGGTCGTCTCGAAAGTAGTGGTCACTACGGATGCAAGTGCTCACGGTTGGGGTGCTCACCTGGACAGTCGCTACGCCCAGGGCGGATGGTCCCCTGCGGAGTGTGGTCTTCACGCGAATGTCCTAGAACTGAGAGCGATTTACAGGGCCTTGCTGGCTTTTCATCGAACTGTGCGGAATCGTTGGGTGTAGGTTCAGACGGACAACAGGTGTGCGGTTGCCTATCTCAACCATCAAGGGGGTACCAGGAGCCTCTCTCTCAGCCGGGAGTTCGAACCAATTGCTATCTGGGCTCAGGAATCGGTCGAGCACCTGTCAGCTGTTTCCTTCCGGGTCCGAAGAACACGGTGGCGGATTTCCTGAGTCGCACCACTCTCGCTACCACGGACTGGAGCCTCTCGCCTCAGGCTCTCGATCGCCTTTGTCTACTGTAGGGGCGTCCGGCCTTGGTCCTGATGGCCTCTCCCACGAACACTCGACTTCCTCGTTTCTTCTCGAGGACCCCTCACCCCAGGGCGGAAGGCGTGGACGCTCTCTCTCTCCCGTGGCCCAAGGAGTTCCTTTATGTGTTTCCTCCTCTCCCTCTCATCCCGAGACTCCTAAAAAAGTTACGATTGGAGAAGGCGGAAGTTATGGCCTTCCTTCCTTGGTGGCCCAGGAGGCCTTGGTTTCCACTGGCGAACAGGTTATCTTGCCAGGACCCTTGGCTTTTCCCGCATCACCTGGACCTCCTGTCTCAGGGTCCGGTGTTACATCCCTGCCCTCGCTCTCTTCAGTTGGCGGCCTGGCGATTGAGCGGCGGTCACTGCGGTCCCATGGTCTGTCGGAAGGTGTCGTCTCTACCCTTCTGAAAGCTCGGAAGTCTAATACGTCGTCCACATACCATCGTATTTGGTCTGCCTTTCTGGTGTGGTCTGAGGGTAGGGTTCTCGATCCTCTGTCTCCTTCCCTGCCGGATGTCCTGGCTTTTCTCCAAGCTGGCCTGGATCGGGGTTTGGGTCTGAACACTCTACGAGTCCACGTCTCGGCCTTATCGGCCCTCACATCAGTGCGCTGGGCTCTGGAACCCCTGGTGATTCGTTTCTTCAAGGCGGTTCTCAAACTCCGTCCACCGGCTCGTTCCTTCTCGACCCCTTGGAGTCTTCCCCTGGTGCTTCGTGCCTTATCTGGACCCCCCTTTGAACCCGTGCAGGATGCCTCCCTGTGGCTGGTGACCCTGAAGACTCTCTTGCTGTTGGCTGTGACTTCTGCAAAGCGTTGCTCCAAGCTTTTTCTGCAGTGCCTCCATACACGGTCTTCTCTCGGATCATGCCCTCCTTCGCTCTGTTCCGGAATTCCTGCCTAAGGTGGTGTCGGCCTTTCATCTGAATCAAGATACAGTTCTTCCAGTATTTTTTCCGAACCCCTCTACTCCTGGTGAATGCCGGTGGCATACCTTGGATGTGGTTCGCTGCCTACGCCTCTATATTGCCGCCTCTTCCTCCCTGCGGAAGTCCTCCCGACTCTTCGTCCTTCCTTTGGGCTCTCGACGTGGTGAGGTGGCTTCGGTGTCCACTCTACACCGCTGGTTTGGGGCTGCTATTTCCAGGTGCTATGTCTCCAGTGGTGTTCCGGTTCCTTCGGGCCTCAAGGCTCACTCCACTCGGGCTGTTTCCTCTTCATGGGCGGCTGAGGCTGGTTCTTCAGTGGCGAATGTCTGCAGTGCTGGGAACTGGTCATCTGGTTCCACCTTCTTTCGACGCTACCGTCTGGATGTCCCACGGACTGGTGAATCGTCCTTCTCTCACGCTGTTTTGGCATCTGTCTCCTCTCATTAAACCTTTTTTCTTTTTTGCAGTATTTCTTCTGTGTCTGTGTTTATTGGTTGTATGTTCTCCCATCCCTATTAGTTTCTGGCTTGGGTATGTCCCATACGTAACTGCTGCCATGGTTAGCCAGGAAAATTGAAAATTGTTTCATACTTACCGTAATTTTCTTTTCCTGGTTATTATCCATGGCAGCAGTGAGTTCCCTCCCTTTGTTTATTTTTGGTTATGAGGAGCTGGTTACTAGACTGAGGAGACAGGGGGCGGGGGCTCTCTTATAGTTTTGTTTCTGTCCTACCTACCTTGAGGGTGGAGCTAACCCATACGTAACTGCTGCCATGGATAATAACCAGGAAAAGAAAATTACGGTAAGTATGAAACAATTTTCA
The DNA here is from genome assembly GCA_036172795.1 of Pelodytes ibericus. Lineage (NCBI taxonomy): Eukaryota > Metazoa > Chordata > Amphibia > Anura > Pelodytidae > Pelodytes > Pelodytes ibericus. The sequence continues at coordinate 141,654,557 of CM069862.1, forward strand.
ATTATATCAATGTCTTAGTAATTTCTTTTGTTAATGAGATACTTGAGCCTAAAATCAATCTTGGTCAGGCAAACGGACAATTATAAGCTCTCATTGTACCCAGAACAACTTCCAGTGCCATCTTTGTGCCCAACCATCCCAGTACCATCTTTGAGCCAAAACACCATGCCAGTGCAGTCTTTGTGCACAATTTCAGTGCCACCTTTGTAGCAACAGGAATTCCCAGTGCCACCTTTGTGCCCAATCACATTACCAGTGCCACCTTCCCAGTGGCATGTTTGTGCCCAAACACATTCAAGTGCTCCTTTCGGGCCCAAAGACATTGTCAGTAGCAATGAATGCATCCACTTTATATATAATGCCAAAGAGCAGCAAAAACATAAATATTATATATCATACCAGTGAGTAGTAAATACGTAAATGTTGTATATTATGCAATTGAGCAGTAAATGCATAAACTTGCTATACCATGCCAATGAGCAGTAAATACATAAAAATTGTATATGATGCCAATATGCAATGTTTACCCCCCAAACAACCTACAGATGTCTTCTTTGCCCCGAAACCAGCCTACTTATGCCATATTTGCCTTAAACAGCTTATCACTACCATCAAAATACCCTGCCTATGAGAAATTTGACTCAGACAACTTCAGTGCTCCCAAAACATCCTATCTTTGCCGCAAACAGCGTCAGTGCTTCTAAAACAGCCGGCTGTGTGATTTGCACCAAACAGCTTACCAGTGCTCCCTAAACATCCTGCCAATGTCATCTTTGCCCCACATAGCTTTTTAGTGTAATTCTTGTCCTCCAAACAGATTAACAGTGCATTTGTCATCCAAACAGCATGCCAGGCAGTGGCATTCTGCAAAGTTCGGATCTCGCAGTGAAATGAGTTCAAAGTATTTGTGTTGAGAGCCAGAACGGCCCTCACCGCAACATCCATTTTACAATTTAAAGTGGCAGCCAGAAATAAGTAAAATATGTGAATTGCAAAATCAAACACTAATAGCCAATTTCGAAACATTCTTTAACTTGCCTATCTTTGGAACTACTAGTGCCTGATTTTCACCATCTTCTTGCAGTTCTTTTGTCACATCACTTTTTAATGAACAGAAGACCTCATAGGATCTTTATAGATTCTAAGAAACATTCAGCATCAGGGAAGCACCATCATATCTGTAACATTACTGGAGGAGTTCTGTGTTAATAGAATACACATTGCTGCACATTAAAGATATTCAGGTTTTTTTAATTAATTTATAGATTTATCACACATTATAAGAAAATATATACATAAACATAATATATACCTTACACAAAATTACATTAAAACATATGATCCTATTTGTGAATATATCAACTTCCCTGGATTTTCTAGTTGTTCCTTTATTCAGCAAACCCCCAGATTTATCAATAACAACCCCTCAACATTAAAGAGGAACCACCATCTGAGCACAAGGTGGTTGAACACGCAGTCTGTGCTAATGCATAGATGTCACGCCCTCGTACTGTGCTCATATATAAATTTTAGATTGTATGCTGCACCCTAGTGATGTCGAACTGCACTCTAGAGTAAAAATTAAAATGGATGGGTCAGCAGCAATTTGCCACCCCCCCTAAAATGCCACTTGTGTCCAAAGGGCCAACTTGGGCAAACTGTAGGGCAAGTTCTGGGTGACAATTTTTGTGGCTGATACTAGACACAGAACATAGTTATTGCAATGTTGGTCCAGCCATCAGCTGGGCTGAATCTCTAATTTAACAGCCTGGATTATTTTTCGGGAGATGACAATTAGTTTTACTTTTTGATGATTTGTATTCTGATGTCCATTTTATGCCTGAATATTATGTCCAGTAACCTGACTTTTTATACTTCCTTTTTGATAAATACCTTACATGAAAGCACAGTAAATATTTTCAGGGGGGGGGGGGGGGGGGCATAATTTTAACGTCATCCATCTTCCAGCCATTACTGTCAAAGGGCAGGACATGCAAAGGGTTGAGAAAGGTGATGCAAAAATCGAAGGATCAAGCTGACCATTGACTGATTAGCAATTAGCAAAAAGACAAACATTACAATATATTTAATATTTATAGATACTCAGTGTATTAAAGTGCAATAGTACAGTTTTCACTATGTGAATAGCAGCATTCTTAATTAAATATACACATTTCTATTGGAATTTTTTTCTTTTACTTCTCCTCTTTTCTTTTCTTCTTTATAGAAACAACATAATTGATATATGCAGTATGTTGTCATCCACCATTATTTCCTTATCTTGGTATCAACACATCGGGGTCATATCTAAGAATTATCTACTCTATTATCTGATCTATGTCCATGTTGGTAGTTGTTGTTTGCTAGCTGTCTGATTAACATTAATCTGTTTTTTATGCTAACACTACTGAATGCACCACATTAATCATACACACATGATCAAGGCACTATAACTGAATAAAAAACAAAAATATGTAGCATCTGCATTAGGTGTTACCATGCACAAACGAATGACAATTCAAATTTATGACAAATATATTTATTTTGAAAATGTATTAACTTAAATATATTAAAATAGACTGCACGCACAGCTCCAGCACCAGACTGCACCCTCAGCATCAGATTGCGCCCACAGCATTTGTCACAGCACCAGCTATTAACCCACAGATCTTGCCTTGGCTCTGGATGGCACCCACATCACCAGATATAATCCCACAACACCAGATACAACCCCACGGCACAAGATAATAACCCAATGCACCAAAAAAAGATCCCCCAGCACTTGCTATAACACCACAGCATCAGATATAATGCCACAGCAATGGATACAACACCATACATATAAACCCAAAGCAACAGATTGCCCCTACATTTCCTACATCCATGCCATCAATTTCCCCTCTTTATATCTTTTTTCTTCCACCCCGTCATCTCTATCCCCCTTGTATGTGTTATATTCTCTAAAAAGTCATAAAATATGATGAAAAAAATACTTTTTGATTTTTTTTTATACAGTTATATAGTTGCTAATATTTGTCCTGAGTTTAGAATTATGTATTTCCAAGTTATAGGGCAATAACCAAAAGACAATGGCTAATTGTTTATTTATTTACTTATGCAAATTAACATATACACACATTTACTGCAGATTAAAAACACTTTTAAATAAAAAGTGTTTTATTGCTCTTGAACTCTTTGATACACTTATATACCAGAGGTTTTCAGAGGTACAATAGAGGAGAAAGGAAGAACAGTGGGTTTTGGAGGTAAAATAGGGACTGCCTCTCCTAAAATGGGCACTTAGCAGCTATGAGACAGTGCAGATTTAATGATGGACAGCATTCCCCAATAGTTTGAGTGCACTAAGGACAATCCAGTAAATATAAATGATTATAGGTTGTCTGTCACTAATGTTTGTTCTAGAAGCTTCTATGTCCCTTCTATATTCCCCCACCATTTCTTTCCCCCTTTATATGTTATATCCCCCACCCCTGCCATCTTTCCCTTTTTGTGTTACATTTCCCCACTCCTGACATCTTTCCCCTTCTGTGTTATATTCCCCAACCCCTACCATTTATTTTCCCCTTGTATGTCTTGTATTTCCCCAACCCTGCAATCTCTTTCCTTCTTATATGTCTTATATTTTACCACCCAATAACCTCTTTCCTCTTGTATGTTTTCTACCTCCCACCCCTTTCATCACATTTCCATTTCATTGTATGTATGTATTTTCTCCCCCCCACAGTAAGCTGTCACCTCCATTCTACTCGTTGTATTTTCTCCCGTATGCCTTGCCGTTACTCTCTTTTACTTTCCATTCTCCTTTACCCTTTGTTTTCCCCCAGCCCATAATCTGTGTGTCACCACTTTTCAATTACCATTATACTTACTTTTTGGTGGGAAGGAAGGTCAGTGCCTCAGCATCGATGTCTGTCTGCTCAGCACGTGAAGCGGTTACAGTGCTGCTGTAGTGTGATGAAGGGCCACTGCGCGACGCTGCTGTCGCGTGTTGACGTCATCAACACCGGCAGGAGTTTTTTTTTTTTAAAGGGCAGGTGAAAATATCCAGGGGGGGGAGCCGTGCCCCTCCCTGCGGACGCCCATGCATGAAAGACACCTAGCCTGGAGAAGAAGTTCTGATTTCGCTCTCAACCTCTAATGGACTCTCATCTATCTCTAGTACCTGCTGGCCATGGTCCTGGTCTATTTCATAAGAGCCAGGATGAAAGTTGAAGAATACAGCCAGATTAGTTTTTTTGCTTTTCTGTGAATATTTGCTACATACAATCGCACACTTATACATAGGATTGTATCACTTCTGTCATGCCTTCCATAACGTTGTTTTTTAGTACAAATTTATGACCATCAGTCTTTCTACCAAACATATTTGGGCAGACTGGTTCCAAATAGACCGAATGGTTCTTATCTGCCGACACATTCTATATTTTAGCGTCTGTTATCTTTTTTTATTTTGTGTAAATATATTTTTTAGGTCATTAACTCATCAGATCTTTATTTATTACCCTCAATAAATACCACTTTACTAAAAGTTTTAGACACTGAGGATATACAGTTTTGTTTCATTAAGTCACTTCCTGTGCTCTTGGAATTAAATACATGGTGTGGACTGTGATAAACTTGCTCTTGTACACAGTAGGATATCTTAACAGTGCAACACATTGTCTGATGAGAGACAGGATATTCCATTAATTTGAATGGCATTATTCTCATTGGTTCCTACAGAAAAAAAAATAAAGGAAATCCCTTTTACTCAGCTAGTGTGGGCAGTCCTGGCTTCTTGCAAACTGCTGTAATTTCACAATTTCATCAAACTGTAAGTATTTTATATTTTAAGCAATGTAAATTCAAAAACATGCATTTTAAATAACTTTGAAAGCACATTAATATGCATTAATATCTGGAAGATGCATTTTGGGCACTAGACAGTCCAATTTATTTATTTATTTGCATTTATTGCATTTGAGCAATGTGATTGATTTTCACAGTGATCACATTATTAAGTGCAAAAAATAATGGTTGATCCTGGTCTGCCTAACTATTAAGGCAACCAGGATCGACTTTCCCCATCTCTCCCCTCAAATTTGGGGGAGAATGGCAATGGATTGTGATTAGCTTTTTCAGTCATCACAATTCACACTGCAATGGCTGAGCCGGCTATTGCAAGCTAAGACAGCTTCTTTTCTGAAAGACCCCTCACCCTATTAGCATTGGGTGAGTTGGCTTGATTGACAGGTCAATGACTATTGTCACTGGTCTGTCACATAAAAACCGCCCATGGGCAGTCCTGGCTGCCAAATGTTTTTTTTTTTTTTTTTGCTTTTCTGGATAGCCTTCACTTCCAGGAAAGGTGGTTTCCAGGAAAACTGAAAATTGCATGAATAGCGGCAAAAACGAGCAAGCTATTGGCATACTCAGTGTCAATATACTGGCATACTGAGTGACAATTTCCTGGCATATTGAGTAGCAAAATACTGACTTATTGAGAGGCTAAATATTACTGGCAAATTGAATGGCAAAATATTACTGGCACATTGAGTGACAAAATACTGGAATATTAAATGTCTAAATACTGGCAAATTAAATGGCTAAATACTGGCAAATTAAATGGCCAAATACTGGCATATTGAGTGGCACAATACTGGCATTTTAAGTGGCAAAATACTGGCATACTGAGTGGCTAAATACTGTCATACTGAGTGGCACAATACTGGCATATTAAATGGCTAAATACTGGTATACTGAGTGGCAAAATACTGACTTATTGAGTGGCTAAATATTACTGGCATATTAAATGGCTAAATACTGGCATATTGAGTGGCACAATACTGGTATATTGAGTGGCTAAATACTGGCATATTGAGTGGCTAAATACTGGCATATTGAGTGGAGAAATACTGGCATATTGAGTGGCAAAATACTGACTTATTGAGTGGCTAAATATTACTAGTATATTGAATGGCAAAATATTAATGGCATATTGAGTGGCAAAATACTGACATATTGACCAACTGCTCCCAACCACCTTCCATATTACACTAGACCTGGATAACATACTTTTGAGGTTAGGTGGGGCGAGTGGGAGAAATTGTCGGGGGGAGTAAGGGGCCCAGAAAAATTGTTCAGTAAGGGGCCCTGAAATTCCTGGTGGCGGCCCTGATTGCCCCCCAAATTGCGGACAGATTCAGGGCACATCAGTGGCACAGTAGCACCTGAATTTCAAGCTACTCATGTAGCCCCGAAGTGTCTCTGAATATGTCTGTAATTTGAAATGTTTATATCTTCCAACAAAGAATGCTGCCAAAATGCACTGAAACTAGGCTCTTCCCGATAGACTTCTATTGGTAGAATCTGTAGAACTGAAATGGGCAAATTCTGCCTATGTTATCCAAATTCAGAGTGTGTTTGGGGGGGTGATAAGTGTAAACTGAATAACCAAAAAAATGTGGAATATGTCCCAAACCGAATACACTTATGCTTCGGTTTCCGGACGGCCCAAACTCCTGATTCAGACCTGAATTCAGGGATACTTAGTAGTAGACATGTGCAAAACTCAAATTTTCGTTTCGTTTTCGTCCATTCGGACGTCCATTCTAAAACGAATTTCGTTCATTACTGCATTAGTTTCAGACGAAATTCGTTAATTATTTTCGTTTCGTTTAATTTTATTCGTTCGTTTTATAGAATACGTGTAATACTATTGGCTTTCTATAAACCGAACGAGAGCCCCATTCATAAGAAATTCTTATGAATGGGGCTCTCGTTCAGTTCATAGAAAGACAATAGTACTACATGTTTTCTATAAGCCGAAAGTCTATAAACCGAACGTTCGGTTTATAGACTTTCGGCTTATGGAATACATGTAATCCTATTGCTATTCTATAAACCGAACGGTCGGTTTATAGGCTGTCGGCATTTCATAAATTTATGAATGGAGACTTTGTCTCCGTGTAGTGAAATGCCGACAGCCTATAAACCGAACGTTCGGTTTATAGGCTGTCGGCTTATGGAATACATGTAATCCTATTGCTATTCTATAAACCGAACGTTCGGTTTATAGAACAGCAATAGGATTACATGTATTACATAAGCCGACAGCCTATAAACCGAACGTTTGGTTTATAGGCTGTCGGCATTTCACTACACGGAGACAGAGTCTCTTGTGAATGGAGACTTTGTCTCCGTGAAGTGAAATGCTATTGTATTCTATAAACCGACTCTATTTCGGCTTATAGAATGCAATAGTACTACGAATGAACGAATGAACGAATGATTTTCGTTTATTAACCATTCGTTCATTCGGCTTTCGTTAGCTTAGCATTTTCGTTATTCGTTTTTCGGACGAATGGACGAAAATGCTATTTTCGGACGAAAATGCATTCGTCCGAAAACGAATCCACATGTCTACTTAGTAGTCGCATTTCATCTCTTTGTGGAATTTTGCTGAAGTGCCCAACTTAAATCCATTTCAGACCAGGTCAGTGTATATTGGGTAGACCCTATCATTTAAAATTAAATTAACTAGCTTTTAGTGGGAAATGTGTAATTTGCATTTCAAGCCACAAGGTGATATCATAAACAGGAGATCCCACAGACACATTTAAAACACTTTTTTCTCCAAACATACTCATATGCTTCTAATTCTAAGAGTTGTCTATTACCTTTTTACAACTTCTGTAAGTATACTCCATTTCCTCTTCTGTTCTATTATTTTTAAACTTATTATGTTACTTACTATGTGTAAGCTTTGTTTTCCCACAGCAAAATATTATAGTAGTATGGATAATGACCAATAATACACAATGGATGAAGCATAGAAGGCTTAAAATATTTATATACAGTTAACTAATGTCCCCATTAATGAGTACAAAGCCCCTTCACTGCAGGCGCTAGTTAATATCTCAAGTGTCTGTGATATGATCCAGGACTCACGTCCACAGCAGGGCAGGTGTCATCTTGTACAAACTGCGCTGTAAACACCACAAGGCTATAAAAAAGCAAAACAAATAACTGTTTATTTTTAGCGTCACTTTTCATCCATTCCTGGCCCTGATCTTATACAGAAAAAGTGGACTTAGATAATGTGAGTTGGTGTTTTTAATGAACTATCTCAGTACCAATGGGGTGGGTCACATAGTGGATTGAAGTATTACTATAATTATATTGTGTAAGTAGTTTCTACTAGGTACGTTCCCCACAGTATGTTATATATAAACTCGAAGGGGCTGTCCAGTCAAACTTATCCATAAAGTTAACTGTACCTGAAAAACCAAAACCAGGCATTAATAGCTGGGCTACAAAAAAAAAATCACCAGCTTGCCTATCCATGTCAGATTTAAATGTCTGCTCTGTGCAGTTCACTGGCAGTCGATTTTGCTGGTCAGTTTTAGCGAATAGACATTAATACAGTGTTGGGCATACAACACAATGAAAAAGATCATGTGGGTATACAATGTTTTTACCAGTGCATTTTCTATGGATGATTATACATGAGTTGATATACATGCCCCTTACTGAAGAAAATTTCTGGCCCCCCCATATTTCCCTCTCACCTCGCTGACCTCCCAAAGTAATTTCATCCAGGACTTTGTATATCATGCCAATGATTTAAATATACCCCAGGATATGCCCGATCATCCATATTGCACATCCAGGATTTTCTGTTGCCCCCCAGGACATACACATCCACAACTTATCCCATTAATATGCCACATCCAGTTTTTCCATTAATATTCCACTGTTTTCCCATTAATTTGCCACTCTTTGCCCATTAATACAGCACAGCCAGTTTGCCCATTAATATGCCACAGCCAGCATGCCCATTAATATGCCACAGTAAGCCCATTTATATGGTACCACTAGTTTGCCCATTAATATGCCACTCTATGCCTATTGATATAGCACAGCCAGAATGCCCATTAATATACCACTCTATGGCCATTAATATGCCACAGCCAGTTTTCCCCTTTAATATGCTACAGCCAGTTCCCCCTCCTCCTACCCCCTTTCCCTTGTACTCACCTGTCTTCTACACTAGTCGGCAGCCTTCCATGCTCCCCGCACACTGATCTGATTAAGCACCGGAAGGTCACCCTTGCACTCTAACGTCCGATCAGTGTGCGGGTATGTGAGAGAGGCATCATGGAAGGATGTCTGTGCATTGCACAGACACCATGCTGCCTTCTTGTGCGGAGATGCTGGCGAGCGGGCCCGTGACAGGTGTATCGCCCGACACCCCCTGATTAATATTAAGCAACCAATAGAAATATGCTATTGGTTTCCATGGGGATTGATTCGCTTTTATAAATTAATTACATAGAGATAAATATCAGCCTTACTTTGTGACAGATGACTCGATTATAAGACAAGGTTTTTTTCAGAAAAAAAAATCAGAAAATTACCCCTCGTCTTATAATCGAGGTCTTCTTATAATCTGACCTCAAATTGAGGTCAGATTATAAGACAGCGATCCAGGTCCCCAGCAAAGCTGCAGGGGACCTGGATCCCCCTCTCTAACAGCAGGGGATGTCTGCGCGATGAGCGCAGACTCCCCTGCTTCCACCCGGCACGACCGCCGGGGCTTCTATGAAGAAGCCGGGTACTTCCGCTTTCGTCACAGAAGTCCCGGCGATCGTGCCGGGCAGCAGCAGGGGAGGTCTGCGCTCATCGCGCAGACATCCTCTGCTGCCCCACTAGCAACCAGGGAGAATCGGGCAGATGGGGGATGTCTGCACGATACGTACAGACATCCCCCGGCTGCCCCCACTAGCCACCAGGGAGAAACAGGTGAGGGAGGGAGCCACAACACAAGAAACAGGTGAGGGAGGGAGGGACAGAGTAAGAAGGGGGGGGGGGAGCAGAGAAACGAGGGGGGGGAGAGACAGACAAGGGGAGGGAGGGGGGGGAAGAGACAGAGACAAGGGGAGGGAGGGGGGAAAGAGACAGAGACAAGGGGAGGGAGGGGGGAAAGAGACAGAGACAAGGGGAGGGAGGGGGGAAAGAGACAGAGACAAGGGGAGCAAGGGGGAGACAAAGGGAGGGGAGAGAGACAACACTAAGGGGGAGAGAGAGAGAAAGCTGGGGGCAAGGGAAAGAGAGAGGCAGCATTGGCACATAAAAGGAAATAAAAACAAGAAATGCATTTTTTTCATATCATTATTTTTTATTAAAAACGCAATTTACATGTGAATATATACAAGTTGAACTTTTTTCCTATAGGGTGGTCTTATATTCACGTTTTTAGTTTTTTTCCTAAAGGAATATCCAAAGTTTGGGGGGTCGTCTTATAATCAGGGTCGTCTTATAATCGAGCAAATACGGTATGTGGAATGTGCACTCTAAGAGCATTAACTTGCTTTCTTGCCGAATAATTGTGACTTGGGCTCAATAAACGTAACCATCACTGTACTAAAGGGAACATGTTGCTGTTTTATTCAGGGGTAAATATGAAAAAGGCACACTTAAAACGGAAACTACAGACAGTCTGCTTTTTACTGATTAAGGTCCTGGAAATTCAATGTTGTACCTTTCCTTTCAACCAAATAAACCTAGCAGGTTTCTGAAGCATTAACCTCTGCTCTTTAGAGATCTCCATCAAACAAGTGACCTATCATCTGTACACTTCAATGTCTGTCGCCTACTATGTTTGACACACATGAGCAGTTTGCACCATCTTGATATCAATCCCGGTTAATCTGCTCTCTGTCCATTCTGCAATATGAATTGGGTGTTTAGGTTCACTCTGATACTGAAAGGTATCAATCTGTTTGTCCATATGGTTTATCCTTTCTCTCATTTTTTTTCCAACAAGGTTACATTTCCTCCAGGGGGAAAGAATCTTATAAGGTAATGTTGGAGTTCATATCCAGCATTATCTATTCCCACCTATATAGCCTTTGGCATAATGCTACTTTCAATGATCACCAAGCTGTGATTACTTCTACACTGCAACATAGTAATCCAACCCCTGTTAATTACTGGTATTAAAAGGTTTTTAAAAATTGTAACATTTTAGGAACAGATGTTACTGTGCATCTAAACACAAAAACCCTTCAAACTCCTTAGGCTAAACATGTATAATTAGATGGATATTTTTTTAGAAATTACAATAATTTGGCATACCTTAATTTTATATATTCTTGGTATGAACAAAGCATTGCTTTCAAATGGCAAACAAAAACAATTATCTGAAATATAAACAGAAAATTAATAGATTTAGAAATCTGTATATACATTTTTTAGAGTGTATTCTTTGATGTAACAGCATTAAATTGTTGTGAGTATGTGTAACTTATGTATTTAACCAGTTTATTGTTCTTTTGAGGCAGTTCAACGGCACCAGAGGAGAATTACCATAGGTAGTTGAAATTATGGATAATTTTGCTAAATAAGAAAAAAAAAAATTTGTAAAATAATACATAACATGCCAGGCTGCAATTTATGCTATAAAATATTTTGCAGACAGAGACCTGGCTTAGAACACCTTTTTATTATTAAATGCAAATTTTATTTAATTAGAAAATAACTTGCATTGGAGCTAGCTCCTTTTTTTTAAGACAATTTAGTTTCATAGATTGAATAAGGTATAATTATATGAAAAAAAGTGTGCTAAAGAATTATGTAAATTCCTTAGATCCAATCTTGGACTTAGTGTTAGACTAACCACTGCTGAGGTGGATAAACCATGTTGGATACTTTTTTTTAAAGCTCATGACATTCTAAGTAAAATGGATTTTAATGACCATAATTAGACATGTGGGGAAAGAGTAATAACATAGGATGGAACTATTGGTGGTCCAGTGATATGCTCCTTCCTATTGCCCCCTGGATGGTGCCTTGAGCTGGGCCCCATCAGGTTTCATTACCTGGTGGTCTAACTGGCTTAAGACCATCCCCTTATGAGTCTTCACCCCATTCCCTTCGAGTCACAACCAGTGCATGCTGAAAACTTGAAGGAAGTGTTGAAAATATCAACATGTGACACCTTATAGAGATATAAAGTTTCTCAGGTCCTCCAAAAAATATGTCTTCCACAAATAAATATTTTATTATTTTATTACAGTTCAATAATATACTTATTTAGAAGGCTAAATTGTGTATCAAATTCACAAATGAGCAGAAATGGTTGTCCACATCTTATGCATTGTGCAAAATTCTATACATTTCATTAACTATACAAGGACATCATACAATTCACCGAAGGTACAAAAAGTTGCACATTTTATGAATTACACACACACATATATATATATATATATATATACATACATACATTAATATAATAAAAACATCAATACATACATTAATATGATAAATACATAAATAGGATATATATATATATATATATATATATATATATATATATATATATACACATATAGGATACATTTAAAAAAGGAAAATGAAGAGATGACATTATTAAACACACTTTGCGAGCACCTTTCTACATCCTTTCTGAGGGACCTGCAACACATTGGCAAGGACTGTTCTGCAGTTTCGTACTGATGATGTCTTTATCCCAGGGTATAGAACAATTAGGTAATTCTGTATGAGCTAATGCAGCATCCTTACCTTGCGCAGTCTGCCCTCCCAGCTGCCTTCTGCCCTGACACTTAGAGGAGTCAGTGTTCCTTTCCTACAGAAATATCCTAAGGCAGGAAATAGGTAACATCTGTTCACAGAATTCCAAGCACCTGCTTCCTCACATACGGCACCGAACGGCTTTTGTAAAAGCCGAAACATCAGATTTCCAATGGCACTAAACCCTTTCACTGCCAGATGGTCGTGCAATGAACCTGTCTGCTTAAAAAATACATAGTAACATAGTAATTAAGGTTGAAAAAAGACACAAATCCATCACTTCTACCTAACATTTGATCCAAAAGAAGGCAAAGAAAACCCTATGGAAGCCATTTCGTCTTTTGCCTCCTAGGGGGGGAAATTCCTTCTTGACTCCAAAGGGCAATCAGATGTCTCCTTGGATCAAGAAGCTCTATTATTAATGCTTTCTTTATATATTTTTATAACCTGTTTGTAGAATATTTCTACCAAAAATATTGTCACTTTCATTCCAAATTGAATAATTGTTACCAGCATACAGCAGGCCCGTGTACATGGTTTCATTTTTTATATTTTTTTGTAACATGTTTTGTTACAAAAGTGACCCAGGATTTTTAGGGGCATTGACTTTAATGTTATTGAAAATATGTTACATATTTCTGGACCACTGAAACAACATGTGGAGTTGATTAGTTTGCCAATCATCTACAAATAAAATGATTGGCTACATCAGCACTCCACTAATCCCCAGATAAAAACAAATTAGTTACTGGGCTGGTGCAGGGATCTTTGCCAAGCTTTGTTGCCACCCCCATGTTACATGTCATTTTTTTCCCCCCACTAACACAAGGGGCATTTTAGGTTCCAAAAGGTCTGCCCCAGAAATCTTCAACACAGTCTTTTTTTCTCTCAAGAAAAGGTCAGTGAGCATCACTTTACCATTAACTGGCTTCATCAGCTGTTGATAATGCCAAATTTACTAAGAGCAGAAATGAATGAACTGATTTAACAGTGTCATGTGGCAACAGGTTAAATTACTGTAGGGAACTTGATGATTATTACTTTTCCTTTATTCTTAACCACTGAAGACAAAACCTGAATGCATTGCTATACACTAACATTTATTTATTTAGCTCCAACAATGATGCAATATATAGAAGATAGAGAGCCTGAAAGGGAATTACAGACAAAGTTAGACCAACAGATTCAGATCAACACATGAGGTAGAGATAGGGTTGCCACCTGGCCGGTATTTTACCGGCAGGCCGGTAAAAGATCAGCGTTAGGCCAATGATAAGTCTATGGAGACAGTATCAAGGCCGGTATTTTTCTGAAGAAAAGGTGGCAACCCTAGGTAGAGAGCCCTTTAATGAAATTTATAATCTCGAGAGAATGGGGGGACATGAGACACGTAAGGTGAGTGAAGAAGCAGAAAGTCCACCACCTATTCTAAGTAGAAACATTTTAAAACAATGGAACATTACCCTAAAGTAATGCACCTACTCTCTGGCAGAGTAAAGCAAGTAAATCGTCACAATTATCTGCTCCTAAAAAATACAAAAAGTGAACAACATTTCAAAAAGAGAACTAGGTACTTGGCGCAAGATCTGGGAGGCAAAAGTAGATAATCACATTGTGAAGAAATTCAAGAATTCTTAGTATGTACACAAATCTATTCTGAAGCACTAATAATTAAAGCAGATCTGAGATTTCGTGAGCAAATTGATTGTCACAACTTAGGCTGCTTTCTTTATGCATCTTGAAAATATCTAACGATTTGATTGTTGGGATCAGTCACCTTGTTTTGTAGATGACATTTTTGGAGGAGGTGCATACAATGACATTGTTTATATAATGATGTATTGACTGAAAGGTCATTGATGTGACTTATACCTCTGTTTATAAATTACTTTACAAGCAAGGTTATCAGGATAAACCCAGTTGGATAAACACAACACTAACAAGTCACTGAAGCTGCTGGTTTGTGTTTATACTGAATCGATCAGATTAGGGGCAATTGTCTGTGTGCTGGGTAAAATGTATCAGAATATTCATAAAGTAACTTTAGAAAGTGGATCTAAAATGTTAAAACTGATGATTGTAACATGATATATTTAAATACAAGCATATAATCCCAAATTTTTTCAGTTATTTTTTAAATATTTTGCCTGTATCTAGTTTGAGTAATTTGTTATTTAATATATTTATAGTGTTGGCCCCCTAGTGGAGTTCTTAAAAACAGCATTGTTTTAACATATGTGTTACAGATCCTTTGTATATGCATGTATGTATTTTGGCCGTCAGTTCTTTTCATGGAAATTAACTTCTTGTACTAAACGTTTTTCTAAAAAGAACAGATGTTGGATCTTCTGTGATGCATACGGTCATGCCTTATAGCATCTGCAGAAAATACACCTTTTCCCATAGGATTCACAGCAAGGACAATTTATCTTCTATTGCTATACAGCAAAGATTGTGGGCCTTTTTACATACATATTTATGCAGAACTTTTGTGACGTAATGCATACCATATTTTAATAGCTAGGGACTGATTAAAATTGACAAATTTTTGGCTGCCTCAATCAATGCTATGTATGTTAATGTCATTGAGCATCTCTACCTCTACCTTCAGTATGTGGCAGCACCCCGGCCCAATAACACCTTAAATTATAAAGCAATATATTTTTCAAAAGGACATTGGGAGAAACTTACTGCTCCATCGATTTTTTTTTATTTGTACTGTTATTTTATTTATTTAAAACTAGATGGATAATCAGTCAACTTTATTGGAAGTTTGTCCATTTCGCAAGGTGGGGAACCTTTTTTCTACCAAGGGCCATTTGTATATTTATAGCATCATTCAAGGGCCATACAAAATTATCAACCTCAAAGGAGTGCTGGAAGTGGGACCTACATTTTGAAATGTTGATAAAAAAAATGTGGATTGCACAGGGCCGCTTTAAGAACTTGTGGGCCCTGGGCAAAGTCTTTAGCAGTGGGTCCCCCTCAACCCAATTTTTCTAAAGTCGCATTGTAAAAAAACCGTATGTAAACTTTTCAATATTAAATGCAACTATTTTCAAATCACATTCAACTATTTGTATATGTTACAAAAATGTTATTGAAAAATTGCATTTCTTGTTTCTATTCCATTTTTCTGCTCCCACATTGCAGCACCATACAGTACCCACATCCCTTGGCTTGCACTCATATTGCACCCACACACAGGGCCGCCACCAGGAATTTCAGGGCCCCTTACTGAACAAATTTTCTGGGCCCCCTACTCCCCCCCCCCCCCGACAATATCTCCCAATCGCCCCACCTACCCTCACAAACATGTTATCCCGATCTAGTGTAATATAGGGTGGTTGAGAGCAGTTGGTCAATATGCCAGTTCTTTTGCCATTTAATATGCCAGTATTTTGCCCCTCAATGTGCCATTTAATATGCCAGTATTTTTCCCTCAATATGCCATTTAACATTATAGTATTTTGCCCCTCAATATGCCATTATTTTGCCAATTAATATGCCAGTATTTTGCCCCTCAATATGCTAGGATTTTGCCAATTAATATGCCAGGATTTTGCCCCTCAATATGTAAGGAATTTGCCCCTCAATATGCCAGGATTTTGCCCCTCAATATGCCAGGATTATGCCAATTAATATGTCAGGATTTTGCCACTCTATATGCCAGGATTTTGCCCCTCAGTATGCTCGTTGTGTACCACCCTCCTCCCCCCTTCCACAATACTTACCTCCTTGCTACTGTCTCCATGTGCTCTGCAGGTTCGTGGCTGTGAGGGAAGCGTTCTGCGCTCCCCTCCAGCCGTGTGGCTTCAATAAAGTGTGTTAAAAAAAAAACATTTTTTTTTTTAACAAACTTTATTGCGGCAGCTCGGCTGGATGGGCCGGGCCCTGGATGCCAGTATCGCTCGTCACCCCCTGATGGCGTGTCTGCCCAGACAATTTGACATGCTACAGTGTCATTTTGTCCCACAGAACTTGCCACGGTGTCACTTTCCCCAATAGTACATGTTATTTTGCCCCAGAGAAGCCTCTGTCAGATACCAATTAACATGCCACAGTCACTTTATCACAGGGGCGGATCCAGAGTCTGATCGCGGGGGTGGGGGTGGGGGCACATTCCACCTGTTTTTTCATCCCCCCATGTCCTTCTGTTGCCCTCCTCTTCCTTCCCATGTATACTGTCTCTCTCCTCTCCCTTCCCATGTCTGCCTGTCTCTCTCCTCTCCCTTCCCATGTCCGCCTGTCTCTCCCATCCTCCTTCCCATGTCTGTCTTTGTATCCTCTTTTTCCCATGTCTGTCTCTCTCCAATTGCTTCCCATGTCTGTCTGTCTCTCCTCTCCTTTTCCATGTCTGTCTGTCTCTCCTCTGCCTTCCCATGTCTTTCCATGTCTGTCTTACTACTCTCCCTTCCCATGTCACTCTGTATCCTCTTTCCCATGTCTTTCTCTCCTCTCCTTTCCCATGCATGTCTCTCTCCTCTACCTCCTTTGACTTTGTCTTTGTCCCTCTACCCATGCATGTCTCTCCTCTTCCCCATGGTTGTCACTCTTCTCTTCCCCATAGATGTCTCTTTTTCTCCTCTCCACCGTCTGTATTCTATCCTCTCCCCATCTTTGTTCTCTCTTCTCCCTTCAGTGTTCTTGCCTCTCTTTCCCCGTTCTCTCCTCTCTCTCCCCCCCTGTTCTCTCCCCCCTGTTCTCTCCTTTGCCCCCCCCTGTGTTCTCTCTTCTGTCCCCCCTGTGTTCTCTCCTCTGTCCTCCCCCCCTCCCCAGTGTCCTCTCGGGGGGGGGGATTTCATTAACATAAGCAACAGTCAGTTTGCCTATTAAAATATGCCATTCTTTGTCCATTAAATATGCCACAGATTGCCCCATAATATGCCAGTATTATTTTGCCATTAATAAACCCCAGCCAATTTGCCCAATAATATGCCACCCTCCTTCCCCAGTACTCACCTCCTGGCTGCTCCGTGTCCCTGGTTGTCTCCTCTCCTCCATGCAGTCTTCCCTCCTGCACGAAGGAGGGAAATACAATCACCGGACTGTCATATCCGGTGGCAATGATTTTTTTTTCAACTTTTTTTTTTCTTTTCTTTCAGTAGCCGCATCCACAGTAATCAGGGATCGGAATGCATTTTGCATAGAAAGGGGCTTAATAACTGCAGTCTGTTCACTAAAAAGTGAACATTGGTGAACTGATACACAGAAAACATCTGGCATCTTTCCAGTTTAGCTATTAATATTTGTACAGTAGACCCCATTGGCATCAGCACGTGAACCTGCAGGATGTGGGCCTAGTTTACAGACAATGTGGTATCTGTAAATACCAAAGGAAGAAAGGTCAAATATAACTGTAGTGACTACATGCAACCACTTTGTGTACTCTATCCTAAAATTCTTAATTCTGTATACTCTCAATTAATCACCTCTTCCCACATAGACAAGATGTGAGTAGGGAATTTTGCTTCCAAATAAAACAAATAAAAACATGTCTCCAAAAGAAGAGATAATGGTTAATTATTTAACAAAATTCTTCCAGATAGATCCTAGCCATACCCCTCCCAATAGTGTACACTGTTGATCTCCAACTGGTGGTTGGTTGTGGCACTTCAAAAGGGTTTTGTGCAAGTCCTATCTCGGTTGAAAAGCCCACAGGTTCTATTGTATTATCTCACACATTTAATAATGTTCAGCTCCCACAACTTAAGCTCTACTTTGGTTCGTGGCCAGCCACATTAAACAGTTGACCAGCATTGTTGTACAATATTGGCTGTGTAACTAAGGAAGACTAGCTGTCTCATATTAGCTGTGTCCTAGAAATGCACTTTTAGCAGGTAATTTAGAAAGAAGGAAAGCAGAGCAGGCTCTAGCAGGTGTAAATTATGTGCCTTCAGGGTGTGTTGGCTGCTTAAAGCCAGGGTAATTTATACATGGCTGTAGAAACAATGCTATTAGGGGTGAGAATGCATCTAGGTGTAAACAAGCAGTTCTATAAAGAGGAAAAACAGGTTGTGAGATTTGCTTTTAAAGGCTCCCTGAGGAATGGATTTTGGACAAGCCTGGAAGGGTAGAAAACAAGACAATGCAACAAGAAGGATCACAGCAGGCTGGGTAAAGCTTTGTAGTTGATGGTTTTACTGTGTTATTGATTTGGAATTACTCAGTAAGAGATGGGTGTTAATAGAGAGGCAGACTGTAGGCATATATTTATTTGCAGTGCAGGAAAATTTGCTGTCAGAGAAAAATGTTCTAATTCCTTCTTTATTCTCAGCCATGGGAACTTCCAAAAGAAGATGATTCAGAAGTAAATATAAACCCTTTGCTAACTCAAAAGCACTCAAAAAACCCATGTGCAAAATGTAAAGATACAGTAATGGTTCTAGGTAAGCATTGCTTGTTTTAAGGAGGATATTTAAAGTATTGAATACAGGGGGTGAAATATCTTCTTTCCTTTATTTCCCCACTTTCACCCCAATATTACTTTGCTGACCCAGGAGAAGTGTTTCCTGGTGGGATGCAAATATTAGTTGCCCATTAATAGGAAAAATTATATGACCATGGTAGTAGCCAGGGCTTGTGCAAGACTTTTTGCCTCCCTAGGTGAACATATATTTGCTGCCCCTTGCTGATCCTGCCCATAGGCATTTACACACACACACTCACACACAATAACACTTGCAGTGTCACAAATATATGCAGGCTCATGTACACACACATTCAATGCCAGATGCAGCCACACATTCAATGTGATCCTATTGTTGGGAAAATGCACCTATGCCCCTACTCATACTGCACCCACATGATTTGGCATGCCACAGTATCAATTTGCACCACAAAAAATAACACAGTGTCACTTTGCCCCACAGAACTGCCCCTGCAGAACAAGCCACAGCATCACTTTCCCCCATAGTTCATGTTGTTTTGCCCCACATGAAAATGCCACAACATCACTTAAAGCCAATTAAAAGAAGCCACACTCAGGTACCATTTTACATGCCACAGACACTATGTCATTAAC
This sequence comes from Pelodytes ibericus, assembly GCA_036172795.1. NCBI lineage: Eukaryota > Metazoa > Chordata > Amphibia > Anura > Pelodytidae > Pelodytes > Pelodytes ibericus. The sequence continues at coordinate 141,674,178 of CM069862.1, forward strand.
ATATGCAACAGCCAGTTCGCCTATACAAAATATGCTAATATTTGCCCATAAATATGCCACAACCAGCTTGCCAATAAAAATACCACAGCCAATTTGCCCATTAATATGCCAGTGTTATTTTGCCCATTAATATTCCACAGCCAATTTGCCCATTAGTATGCCAGTATTATTTTGCCATTAATATGCCAGTATTATTTTGCCTTTAATATGCCAAACTCCTCCCCCCCTTCCCCATTTTTCCCCTCTTGGCTGCTCCATGTCCCCAGACGTCTCCTCCATGCAGTCTTCCCTCCTGCACGGAGGAGGGAAATACAGCCACTGGATATGAGATACTTTATTTTTTTTTATTTCAGAAGCCGAATCCAGCAGGAAAAAGAAGAAAAAGTTCAGCAGTGCTGCAAGAAGGATGCCGGCAGCACAGGTGTCACGGCCGCTGTGGGTGTTACCAAGTCCGGTCCGCACCCCCCTTGGGACGGGCCTTTATTTTTTTTAAATTGTGGCTGCCTGACACCGGGATACATGTATCCTGCATCCAGCTCTCTCCTTCCTTCTCAAATTTTAAAAAGTCCCTCAAAACCCATCTCTTTAAAGAATCTTATAACCCTTCCCACTAGAATACCTGTTATTTAACCGCTCACTGTCCTCAATCACTTTAAGTATCATGTAGCTTACAACTCAGCCAGCCAGAACGCACACAATTAATCTTTGGCCAAACCTTTACTGTTACTACCACTACCTTCCCTCTGACCTCTTCACTCCTAGCTCTACATAAATTGTTGGCGCTATATAAATAAATGTTAATGTAATGTTATGTAGTGTAGTGTGGCTCTGTGATGCATAGAAAGCATTCTGAGGTATTACAAAAAGAGGGTAGTTAGATGGTAGTAAAAAGGGACATAAAGACTTGAATCCAAAACATGACACTTGGTAGTTATACAGCAGTAGCAGCTAAACTTTGGCAAAGGTGGTGTCATTATATTTCTCATGATATTCAGCCAACCAAATGGATGGCTGAGGATCATCCGATGTGCATTCCAGAGCAGCTGCACTACTAATACATAATGATATAATAGCTACACTTTGGCACTCCAGGTGTAGAATACCCACTTTCACATGATGCTTAACAAAGCCGACTAGTTAAGAGTCATGAGAAACGTAGTCTTAACAGCAGGAGTATTACCTAACCCTATTTGAAATAAAAAAAACTTGTGTCTTTGCCCAGGCATGGAGTTTATGAATGTGAAGTAGCAGAAGCCGGATTGAATGGTGTGAAGACCAGCGAAACAGAGAGAACGAGAGCCGACCCAGGCGGTATATAGAATTTATTAAAACCTTTTTTTGCTGCACTCCTGGGCCTCATTCTTTCTGCTCTCTATGTCTAGTTAACCTACCTTCAACAGCCTACTGCTTACTGGACCTGGTAGCTGTTCCAGTGGGCCTTTTTTTGAATTTCAAGGGGGAAATTTGGCAAGTGAATCCTATTGCCCACGCTGGACACTCATGAACACTACCAATAATTGCATATATTTTTTTAACAAAAAAAAATCTATTAAAACCCTGTAAAGCTTTTCCTGGTATCTATTATACGTTCTCTCTCCTAACTGAAATTCACACGAAAAACACATGGAAAGGTGCATTGTATATGGGACCTGGTTACTTATGCGCGATAATTAACACAACATCTGCCCCCTGCCCTTGAATACGGATGCCGGGTACATTGCTTGGGAGGTCAAGTCTCAGTCATGGGCATCCGCAGAATTATTTTCAGGGGGGGGGCATATTTTTAATTTCAATATATGCCAGGATTTAGCCATTCATTATGCCAGGATTTAGCCATTTAATATGCCAGGATTTAACCCCTCAATATGCCAGGATTTATCCATTTAGTATGCCAGGATTTAACGCCTCAATATGCCAGGATTTAACCTCTCAATATGCCAGGATTTAGCCCTTCAATATTCCAGGATTTAGCCCTTCAAGATGCCAGGATTTAGCCATTTAATATGCCAGGATTTAGCCATTTAATATGCCAGTATGTAGCCATTTAATATGCCAGGATTTAACCCCTCAATATGCCAGGATTTAGCCATTTAATATGCCAGGATTTAGCCACCCAATATGCCAGGATTTTGCCCCTCAATATGCCAGGATTTAGCCATTTAATATGCCAGGATTTAACCCCTCAATATGCCAGATTTTGCCACCCAATATGCCAGGATTTTGCGCCTCAATATTTCAGGATTTTACCACTCTATGCCAGGTTTTGCCACTCTATACCAGGATTTAGCCCCTGAATATGCCAGGATTTTGCCCCTCAATATGCCAGGATTTTGCCACTCTATACCAGGATTTAGACCCTCAATGTGCCAAGATTTGCCCCTCAATTTGCCAGGATTTTTTCACTCTATGCCAGGTTTTGCCCCTCTATACCAGGATTTTGCCCCTCAATATGCCAGGTTTTGCCACTCTATACCAGGATTTAGACCATCAATATGCCAAGATTTGCCCCTCAATTTGCCAGGATTTTGCCACTTTATGCCAGGTTTTGCCACTCTATACCAGGATTTAAACCCTCAATATGCCAGGTTTTGCCTCTTAATATGCCAGGTTTTGTCACTCAATATGTCAGGATTTGCTTGTTTGCCCAATAATATGCCACCCTCCTTCCCCCGATTCCCCAGCACTTACCTCCTTGTTGTTGCTCTCCGGTCATTGTTGCTCTCCGGTCATTTCCTCCATGCATCTTCCCTCCTGCACGGAGGAAGGAAGCTCTGATCACGAGGAGGGAAGATGCACGGAGGAGATGACTAGCTCCCTGTTACATCAAAGGTAGTTGCGGGGGGCACTTTTTTTTCCTTAAAAATCCATGGGGGGGGGCAAGGGCCAACCCTTGCCCCCCCCCCCCCCTGCGGACGCCCATGGTGTCAGTGTTAGCGCACCTGCGCAGTAGCGTTGTCACTCAAATCGGGAACAGGTGAAATCAGGATCACAGGATTGAGGTCCTGAAACCTGCTGTCATGTCGAAATCTTTTATGAGCTTGGCGAGACATAGTGACAAAACATGGACTGTTCCGGTCAAAAATTGGGACAGTTGGGATGCATAATTTACCCCATACAGAGCTTAGAGGGGTGTACTAAACTCAAATGAACAGACAAGGACAAAATAATACAGAAGCCTTTATAATCTAGGAGGTGAAATTGAGCTGTCTTAGTCTTTGGTGTTTAAACATTTAAATTATATCCAACTAGTGTTTAAGTCTGTCATAACTTGTGGTTAACAATCCACAACATTAAATGCGCTAAAGTTATTGTCTTTTTCATGCTAGATTTGGCATGATTAATTTAATTCACCACCAGTCAGACAATGTAATGACCATCTAATTCATTTTCATTTAATTTTTATCAAGAAAGTAAATTTGGTCCTCAGGCACGAAGCAAAATTGTATAACTACAAAGAACAATAATGTAAGATGTTAAACTTATTCTGGATGTAGAAATCCCTGGGATACGGGATCAAACATCCCCCTTGGGCAGTGCTGTAAAGGAACTATTTACTGCAAATTAGTTTAAGAGGAGAAAAATATTCTGTGGCGCCGTGCAAAACCCAACCGCTGCCATCATCCTTGGAGGAAGCAGGGAATTGCTGTGAAATGCATTTGTGATTTCAGTTACGTGGTCTGGCATCTGAAACAACACTTTTTTTTTCTCTTGATTTTCACAAAATAAATTTGAAATGACTTTTTCAGACACGTTTGCCAAGTCTTGAGATTTCAGGCAGCCACCCAGCCTGGACAAAATATCCTGTGGGGAAACAGAAATCTGGGCTACGGTAAATGTGGCAAAGACGTGGACGGATAAGGGGGAAAGGGGAAGGCTCTGTATACTAAGCAGTGCTACTGAATAGGCCATCTTCCATCACTGGTGGATTAGTAGGGCACACTTTTCTCTTAGTGAGACAAAGCTCAACAGACAGCTAAAACTAAAATGTACCTATACCTTACTGGTTGCATTATTTTAAATTAAGAGTTTGGCTCTCCAGCTGATCTGGAACTACAATTGCCATGATGTTCTGCCAGGCAGAACTATAGTCAGAAAAACAGTGTGTTTGTTTTGGGAGTCATTCTAGCATCCTAGTTGAGCATTATCAATATTCAGACCTTTTCTTCCAAGTATAAACCTAGTGTGATGATGTGATATCTCCATTTTTATAGAATTTTGTGATAGAATAGCAATGCATTTATTTACAAATGTACTTTACCATGTAACCTATGCACATAGGTTTGCTTGTTTATTATTGTTTCATCAAACAAGTCTTACTGATATTTTTTCTTTTATAATATTAAAGTAGTGGGAACATAGGATTGAAAGTGAATATAAAATTCTATCCTTCTTATTGTTTGCTCTTATCTTTAAGATGATCACCAAATTTGCTTCATCAGTATTTACCGATAACACTTTATGAAGTGAAAATGGCAAAAAATATGCTTAACCTATTATATTACATTAACATTTATTATATAGCGCCAACAATTTACATAGCGCTGGGTACAGAGCATAATTAGATGAACTAGAATAGACTGATACATGAGGTAGAGAACCCTGCTCGCAAGCTTTAGAATCTAGAACACAAAATTCATCTTATCATTACTTCACCCCCCCCCCCCCCGATACAATCCATCTTTTATTTTGCCAGCATTTAAGAGGTTACAAAGAAAGTAGAACGCTCCTGTCCCTTGCTCTGTGCAGAACAGCACAGTTTCGGACTCCTGCCGATGAGATACCCAGATGAAGTGTTATATTGTGTAACACATCTTCCTTGTAGGATGTTCTTGCCATTTGGGATCTGCTCTGGCTGGGACACACTGACATTGATGTAATAGCTTGCTTTTTTATTAAGTACTTGGATGCTCACCTCCCAAATTGGAAACCTTCTCCTTTTGTTCATTCAGACTGGAAAATCCCTATAGGCTCTTAGTTCTAGTACCTCAATAACCCTTTGTTATAGCAATATTGACAGTTCATTTTCCTACTGTTATACAGAAAAAAACGTTTCTTAGTAATAAGGACTCATTTCTAATCTTAATATTGGGATATAAGCGGGATCATTTTAACCCACTCCACACCAGAGAAGGATAAAACAACATTTAATCTTTAGACCGGCAGCCCCATTTACTGGGAAGAATAGAGGCTGATCCACGTGCCTACTCTCATTCATTGCAAGTGCCATGAGAGAACCTCGATATTATATATGAACAACAAAGAGGTTCTTTTTTTTTAGGGCCATTCTACTGATGTCAAAAGAAGGCTCTTTCTGTAGTTGCTCTACATACTATATCAGAAATGAGCAGCAAGGCCCTGTTCTTATTGGCCGAGCATGATGGGACACTGTCAGCATGTGCCTGCAGCCCAATCAGCTCTGCTTCAGCTGAGAGGGAGGCCTGACTGTGAACCCATGTTTACTGTAAAAATAAAAGTTGACTCCGGAGCGTTTTAGTATTTTTAACTAATGCTTCTAAAGCAAGAGTTAAAAAAAACAAAACACTTTAATGCCATTTTAAAGATTTGCAAGTGTGAATGCAGTTTGCGTGTTAGGTAGGCATGTACAGTATTTATTAAACTGTGTTTTACACATAAAGTGTGACTATTATTTACACAATGAACCAATATATTGTACATTATGTTACAACAAGAGAGGAGAAATGAATGTATGATCAATACTAAGTGAAGGACCATGTCACAATCTGGAATGAATGGATTCCTTCACTGTCAGACCAGCCTAGAGGTAAATTCTACCTCTATGTTACTGTCCACCCCCGACACTCCAGGAGTGATAGAAACAACAAAAAGGAGGTATACAAGTAGAGTACTGCGACTAAGAGCTGTTATTGATTAAGAAAAGATAAAGCCTTGGGGTTTTTTCTGGTCCTAAATATATGACCTTGTGTAATAAGTGCCCAGCATGGCTATTAGTCGTGCCCACAATTATTCCATTGTAGGTTCAACCTCAGGCACTTCTACATAGATGTAGTTTCGGAGGCCTTTTCTTTATTTACCAGTTTCTATACAGGGGTACTAATTGATAAGTAGAGGGTAGCATGGCTGTAAACATATTGTACATGGCCTAAAAAATGGTCTATGTCAGGAAGCTTACCGTGATTTCCCTTTTCAGTGAATATTGGGCTCTTTATACATTTTATTTTCTAGTCCTATTGTGAATTTTACAGAGCAAATGCAATGGAAAGTAAGTAAATAGAAACATGGGGAATGAGAAGATTTACCATTTTCTGTTATGATATTCCTACTGTAACAACATTTGTCTGCAGAATGTTGTACGTTGGTAAATAAGTGGTTTGGTATACATCAATAATATGTACTTCTATAATATGAATCTTTCAAATAAATTGTGCTAACAGACAGGGAGCGAGAGATCACTAAAATAAATGGGGCAAAAAAGAACAATACAGTGGGGTATGGAGATCATTAATGGGTTACTGTATTTATGGGAGGTTTTTATATAGCACAATGTGTCTGAATGTGTCGTAATCACCATGAAAATCAATGTCCCTGTTGATTGTTCTGTTTTTAAAAGTTTTCCCCTCAACTCATCTTGATAATTAAACCTCAGTGTATTTCTTATATCGGAAGTTTAACGGTTTATCAATGAGATGATAGAGTCAAATCAGTTTTTCATGGGAAATTACCCAACTTCCCCTCACACACAGAGTATGAATAAAAAATGTTTAGTGGTCCTTAAGAACAAGTGTTAACCAAACCCAATTTTGGCCATGGTTCATGTTTTATTTAGGAGTAGGGGTCCGCATAATGCTAACTAAGGCTCCTACTAGAACCAATAATTCAGTCAGAGGCTAACCATTCTGAATAACTTCTATGAGCTGTTCTAAGAACATGTGGCTCGCTGGATGTGATTGGATTACATCTCATCATCCTGATAAAAAGAGATCAAACAGCAGCTCATGGAAAGCAAGCTGGATCAGAGGAAAATAATCTCATTGCATATACAAATATTTTATGTCTATATGGTATATTTGTACTTTATATTCCTAATCTTGGTATTTAGAAAATGTTCATTCATAATATAAGTTTTACTTTGTTTAATAAAATCATTTTCTAAGCAGTAACCTTGTACTTTAATGATGTCCTGTGACAATTTCATATATTTATTTTAAGGTTAACTGGGTGGCCTCTCAAAACCTATCGCGCAAATTTGTAAAACAAAACTATTAATTCTTTCTGCCTTCTCTCCCAAAAAACATTAACATTTTTTCTCTTTAAATCCCCAACTAAGCACTTAAGAAAACACCTGCTAGCGCTGTGATTTATTACTAGTGTCCAGTCAAACTCAAATATTCTGCACATTTCTCAATTGAAACTCTGCTCTTCTGTTTTTTTTTCTATATATTTACAGCATCTGTTTCCTTCCTGGAGCTGTTCATAATCCAGGATCACCCTGCTGTGTAATAACCAGAAAACATTCACACAGAAGAACAAGTGGGTGAAACATTTGGCCTTTGTATTTTACATTTTTTTTTTGTCTCTTGTTGACTTGATATTTTTGTGTGAGTTGAACTCTGCTGTAAACGTACTATCACTTCCTGTGTTGGGGTGATACGATCTTAACCAGGTCCATGTTAGAGAAGATCTCTGTCTACCAGTTAGCCCAAGGCATGTTGGGGGAGATGCATAACAAAGGGGAACTTCCTGTCTAGAGATAAATAGCGCTACAGTTCATATGTTAGTGCTTAGAGCTTGGGAAATAACACTTGGAAAATATTCTCCACATAACAACATAAGATCTAGACAGAGGATAAAAGTTGAAGAGTGTTTTCTCTATGTATCACAAATTAGCACAGCTTGTTTCATGTTTCCCATAGTTGTTATATCATCATAACCAATCTATGGAGGTGACTGACAATATACACATTTACCTTCCTACGTAGGTGGCAGGAATCTGTGATGTCATGCAATGACACATACTGTGGTTCATCATGAGGTCATCACTAGCCACACCAATAGAATGCCCTTACTAAGTCTACTTGCACCATAACAATTTCACAGAAAAAGTTAAATTACTCCAAATTCTTTTAACATTAGCAGCATTTTATTCCAGTAAAACAGACCTACTAGAGTGAAAGCCTCTGTATCAAACCATATTCCTATTATGTTTGCAAAATTGAGCAAAGTGACTTAATATTTAAGTGCAGGTGCTTGTCGCCAGAAAGAATAAAATTCATTTCCAACACTGGATTACAGATCGGGAAGGACTGACTCTGAAGTGTTTTTGGGTTGGAAGCTGTGTGACATAACCGTACATTTCTGGAAGTGAACCAATCTTTCTTACTCCCCCACCCCCAATTCATATGTATTTCCTTATTTCTTTATTCTGTGAATTTGGCTGTTTTCTGATTCATAGGCCTTGATCCTCCACTACTTGTTACCAAATCCCTACAGGCAGACATGTCCACAGCTGTTCAGCACCATTAAGAATGGCAACATTTGTTTAGGCAATACTGAACACCTGTTAATTTTACTTACTGAAGCAAGAAGCAATCTGTGCCTCATGCAATGGGGTTTGTGTATCAAAAGCAATTCTGAAGTAAAATTCTGAAAATTGGAGCTATCACCATGGAAACCAATGAACTGTTCAATGTTTCACTTTTAAAACTTTTTCTAATAATTTCTCTTAACACATAACCATGATGGAATCTTTATTTGCCAACCTCTTTAACAGTTTGAGTGCCATTTGAACCTTAAACTAAAACAAACTTTTTTTTTATACTTTTCCTTTTGGGTTAATCAGCCTGCCAAAAATAGCCACAGTGCTGAGTGAAGAGACGGCAGTGGAATATTTTACAAGCAAATTTCATTCTTATGTCAAAATGAGTCTTAACTTCCTATGCCATTAGTCTCTTTTTTTTTACAGAAAGGCTACGTTTATAGTAGTTATTATCTCTGACTGTGAAATGAAACACTTGCTTATATTGCCTGGGACATAAGACTAAAAAAAAATGAGTGCCAAGGTTTTCCCCCATTCGAATTCCTTAACATACTGTGTATGCAATGCATGGAAATACAGTTGCCTCACTGTAAAAAAAAAATATGTATTAAGAACAATTTGTTATATATTTTCAAACTAGATAATAGCCTAACAATATTAATAATAGAGTAAAAATAATTGTTTAAGGCAGTATAAAAATATATATATACATATATTCCACTGTTAATAAATATATCTGTAAATTTCATTTTTTTTATCCTACTTAGCTTCTCTCATTGATATTTCTAATTATACACCAATTCTTGGACAAAGTTTTACAGTGGATCCAATGGGAGGAACAGTTTGTTGGTTTCCATGGTAATTGCTAAACTTTAAGAACTTTGCCAAAGGATTGTTTTGTTTACAAACTGAAGAGTTTTTCCAACTTGACTACTGAGGCCTTAAGGGGACTATATCACCTAAACAGTGTTTTACTGTGCGTATAGAAAATTACTGAAAATTATCTATACATTGTGTAAACAAAATTGCAATCAAATGCCTACATTATGAGGAAAAAAATGTGTTTTAACCCCTTAAGGACAGAGCCTTTGAAACATTTTTGTCCTTTCTGGACAATGGCTATTTTAACATTTCTGTGCTGTTTGTGTTTAGCAGTAATTTTCTTCTTCATCATTTGCTGTACCCACACATATTATATATTGTTTTTATCGGGACAAAAAGGGCTTTCTATGGATGCCATATTTTTGATCATATCTTATCATATTATTAAAAAATAATAATAAAATATGGTAAAAAAAAAAAAAAAACACTAATTTCCTGACTTTTATTTGAAACAACTTCTCCTCATCAACAATAGCGAACGAAAAAACATGCTAAATAGATTCTATTATTTCTCCTGAGTACAGGGATACCACCCATGCATAGGTTTGTTGGGTTGTTTGGGGGCTAAAATGCCAAATTTGTGAGGTGCAGTTTTTTGTTTTCCAACTTGAAATTTTTACATGCAGACAGCCTGCACCCATGTCCCATTTGGGACATATTTGAAACCAGCCAGTGTATTTTACCCCATCAACCCATATATTTTTTAAAAGTAGACACCCTAGGCTATCTCAAATGGTGGTATTTTAACACTTTCCATGCACTAATTCTACCACCAGCCTTTGTCAAAGTTTGTGGTAGTAATTTTGGTGTGTTTTTTTTTCACAAACCTTGTACTTCAGACATGAATTCACAGATTTTGGTATGTGTCACTGCCAAATAACACCCCAATAAGTGTTCAGCAACATCTCTTGAGTACAGGGATACCACCCATGCATAGGTTTGTTGGATTGTTTGGGGGGTAAAAGGCCAAATTTGGTAGGTGCAGTTTTTGGTTTTCCAAATTTAAATTTTGACATGCAGACCGCCTGCACCCATGTCCCATTTGGGACATATTTGAAACCACCCAGTGTATTTTACCACATCAACCCATATATTTTTTAAAAGTAGACACCCTAGGCTATCTCAAATGGTGGTATTTTTACACTTTCCATGCACTAATTCTACCACCAGCCTTTGTCAAAGTTTGTGGTAGTAATTTTTTTGTGTTTTTTTTTCACAAACCTTGTACTTCAGACATGAATTCACAGATTTTGGTATGTGTCACTGTCAAATAACACCCCAATAAGTGTTCAGCAACATCTCTTGAGTACAGGGATACCACCCATGCATAGGTTTGTTGGGTTGTTTGGGGGGTAAAAGGCCAAATTTGGTAGGTGCAGTTTTTGGTTTTCCAAATTGAAATTTTGACACGCAGACCGCCTGCACCCATGTCCCATTTGGGACATATTTGAAACCAGCCAGTGTATTTTACCCCATCAACCCATATATTTTTTAAAAGTAGACACCCTACGCTATTTCAAATGGTGGTATTTTAACACTTTCCATGCACTAATTCTACCACCAGCCTTTGTCAAAGTTTGTGGTAGTAATTTTTGTGTGTTTTTTTTTCACAAATATTGTATTTTAGACATAAATTCACAGATTTTGGTATGTGTCACTGCCAAACAATAACCCAATATGTGTTCAACAACATCTCCTGAGTACAGGGATACCACCCATGCATAGGTTTGTTGGGTTGTTTGGGGGCTAAAAGGGCCACATTGTGAAGGTGCGCATTTTCAACTTGGAATATTGACGTGTAGCCAGCCTGAGCCCATCTTTCATTTGGGACTTTTTTTTAAAGTAGGACAGTGTATTTTCCCCCAAAAAGTATATATTTTGTAAAAGTAGACACCCTAGGCTATTTTAAATGGTGTTATTTTAACACTTTCCATGCACCAATTCTATCACCAGCCTTTGTCAAAGTTTGTGGTAGTCATTTTATTGTGTATTTTTTCCCACATACATTGTACTTTAGACACAAATTCACATATTTCGGTATGTGTCACTGACAAACAATACCACAATATATGTTCAGCAACATCTCCCGAGCACAGGGATACCACCCATGCATAGCTTTGTCAGCTTTGTTGGGTGTTGAAAGGCTACATTTGAGAGGTGCGCTTTTTGATTTTCAAACTTGGAATTTGAACATGTAGAGCAAGGAAGGGGTTAATAGCTCTTATAAGAGCCTTTGTAGTACTGTACAAAAAAATTAACCCCTAAAAATGCACAGACAAGAAAAAATGTTCTGCTGTGCAGTGATTAGTGGCAGGGAAGGGGTTAATAAACTACACTATACAAAGGGTATGGCTTTTATAAAAGCCCTTGGGACTCACAATTTTTTAACATTTTATTTAATTTATTACAATTAAAAAATTATGTTATACAGATCTGTCTCTTTCCCTCACTAAAACTCAAGTGAGGAGAGGGAAGCAGATCCATATGGGTCAGAACAATATTTACGAACCAGACGAATGGTGATGCTCATCTGAGAAATCACCAAACCACCTTTGCCACTGATCGGCTGTTACTGATCGCTATACACGCGTTCAGACAGCTTCAAAAGGAATACACGTAATCCCCTAGTGGGTATAACTAACCCCTAGCGAGTCTGACAAAAAAAATGCTGATAGCAAAAAAAAATCCTTCTGCGACTAGATTGCTCCATATGCGCTGCTTAGGCAGTGACCATATGCACTGCTTAGGCAGTGACCATATGTGCTGCTTAGGAAGTGATATACGGCAAGGAAGGGGTTAATAGCTCTTAAAAGAGCCTTTGATATACTGTAATAAATCAAAGTAAAAAAAAATAACCCCTAAAAAAATGCACAGACAGCAAAAAATGTGCTTCTGTGTAAGATCACTGCGTACACAGCGATCAATTGCAGGGAAGGGGTTAAATACTGGAAACGGCTTTTATAAAAGCCTTTGGGTCTCAATTCTATTAAATATATTATAATTAAAAACTTACATTATACAGCTCTGTCTCCCTCCCTCACTAAAACTCAAGTGAGAGGGAGGCAGATCTACACGGGTCAGATCAAATATTTACAAATATTGATCTAACCAGACGATTTGTGATGCTCATCTAAGCAAACGCCAACCCGCCTTTGTCACTTATCAGCTGTTACTGATCTCTATACATGCGGTCAGACAGCTAAAAAAATTTGTTTTACGTTAAACGTAGTCCCCTAGCGGGTATAATTAACACGTGACGGGTGTAATAAAAAAGTTAAAAAATGTTTTAAAATGCTTCTGCAGCAAGATTGCTGCATTTGCGTCAGATCGCTGCTTAGGCAGTGATCTACAGCAAGAAAGGGGTTAATCTCTCTTAAAAGAGCTTTTTTTTATACTGTAATGAATTACAGTAAAAAAAAATTAACCCCTAAAAAATGCACAGACAGCAAAAAATGTGCTGCTGTGTATGATCACTGCGTACACAGCGATCAATGGCAGGGAAGGGGTTAAATGGCTTTTATAAAAGCCCTTGGTGTTTAAAATTTTATTAAATATTTTTTTTATTATTTTATTTAATTTTTTTTACTTTATCTGATCTGTCTCTCTCCCTTACTATAACTAGTAAGGTGAGGGAGGCAGATCAATACTGGTCAAAGGCAATATTTGCTAATATTGCCTTTGACTGTATGGTAAGTGCTCATCAGAGCACTTACCATACATGCCTGCACACAGATCACATAGATCTGTTGTGCCGGCATCGATTGGCTCCCCCTAGAGCATCGGAAGTGAAATACTTTCACTTCCGATGCTCTTGCCATTAGAAGGGAAGCGCTGCCTGTACAGGCAGCGTTCCCTTCTACTGAGCCGATGGGGTCGCTCAGGAGAGCGACCACCATCGGCTCTGGGCAGCCTGAAGGTGTTGTTAAGTGCCTCGCTGGCGAGGCACTTTAACAACACCGGAGATGCTTAGAAAGTGAACGATCGTTCGCTTTCTAAGCACATGTGTGCAGTGGGCGCTGGTCGCTTTCTTTAGTCAGTTTAGTGCATGACGTGCCAGGCACGTCACCTGTCGGCAAGTCCTCGTTTTGCCGTGACGTGCCTGGCATGTCATCTGTCGTTAAGGGGTTAACTATGTCTGGCATATCAAGTCGTAGGTGATGTCATAAACTGGGGACTCCTCAGACACATTTAAAACACAATATTTCTCCTAATTTAGGCATTTGCTTGCAATTTTGATAACACAATGTATAGATCATTTTCAATATTCTTTTATTTTCTACATTCACATTATATGCTATGTTTATGTGTTCAACAGTAGAGTTGCTCAAAGCAGGGAGCAGAACTGGCAAGAGGGATAAAAAAAAAATGATAATTACCATTATTTTATTTTTCCAAGAGTTTTCTCTGTGATCCATTTATACATCAACCCCATAATGTATCATGTATAACACAGCTGTTTGTGGACCACTTGGGTACTATGGAGATTCTAAACAGTTACAGTTAGTCACCATACCATGATTTTTTTTCAGCCCATGGGAAAGCAGGACTCAAGCTGCTGTGTCTAGTTATGATATTAAGGAATTTATTAAGAGTGAAACACTTTTGTAACGTTATGGTATTAAAATATATAATGGTGTAAGGGTAAGTCGGAATTATTTTCTACCATTAGAAGTGTTTTCATTTTATGCACAGGTTTATTACCGTATTTATCGGCGTATAACACGTGCCGGCGTATAACACGCACCTAATTTTAAGAAGGAAATTTCAGGAAAAAAAACTTAAGAACTTAAATTAAGAACTTTGAAGCCCAATATGCCATTTTAATATGCCAGGATATTGCCCCCAATATGCCATTTAATATGCAGGATATTGCTCCCAATATGCCATTTAATATGCAGGATATTGCCCCTAATATGCCATTTTAATATGCCAGATATTGCCCCCAATATGCCATTTAATATGCAGGATATTGCCCCCAATATGCCATTTATTATGCCAGGATATTGCCCCCAATATGCCATTTAATATGCCCCCAATATGCAGGATATTGCCCCCAATATGCCATTTATTATGCCAGGATATTGCCCCCAATATGCCATTTAATATGCCCCCAATATGCAGGATATTGCCCTCAATATGCCATTTAATATGCAGGATATTGCCCCCAATATGCCATTTTAATATGCCAGGATATTGCCCCCAATATGCCATTTTAATATGCCAGATATTGCCCCAATATGCCATTTAATATGCAGGATATTGCCCCCAATATGCCATTTAATATGCCCCCAATATGCCAGGATATTGCCCCTTAGCATGCTCGTTATGCCACCCTCCTCCCCCAGACCCCAGCACTTACCTCGTTCCTGCTCTGTCCCCCGGTGCTCTGAAGCTGCGTGGCTGTGAGGGAAGCGTTGTGAGCTTCCCTTCAGCCGCGAGGTCAATAAAGTTTGTTTAAAAAAAAACACACTTTATTGACCGCGCGGCTGGAGGGAAGCTCACAACGCTTCCCTCACAGCCACGCAGCTTCAGAGCACCGGGGGACAGAGCAGGAACGAGGTAAGTTTTAGATTATTTTTTTTTTCGGCGTATAACACGCACACACTATTTTCTCCCTATTTTCAGGGAGAAAAAGTGCGTGTTATACGCCGATAAATACGGTAGTTTATATAATGAACATTTTTTCAGAAATAATTTAAAGCTCATTATATCACCTTAAACAATTTAAATAGTTTACAGAACAACTAGATATTTTTGTGTTATATTTGAATATTTTGTTAGGTTAAGGTAATTTAATATATCTTAAAAAAATATTCTCACTTTAACTTTATGGTTAAAATTGACCCTAAAATATATTAAAAAGATATGTCACCTTCATATTGATGTATTTGTAATCACTATAAAATATTTAGTTTTTTAAACCATGGAAAAATATAAAGTTTAACACTGACATTTATATCTACATTTATATCTATACTGATGGATTCATTTATACATGATTAGCACAACATAGGTGACTTGGTGTAACCCTTTAAACAATAGTAGGTGGATGTATTATGATAAATCCATGGTTTTTCAAATAAGGTGTCTTGTAGATGCATAGGGCTGAAGCTTCCAAATTACATGGGTAGTTACCAAGAAGTTTAATTAGGTGTTTTTTGATTATAGATATTTATCTTCCTGCTTTTGATTGGAGGAGAAATGCAGTTTTAGGTTTATGTTGACTGATGCTTCCCTTCTTTTCATTGGTCAGGTTATTTCACGATATGATCTCGGTCACGTGATTAGAGTATGGTTTACACGACTGGAGTTTAAATCCACTAATGTGCTACTAATGTGCCTGCTTGAACGGATTGATATTTAAGTCACACGTGAGTGGACTTGGTATGAGGCCACTTCCTGTTTGCTTGCACTTTCTTCTACTAAAAGTTTGTGTTGTTGTCTGTATTTTCACACTGCATGACTCTGTATGACAACAGAGGAAGCTCCCTTGAGGACCGAAACGCATAGGGTGCAGGCAGGGCTGGCAGAAGACATTGTGCTGCCTGGGGCGAAAAACTAAATGCTGCTCCCCACCCCCCCCCCCCAAAAAAAATCCCACATGGTAAAATAAACTAACATGAAACTTATCTGCAAGTGATAATTTAATGCAAGAACACCTCTATATGCAAAATTATATGGTGCGATTATTGGATGGCCATGATTAAAATGTGTACCCTAAATGACCATTTACCCTTAATGTACAATATTTGAGTCATGTTATAGGTCAGTGGTCACATATTATGTTTTGGGGAATTGCACAGCCTATTTTCATAATGTTTGTTTTACCATTTCTTTCTTTTCACCTCATGGGTGACCTCCTAGAAAAATTTTTTTTAAATTGTATATGCCCACTAAAGCACTTCTTATATACATAATAATCTATTTTTTAAAGAGCTCACCCATAAGATGAAAAGAGAATAATGGTAAAACATTATTATGATAATAGGCTGTGCAATTCCCTAAAACATAATGTCACCAGTGACCTATAACAAAATGCAGACAGATATAGTCAGTGTCAGAGGAGTTAACCCCTAGATTGCTTAACATATGTAGGCGGTGTCCAGGGCCGATCCTAGGGTCACGGGCGCCTGGGTGCAGGTTTTCCTTTGGCGCCCAAGGGTTGGCGTGGCTATATTATGAACTCCTCCCCTTTAGACATTTCTGTTCCAGACATGCCCATTTCAATATTGGGGAGAGAGAAAACTGTATTTTAATGTAAAGGACCAACGTTTATTTTAAATAAAGATATATATTTTGCCATAATACTGTGTAGTGGTTTAATTTATTTCTATGATGCTCAGCCAGCAACATGGGAGACTTTTTGCTGGCTAGCAAAATGAGTTTTAACTACCGTTCCCATGATTCCCAACCAGCCAAAGTCTCTCATTAGTCTGGCTGAGCATCATTGGAAAAGAAGTACATAAGGAGTGATAAATAATATTCCACCAAGTCAGTCACTCACGTGTCTCTCTCTCTCCCCATACCCTCATGTCTGTCTGTCTCTCCCCCCCATACCCTCATGTATGTCTGTCTCTCCCCGTACCCTCATGTCTATCTCTCCCCATACCCTTGTGTCTGTCTGTCTCTTCCCCATACCCTCATGTCTGTCTTTCTCCCCATTCCCTCATGTCTGTCTCTCTCTCCCCGTACCCTCATGTCTGTCTCTCTCTCCCTATTCCCTCATGTCTGTCTCTCTCTCCACTCATGCTCCATGTCTCTGTCTCTCTCTCCATTCATGCTCCATGTCGGTCTGTCTCTCTCCACTCATACCCCATGTCTGTCTCTCTCGCCACTCATACCCCATGTCTGTCTCTCTCTCGCCACTCATACCCCATGTCTGTCTCTCTCTCTCTCCACTCATACCCCATGTCTGTCTCTCGCCTCATCCCTTATAACTTTTTCCATCTCTATCTTTCTGTTCTCCATGCTGGCCTCTTGTACACACAGTCATACATAAACACACACAGTCACACAAACACATTTACACACTTAGTCACCCTCACAGACATACATTTACACAAACACCCTTATACACACTGTCACACACATACATAAATACACACAGTCATACATAAATACACACAGTCACACAAACACAATTACACACTTAGTCACCCTCACAGACATACATTTACACAGACACCCTTATACACACATACATAAATACACACAGTCATACAAAAATACACACAGTCACACAAACACAGCCACCTTTACACACTTAGACATAGGATACACTTGCACACTTGACACTCATGTACACACACTTACACAGACAGTAACACACACATAGTTATACACATTGACACACACATACACACTTATACACATACACAAACATTTACACAGACAGTAACACACACATAGTTATACACATTGACACACTTATACACATTCACAGACACTTCCACACTTTCTTTCTTTTTTTATTTATATTTTAACACCCCCCAAACCCCTCCAACTGTTATTACCTCCTCCTTCTTGTTAATCCAAGCACAGAGCAACGGGGGAAAGCTCCGCCCCCGTCACGTTCTGAAATTGGCTGCAGGGAGGAGGATGTTCTCTATGGTGTCTTAGCAGATACTCTAGAGAACCTCCTCCTCCTGGCAGCAGCCAATCACAGAACGCGACGGGGGCGGAGCTTGCACCCGTCGCGCTGTGCTTGCTTTAACAAGGAGGAGGACGGCAGGGAGAGAGCTCCCTGCTTTCTGCGCCTCTCCTCCCGTGCGCCTGGGCGCGGTGCACCCCGTGCACCCGCCCAGGATCGGCCCTGGCGGTGTCAGATGAATTAACCCATGGATGGCTAGACAGATATAGGCAGTGTCAGAGGAGTTAACCCCTTGGTGGCTAGACAGATATAGGCAGTGTCAGAGGAGTTAACCCCTTGGTGGCTAGACAGATATAGGCAGGATCAGAGAAGTTAACCCCTTTATCCACACACATACACAGACAGTCTGTCACTCACACACACTCTCACTCACAGTGACACACACACATATGCTCACTCACAGTGACACACACACATATGCTCACTCACAGTGACACACCCATGCTCACTCACACTGACATACACACACATGCTCTCACTTACACTGACATACACACGCTCTCACTTACACTGACATACACACACACGTGTTCACTCACACTGACATACACACACTATCACTCACACTGACACACACACATACACATGTTCACTCACACTGACATACACACACTCTCACTCACACTGACATACACACACACACATGTTCACTCACACTGACATACACACACTCTCACTCACACTGACAAACACACACTCTCACTCACACTGACATACACACACTCTCACTCACACTGACATACACACACTCTCACTCACACTGACATACACACGCACACACATGTTCACTCACACTGACATACACACACTCTCACTCACACTGACATACACACACTCTCACTCACACTGACATACACACACTCACACTGACATACACACACTCACACTGTCATCCATACACACATTCACACTGAAACTTACCTGCTTTATGCATCTCTCTTTGCTTTGAGCTCTGTGTCAAGGCGGTCTCAACCAATCACGGGAGATTTCTGAACTCTCAGCCAATCAGGAGAGTATTGTAGAGTATTGTTGGTACTTGTACTAGTGAGTGTATGTTAATAAAATGTAATTGTTTTATTTCAATTTAATACAGAGTTACAATATGTGTCCCTCTTTCTCTATATTTCTCCACATGTCCATTTGGGTCTCTGTTGAGACACTGTACCTCCAAACACAAGCAATTTATTACTAGTTGTTGCTAGCAAGCAGATATACTTAGCATACTTTCACATGCGCAGCAGTGCAACCTACTAATTATATATCCACCTGAATAACTAAAGTAGAACATATATATGGGATGTGACAAGACAAATAAGAAGTGAATGAAAGGTTATGTGTTGTGTATGTATTGTGTAGACATGGAATCTTAATATATATATATATACCGTATGTTTATTGCTGAGACCAGTGAAGCATATTGTCAGCCTTAAGTGACCTGTGCAGCATTTAACACAAGAAACACTGAAGAGACCTATTGCCTTCTGATCACGGGCTCAGGGAAGAAGTCAAAGAAGAAGGTAGAGAGCAGGGCAGGACAGTAAATTAACATTCTTCAGGAACAAGCAAGGATGTACTCCCAAAGGACTGTCTATGACATTTAACCCCTTTTTAGAACCTTACTATACTTACAACATGGAAGCCTGGTAAACAGGCTGGTTACCTATGTCAATAGAGGAGAGCGGGTCCCTGACCCCAGGACCCAGTCCCTGGCATAAATGAACATATTTAAAAATCTAATTTTAATTCATGCATTCATTAAAAAACTATTTTAGGTGTGACTGTTCTTTTAAGTTCCTATCAGCACATTCCTTGCAGTTCATTATCCTAGCCCTACACTTGTGAAAATCACACATGTGCGAGTTACATACCATACAGAAAAACGTGTATGGCACGGATGCTCAACTGCCTTTGAACTTGAGTCATTGATAGGTACAAAGCACAGGAGAAATCTGGTTTTGGTTTTCTATGGCCCCCTCACTGGACGTGAAGCAGACATACACCTATCATTAATATCCTTGTAGCCCATATGTAAAATCTTAGTTATGTGATCTCATTCTTTGTTCAACTAAAATATCTTACCAAGCTGCTCGCTGAAAACAAGATCAATAGGATTCAATTCATAAATGTAGTCTGAAGAAGTATTTCAGGGAAAAAATATTCAAATTTTTAATTTTGTTTTCCTATTTTAAAAATGTTTGTGCCCTTTTATTGAATCCAATAAATGTAATAGAAGAGGAATATGTATTACTATTTAAAGTGTCAGTAACTTGTCAGAAAATAACTTGAAATAAGTGTTATGAATGTCCCGTTTCATAGTGCCTTCTATAACTATTTAAATCTACATAAAATACCCAACAAGCCTCCTCTTTACTGACTAACACATTTATGATGCTGTGGTAGTATGAAGTCACAGATGTAGTCCATGCCGTAGCACATCTAAGCGGAGAGACCTTAACTTAGCTAGGAGGGGAGCCTACGTTAGATTCTTATGGCCATTAATTAGTATGTCTCAGGCAAGCTCTTGGAAGAAAAGGGTCCGCCATTTTATATCATCACTATTAATCAGTTCTCAAAGTATCCATTGGTTGACCCCACTCTCACTCCTTTTATTTAGCAGGGTTCTTTGGTGATTTCTCCTTCAAGTGAAAGCAGGGCAAGGCTTGTTAGGAAAGTTGGTGGGTGGATAAAAGGTCTTTAGGAAAAGGAATTGCATTAGTTGGTTTAAATGTTGGTGATAGAGAATTCGAGCAATGCTCTGTGGCTCAGCACCTGGTGAATAGGGCCACTGCTCCTGTGCTAGATAATTATTTCATGATTTTGTACATTTAATCACATTGCTATTGTTATTTTGTCTTCTTTACAAATTATTATCATTAAACGCTGTGGCCATTTTTATCCAAAAAGGTGTTAGTTGGTTACTAACACCTAGCATAGTTGGCTATGCTCATAGTACAATAGTATTCTCAATGGATAATGAGTAAATGAGGGGGAACTTGGATATTTTTAGAGTTTTCAATAATGAAAAAATACAGATATGATGGTGTACTACTTTCTTAATAACATAATAAATATTTTTTTCTGAAGCATTACTGTCACTTTAAAACTATTTATGCAAATGGATTGTATTGCACATACTAGTGAATGGCTAGATTCAGGGCTGGACTGGGAACAAAAACCAGCCATGGAAAAAAATTGTATACCAGCCTCATAGCATAACATTTTTAAACCAACCCCATAGCATAATATAATTTTTTTGTTCATAAAAGGGGAAGCCATGCATTTTAAAAACACATCTGAACAGTGTATTATTTATAGATAACACTGATATATAAGCCTGCCTAGGGCAATATATATCTTCAGTATGTACACAGAGTTATATGAATTGCCCTGTGCAGAGGTATATATCGGGGCAGTGTGTGAGAAATATCCTTGTGTACATATTTCTGTATCATCTCTCTCTCTCTCATTTATGTAGCATCTCTCTCATTTATGTAGCATCTCTCTCATTTATGTAGCATCTCTCTCATTTATGTAGCGTCTCTCTCACTCTCAGTTCTGTAGCGTCTCTCTCTCTCTCAGTTCTGTAGCATCTCTCTATCCTTTCTGTAGCGTCTCTCTCTCCTTTCTGTAGCATCTCTCTCTCAACCGCCCTCCTTCCCCTGTGGTGTCTCTCTCTTACCTCTCCCCTTCCCATGTAGTGTCTCTCTCTCTCTCACCCTCCCCCAATTCCCCTGTAGTGTCTCTGTCAGAAATTCGCCTGCTGCCGCCGGATGTTGCAGCACCCGAACTTCTTATAGTGGTGGCTGCCGCCAATTGGTTTTAAGTGGCCAAGGCGGCCCCGGAGCAGGTGGCCCACCGGGATTTTTCCCGGTATCCCGGTGGGCCAGTCCGGCCCTGGCTAGATTTCTCTTTAGGAAGAGTAGTTACCTTTCTTTAGGACTCCTTGCTTTCTGATTAAAATGGAAGGGGTGGACAAAGGTATGGGCTTCACAGAAGTTCCTCCCATTTTGTTTATGCCTCGTCCACATCTGATGAAACTCTGACCATGTTGTTAAATTTCTGCTATGTCCACATTTAGTGTACTATAGTGGCTGAGCATCATTGGAGTCATTTTCACAGCACCTGTAGTGCCAAAGTTTCACTATCTCTGGCGTAGACAATGGCCTGTACTGGAGCCAGGATACTTGAGAGCTGTTTCCTGTAATCACAAAAGGCCACTTCCTCCTCTTCTGCCACACCTATAAACAGGGCCGGATTTAAAGAAAGGTCACAGGTCAGTACAAATTGTGTCAGTGGCCTGAGATGTGTCATTGTGTTTTTGTAGAAGGAGAATAACACCTGCTTTATTTATGGTGTCATGAAATATGATGGAAGTAATAAACATAATTGAGGAGGTTTTTAATACAGGAGATAGTTTTGGCACCTCTCCTCCTCTGACTTCACTCGCTCCGTCGTTTTGTGTGTTGTGGACTGTCTGTCGGCCATCTCCACCTTAATGTCTGACCACTACCTGAAACATAATCTTTCTAAAACAGAGCTGATCCTCTTTCCTTCCTTTATCTCCATCCATGTACCTGACTTTGCCTTCACCATTGAAAATGCTACTTTTCTACCAGCTGATCGCTTCCAATATCTTGGTGTCATTTTTTACTTTCTCCTCCATTGCCCAAGTTCATTCCCTACCCAAATCCTGTTGTTTTCACTTAAGAGGCATTGCCCGTTGCTCAATGAAGAGACTGACAAAATCCTTGTGCACTCACTTGTGATCTCTTGCCTTGACTACTGTAATATCCTCCTGACTGGCCTACCTCTGGCTCATCTTTATCCCTGCAATCTATTCAAGATACAGCTGCTATGCTCATCTTTTTCGCTCGTCATTCCGATTTGGTGGCTCCTCTCTGCAACACCCTCCACTGGCTTTCCATCTGCTCTAGGATAACATTTTAAATTCTATCTTTAACCTACAAACCCTCCACTCCTCGGCCCCTCCCTACATTGCCTCCCTCATTAACCGATACTACCCTGCACGACCCCTGCGCTCCTCAAATAGACTTAGGCTCACCTCTGATCTCATCTCCTCTTCCCACTCTCGCCTGCAAAATTTTGCCTGAGCTGCCCCCTTTCTTTGGAACTCTGCTCTCCAGAACATCCTCTTTCCCAAACTTCAAAAAGTCTCCCAAAACTCACCTTTTTAAGGAAGCTTATGATTCATCCCACTAGAATGCTTGTTAATTAACCTCTAGCTAATCCCACCTAGCTCTTGCTGTCCTCAAACACTGTTAGGAGTAGGTAGCTTTCAACTCATCCAACTAGAACAATCTCTGGCTATATCTGGCCCATCTAGTTCCAACCATCGCCAATGCTTTACTACCACCACCTCCCTTAACCTCTTAACTCCCTTATGTGTCTTATGTACCCAAATCCCTCTAGATTGTAAGCTTGCGAGCAGGGTTCTCTACCTCATGTATCACTCTGTTCTTAATAGTTGCATAATAAGAATAAAAAATAATAGACAAAAGCTGTGACAAAAAGAAATCTCAAAAATAATAAACAAAATTAGAAGCACCTTGATGAAGCTGTCTTATTGGTGAAACGCGTAGTGCATTTGTCTTTGTCCTGAACTGGACTCCATAGCTAATGGTAGTTAGTGAAAGCTCTTCACCATTTCATATTTGGTGGTTCAAGTCTATCCGAATCAACTGTATGTGATATCTATATGGATCTTTTCGGTGTTAAAGGCTTTCGTCTCCACATAGAGCAAGTTTGGACGAATTGATTCATCTAAATCCATTCATTTGAATTTCGACATCTGGCTTTCGTCTATGTTCATGAATTGTTCTGACAAATTAATTCACCTGATTCCCCACACAAGTTGATGGCTACCTCCCCAGCGGGACATAGTTTTAGAGTCAGACATGAGGCACTGCAAGTAGGCTCCCTTCATTCGGTCTCACCGCAGCATCTTGTAAGGCTTCATTGCTGCCATTTTATTGAATTTTAATCATATATATTAGGCTCTCCTGTTTTTAGTATAGAATATTACTAATACATTGTTTGTCTTCTGTATTTTGTCTGTTTGTTGGTTCATTAACCATTTTTATATTTATATTCATTATTGTTCTATGTATTAAATCTTTCTAGTTTTTTATACTTGTCTAGTGTTCTCAGTATTATTTATATGCAGAATACATGTATGGTTTAATTTCTCTGCTTTTTTCTATATATATGTCTGGGCCATTGGCACCTGCCGACTGATCCTCAACAAATATTTATTGGTTTAAGTATATTCACCACATTATTATTTTGTTTATTATTTTTTTAGATTTCTTTTAGTCACAGGATTTGTCTATTTTCCTCATTATTTTTTTTTATGCGTATTATCCAACTATTAATTTAGCACTCCAGTTCACCTTTTCTTTGTTTTACACATTCTAATTGGAGCAGAAGTGTAACTAGAAACCACCGGGCCTCAGTGCAAAAATTGCCCCGGGGCCACCCGACCCCACCATGCAACTCCACCCCAGAAATGCCAGTTACATGCCTCCCAACTGTTCCGCTTTGTGCCTGGCTTTGTCTTATATCTAGAATAGCCTTATACCTATCCCGTGCATGCTTAAACTCCTTCACTGTATTAACCTCTACCACTTCTGCTGGCAAACTATTCCATGCATCCACTACCCTCTCTGTAAAGTAATACTTTCATTAGTCCCTGACCTTATCTTATTTGTAGGGTAGCTTTATGCCTATCACATGCATGCTTAAACTCCTTCACTATATTAACCTCTACCACTTCAACTGCAAGACTATTCCATGCATTCACTACCCTCTCAGTAAAATAATACAAAGTTTCTGACCTCCACTGTAACCTCTACCATTTCTGCTGGAAGGCTATTCCATGCATCCACTACCCTCTCAGAAAGTAATACTTCCATTAATCCCTGGCCTCATCTTCTATCTAGAATAGCCTTATGCTTATACTCCTTCACTGTATTAACCTCTACCACTTCTGCTGAAAGGCTATCCCATGCATCCACTACCCTCTCAGTAAAGTAATTTTTTCATTAGTCCCTGGCCTTCTCTTATATCAAGGATAGCCTTATGCTTATCCCATGCATGCTTAAACTCCTTCATTTATTAACCTCTCATCCACCACCCTCTCAGTAAAGTAATATTACTTTTCTGACCACAACAAAAACATTAAAATATTTCTAGCCTTTTCAAAAGGCTTGAGGTGGACCCCAAATA
This sequence comes from Pelodytes ibericus, assembly GCA_036172795.1. Taxonomy (NCBI): domain Eukaryota; kingdom Metazoa; phylum Chordata; class Amphibia; order Anura; family Pelodytidae; genus Pelodytes; species Pelodytes ibericus. Next base: position 141,699,470 of record CM069862.1, read on the forward strand.
TATGTATATAACTAGCTGCATGTATACTTCTATGATCTTTTTAATATTATATTCAACTATTTTCATATGTAATGAAATATTGAAAAATTATTAATTTCTTATTTTAATTACGTTCCTCTGCACCCACATTGCACCTAAAGGTCTTAACACAGCACTATTCAGTACCCACAGCCAGTGCTGTATTTACCGCGAGGCATCCTAGGCGGATGCCTAGGGCGGCAAATTTTGGCGGGCAGCAGCGCCCCCCAGCACTGAAAAAAAAAAAAAAGCGGCCCTTTAAAAAAAAAAAAGACCACTTGCTGGCAGAGACGGAGGTGAGAGGGGATCGGAAGATGTGACACGGAAGTGCCGACAGTCACGTGACGGGCGCGCTGACGTCATACGCACGCCCGGTCACGTGACCTGTCGGCACAATCGCCGGGAAGCCGAACAGGCAGCATGGAGGGACCATGCTGCCTGCCACTAGCCACCAGGGAAAGGTAAGTGCAGAGTGTGTGTGATGGGAGACAGTGTGTGTGACTGAGTGTGATGGGAGTCAGAGTGTGTGTGATGGGAGACAGTGTGTGTGACTGAGTGTGATGGGAGTCAGAGTGTGTGTGATGGAAGACAGTGTGTGACTGAGTGTGATGGGAGTCAGAGTGTGTGTGATGGGAGACAGTGTGTGTGTGACTAAGTGTGATGGGAGTCAGAGTGTGTGTGATGGGAGACAGTGTGTGTTACTGAGTGTGATGGGAGTAGGAGTGTGTGACTGAGTGTGATGGGAGTAGGAGTGTGTGACTGAGTGTGATGGGAGTGTGTGTGTGATGGGAGTATGAGCTTGATGTGAGTCTGAATGATGGGGCATGTCTTAGGTGTGTAACGTGGGTGTGCAGCTTGGGTAGGGGGGTGCCCGGATTTTGTCTGCCTAGGGCAGCACAAAATCAAGATACACCACTGGGTGGAGGAGCTTTAAAGGACAACTGTTGGCAAAAAAAAAATAACAATTAAAGTACCTAATTGAGCCTTCTTTGATCTGTTTGGTTATATCAGGAGCAGTAGTGTATCTAACGCGAGGCAAACAAGGCGCTCGCCTAGGGTGGCACCTTGTGTACGTCGGCACTTTCCCAGAGGTTGTTAAAGCACACTGGTGCTTTAAACCCTTCTGGTGCTGCAAACATTTTTACTTTCTACTCCGTCGTGTAAAAAGCTGTGGGTGTGCAGCTTGGGTAGGGCAGTGCCCAGATTTTGTCTGCCTAGGGCAGCACAAAATCAAGATACACCACTGCCCACAGCACTTGGCTTGTACTCATATTGCACCCACACGATTTGGCATGCCGTAGTATAAATTTGCCCACCAGAACATACCACAGTGTCACTTTGTCCCACTGAACTGCCCCTGCAGAACATGCCACAGTGTCACTTTCCCCCATAGTACATGTTATTTTGCCCCACAGAACATGCCACAGTATCACTTTGGCCATAGCCAATTTGCCCATTATGCCAAGATTAGCCTGCCCATTAATATGCCACAGCCAGACATTCAGATTGCCAATTAATCTGCCACAGCCATTTAATCCATTAATATGCCACTATTAGCTTGCCCATTAATATGCCACAGCCAGATTGCCAATATGCCACAGGCAATTTTCCAATTAACCTGCCAGTTATTTTGCCCATTTGCCAGTGTTTTTCCCATTTGCCTGTTATTTGTTTATTTGCCAGTTATGGGCCCCCAGAATGAATGGGCCCTGGGCGGCTGCCCTGTTTGCCCGCACATTTTTGTGTGTGTGTGTGTGCAGGGTCGCAGCTGCGACCCCTGCACCAGTGGTAGGTACGCCACTGAATTGGAGGCTTCACTTCATTTTTTTCTTTCAATTTTTATATCTATTTCTGCAGCACAATCAATATCACACTTTATATCACTCTGTTCGTATTCATCTTATTTTGTATGTAGTCCCCTTCTATACATATACTCTAGCGATATGTAAATTGTTGGCGCTATATAAATAAATGTTAATGTAATAAGAGAAATTGAAGAACCAAATCTATTATCTTCAAATCATTGATGGCGTACATTACTCTACCCACAGTGATAAAAACATAATTAACTATAACCTTGGTGAAAGCAGTCTACTGAAATAGAAGAACATTACTAAGCACTTCCTGGCATTTCTTGTTAGTCATCAATGAACTTAGCAGACAGCGCAGAATCACTTTCACAAGATATACCCTACTTCTCTCTGATTTTTGGCTTCTTCAGACATATTCAGTGCATTTTTTGTTTATAGCCAAATAACCAGCATTACTACTAGCTGTTTCTGGTTGATGAAAGGAACCTAATATTGATGGGAAGGACAGAAAAAAAAACTTTTCCACATGTGCTTTTGGATCAAAGTCTTGTTCTTTAGATTACTCCTAATTATGCCATAACCTGCTGGCTTTTTTGGTGAGCCAAGATGAATTACATCTCCACTGTCGTTGACAATTGTTCTGTGTAGATTGTAATGGGAAATAACATGAAGGAGATTCCAAGAACAATATATTTGGTTTCTCAATAATCTAACAATTTGAAATGTAAAAACAAAACATGTACAATGTTTCTTGCTTTATGATATTAAAGTACATGTAAGTTAAAGATTATTGTATATTAGACACACACTGTGGCAAAAAAAAACTTAATATCTCCTCAGGTATCTCTAGAAATAGGCAATATACCATTTGCAAAGATGAGAAAACAACAATGGCTCCAAGTAGGTCATGTGCAGTCCCACAAAACTTTGTGCAGGGGAAAAGCACTGATAGACTGAATGACTTTGTTACAATGGCAGCATATAATTCAATAAAAAAATCTTTTTTTTGTAGTGTCTCTGAATTTTTACAAGTATTAGGGAAAATGAAAATAACTTAATTATCTTTGTTTAACCTGCCATAGCATTCAGTAAGGTTTTTTTTCTTTCTTATCTTGGAGGAAAGGCGCCTTTGTGTATTTTACACATTTTAGATCTCACCTAATAATTCACCCTCAGTTTACTCTGACACTCATATTTTCTCAGGAGTAATTATGTCAACCCACAGTGTTCTCAATTAGCTTATCTGACATCTACAAAGTTGCATCTAAAATTTTAAAGATGGTCAAGTTAGATAAAAGAAAATAAATGCATTCTCCCACATGATTCGGATTTATACCGTTCAATCTGGAGTGAAATATAATAGACTGAGAAAGGAAGAGATAAAAGTATTGAATACTGTTTTCATCATTTCTTGCTCTGTTATAAAGTTCACACTGTGTAAAACGATAAGCCTAAAATTAACTATTAATCACACAACTATACAAAATATCTAAATAATTTCAGTGAAAAAAAAGAAAATTTATTTACCGGTATATAAATCAGTTTAAAAGCATGTTATGAACATATTAATATTATTTTCACCTCAGCAAGTTAAAGGGACTGTCTACTGCCCAAAATGCATCTTCCAAATATTAATGCATGTTAATGTGCTTTCAAAGTACTTTAAAATGCATGTCTTACATTTTGCATTGCTTAAAATATGAAATACTCACAGCTAGAAGAAATTGTGAAATTACAGCAGTATTGCAAGAAACAAGGACTGCCCACACCAGATGAATAAAAGTAATTTCCTTTTTTTGCTGCAGGAACCAATGAAAATAATGCCATTCAAATTAATGGAATATCCTGTCTCTCTAGTGATGTCATGCAGAGTAATCACTGGGGAGGGCTTGAGTCAAATATTAAAAATGTGATTTATCCAAAATGCCTGCATCAAATCACGCAGGGATAAAAGCCTGTGCATTATACAAGTAGTGATCCTCATATTGCACCAAATTGAGTTTGGGGACTAGACTGTCCCTTTAATGTAGCTCTCTTTGTAATTCCACCATAAGCTTCCAGCATAGAGTTGGCAACATTTCATTACAACCTCGTGCCTCCCAACTTTGGCCCTGCAAAGCGCAGAGGGCAGAGTTTGGGAGGTCAAATATCAATTCTACCGCACATGCCTAATAGCTGCTGTCACTCACACCAACAGTGCTACTGCTCATGTGCAGACCTCTGCGCATGTGCAATATTCATTCTCTGGTATGCAACCTAATACAGTTACTAGAACTTTACTTTTCCCAAGCTAAGTGAACCACTCCCAGCATTCCATTGCACAAAGGGGAAAATTATGCAATATGCCCACTTTGGCAAAAAAAAACCTTAAATAACGGTTCTTAGAATTTTTTTACTCACTTTTTAACCCCTTCACATAGCTAGGACGTTCTTAGCTGTCCTATTTTTTTGTGTCCCAAAAGAAGCTAGGATAGCATAGAACGTCCTGCATTTAACAACTCATCGCGGCTCCCCGAGATGAGCTGTGCTCGGATCCCGCTACAGGGACTTACAGGAACAGCTACATTTTTAAATAATCGGTCTTGTGATTTTTTGGCAGGGACGCACAGGGTCTATTAAGATCTCAGAAATTGTGTCCCTGGCTATTGATCACCTTTTGGTGGATGCCAGGAACAAAAAGTGGTGTTTTGGTGCTTGTGACTTCTGGAATGCAAGCACCATGCCTCATCAAGGGGTTAAAGTGCTATATGACAATGCAAAGATAATTTCTGATGAAAGGCCAATTTTTTTTATTTTATTTGCTCGTAAAAAAAAGTGCATATCAAAGTCAAATACAAAATATCAATAGGGAATAAGTACGTTTACATTATAAATCACACTGTGCAAATATAAATTATATATATGGATACCACTGTCTCGATGGACCCTTGTCCGATAAGTTTTCAGAAGACAAGACGTAAATAAAAGAATGGGTCATATTGCCAAACCTTTGACAGATTTAAAGATTTTAAACATGATAGTCGTTGGTTTCTTTTGTAATTCCATTGTTTCACCAGGTACTACCATATATCACTCTTTAATTGTTTCAATTGTCTAAAATATTTCTCCCATTATTTAAACTACACTTATATCATACTCCAACAACCACATTCTTGCTTCCAGCAATGCCACTGCACTAGTATTCACACTCATGGCTGCTATCTGAGACACCAGTTTGAGTGTTACTACCTTCAGCAGCTGCACTGTGATAGCCCAACTACTAAGCAGCAGGGCCGGGACTGTAAGACGTGCATGTCAGTCAAGTCTGGCCAAGTTACCTGTACACATGTGACTGCTCATTAGTGAGAAACATGAGAGCTACACACATGTATCCAACCTGGTGGTGTGGTGCATAGCAGTGCGCATCTGCTCTGTCAGCATGTATGATAATCAATGTATCTTCAAACAAAATAGTTCCAGGCTGATGGACAAAGTGTTAAAACAACAGAAAGAACTACCGGACCGTGAGTGTTTAAGGTACCCATTATAGTATGCAAAAAGCAGCACTGACAAAACTAAACAGAGCTCAGCTCTGTGCCCATTCTGAAGATGCTAAAAGATCGGTAGACTAAAATTGGAGAAGTTGCCCAAAGCTTCTGTGAGTTAGAGAAGATGAAAAACCATCGGACATAGATGTGAATGACCATTTAGTATGAAGTACGCAAAATATCCCTGACCCTAGTCTAATCTTGAATTTTGGCCCTTTAGCAAGCGCTTTAGGGTTTTGGCTATGGCACATCAGACTTTTAGAAATTATTTCATAATCTACACGTGAATATCTGCTATGAAGACTTTATATTCCTGTTGCTCTGCAGGCTATGAGCAGCGGCTTGGGAATTGACGAACACCACCTTGAGCTGGTTCAGACATCCTTGAAAATGGACTCCACATATCTGTTCACAAGGAATGTTTGACCCAACCATGCTGGTTTTTGGCCGTCTTTGGACTCCTATAATTTATCACCCACATGCTAATTAATGTGTCTTGCCAAGGTACCATTTGAAAACTGTGAGCAGCCAATTCAGGGAATCTTGGACGATAAAAATATGAACTAGAGACTGGTTGAATATAAATTCTGTATGTATTATAATGTTTTGAAATGGCACAGCTTTGACCATATTACTCCAGATAGTATACTTTTTTCGTGAAATACAACATTTTTGAGGAGAGAAAAGTAGGGAAACTACATAAATAATATAGAAAATGATCTCTCTAAATGTTTATACTAACAAGGATGACTTTAAACATATGTATGGTAAAATGTAAGTTTATTTGTCCTTTAACAAACAGCAGTATCTACCTACCCTTTTAATACCCAAAACATATTTCATTTTAGTGTTAAAGAAAGCCAGCTAGATTTTTCAATAAAAAATAATTTAGTAATGAATTCAATACTAAAATGCTACATCACTTTCCTTTCTACAGATGTTGACAGGAAGGCACGTGATCTGATGTAGGACTGTACTCTGTAATAGTGACTATGAATGGAATTTTTACATTTGGACCAACTCTTCATCCTAAAGTTCCAACATCAAACATCAATGACATGTTCTGTTGACCAATCTCTGCTGCTGCTGGAAGTATTAAATGTAGATTTCCTCTCCAAAATCACTCGCAAACAGATGTTTAGAAAAAGATCAAATCGAGTAAAGATTTACAGCCTAGAAATGCATGAGGCATTTCCTGCTGACTTTTGTAAATGTACAATGAAAATTTCCTAATCCTTATTCCAAGCGTGTTGTGTTCTGAACCCTAGCTATATAAGAGGTAACCAGCTTTGCGTGCTTACAATAAATAACTGGGAGTACATGGCTTTAAGTGCTGTATGCATGGATGCAGTTTCCTGTTTATATCCCGTCAAAAGCCTGCATCAGTAGGAATTCCTGCCAAGAAGAGGACAGAGATAGGAATTCGTACAGGAAACAGAAATTGTAACTATTTAGAGAGAAGAGTATTGCCTGCCTGGTTCAGGATGTACAGGGATTTATTTTTTGTGGCTTCCTTTTAAAAATAAGGCAATTCATTGATCTTGGTGAAGTGATTTCTTTGTGATTTCTTTGTGTGTCATGCAAGAGATAATGCTGATTATAAATTGGAGCATAAAATGGAGCAATCAGCAGACAAATTCCATCAGTTTCCTTAGTGATAGTGACACTTTTACAGCTTTGCCCCAGAATTCACTCCCAATGTATTGGACAGGGTAGTTGGAAGGGATACAGCTACGATTCTGGAAGGGTGTATGCAAAATTTATTTCTCCAACAACTGAAGGGCCACAGTTTGACACCCCTGATTCAGACTGTAAAATTTGTCTGTTTCCTAATTTATGCACCTGCTATACATAACATAAAAAAACTGCAATCAGTCTAGGATAGGAGGCCAAAATTGTTTCAAGAGACACTCAATAAAAATAAAAATTAATAAAATAAAAAAAAAAATTAATAAAATCTGGAAAAGCCACCAAGCCATATTCAAAATTATGTTAATACAAAATAAATAATATCTATTTCCCCCTTAACCCTATTATTTAATGTGCTACTTCCTGCATTATGGAGAGCTGGCGGTATTGATGGAAGAAAACACCATAGAGAGATATCACATAATTCAGTGATTTCTTCTTGAGATTGACAACGTTCCTCCATGGTCCATTATTTATCAAAAACTCACAAGGCAGCAAGATGTCTAGCTCTGCATGACCTAAACATTACAGTCACATAAAACGGTAAATCTGTTGAACGATAGCAGCAGGAGCACATTAAATAACATGGCAAATTATTAATTGACATAATTCATTAAGCAGGGAAAAAAGTCAGCAACCTGTTAGGTTGTCCAAATTTAGATATCCTACATGTTTTTTGAATAATACATTGCTTTAACCACAATACCCATTAAACTCAATCTGTAGTTGGAAGTAAAACATTAAAAAAAACACAAGTTATAAAAAATTAAAATACAAGGGATTTACAGTGACTGTACCAAATGTGTTGCTATTACAGGATCAGACAGTTTATGCAACAGCTGTACTATGCTTTCACTGTGACTAAACTATTAAATCCGCAGGAATTATTCATTGGTCTTTACCACAAACTGTCACAACTTGGGAACTTCTCACCTTAGGAATTTTGGTCTTAAAAAAATGATAGTTTGGCCCATGGGGTTCAAATCAAATTGCAAGAAAGGAATTTCTTCCTAACTGATTTTAATATGTACATACTAAGAGGGGGACACACAATATTTGTTGTGTAAAGAAGCCATACTATAGGGCAGTGAGGGTGAACCTATGGCACAGGTGCCATTAGTGGCATTCGGAGACCTCCACGGTAGCATCAGTCATGGAGGACCCAGTTAATGACATTTGAGGATGTTTGGCACTTAAGTGCACCGTTTTTACTTGAACTAATTGTAGAAAGGGAAGGAGAGCAAGAATGAGCAAGGTGATGGTCAGAAAAATGCCTGAAACGAGAGGGCACTTTGAGAGCTTCACATTGGCTTCCTGCAGAAGATTGGGCATTCAAGTTCAAAAATGTTTCATCACTGCTATAGGCCATGTGATAGAATTGTAAAGAACCTTTACTCAAAAGGCCTAGCACAGAACTTGTACTACCATGAAGCAGTATGTAGACAGAGTTGCACACTAGATTCACATTCTCTTCTGATATGGTGTCCAGGAATGTTGGCTTTCATCCTCCACATCAAGTGCCTGATTATTTAATACTTAGGAGATCAAAAACTAGACTGGGGGGATCTGGATATTAAGTTACGAACACATTTCCTTGAAGTTGCAGCAGCATCGTTACTGTAAGGCAGCGGGAACTGAGAGAAAAGTGTCTGTTTCAGGCGGAATAAAAGAAAAGGAAACATCTCACATGGAGCATTGAGACAAAACAACCTTTCATCTTTTATACAAGATCCACTCACGCTTTTGAAGCATTTATATTTTATTGTATATCTAGAATTTGCCATGCAGGAATCAACTATGAATGTTGAATGAATGTAGTGCTTAATATTTATTTTGCATATGTTACTATTTCAAAGAACAAGATAGTAAATATATGTCAGTGTTATAATGTATGGTAAGATATGACTTTTCTCTGTGTTGTTTGAAGTAGAGTATCACTTACGATTTAGAAGATGTGGTGGTATGGGCTACATTAAACTAATGACTACATTTTTAGAAGAGGAAATGGAAAAGGTTACAGAGAAAGCCTTAGAAGACTTCTAAACCTTTGAGGGTAATCTGACTGCTTTAAACACTAGGCAACCTAGTGTTACCTCAAATATTTTCTGCTATCCACCTCTCCAAGGTTCTGTTACCTTGGAGCACCATGCAGCAGTGAATAATAGAGAATTATTGAGGTAATACGAGGTTGCCTATGCTTAAAAGTTGTCAGATCCTATTAAAAGTCAGTTGTATATCTGGTCCATGCGGTCTTCTTAGGCTTTCTCTGTAACGTTTTACATTTCTTCTTCTGGGAATGTAGTCGTTTGAAATAGAACTACACTTCGCTACACTAGATCTAAACTGCATTAAGATTCCTCATAGTGGATATTGCTTCCAGGGTTCACAATATAAACAGCAACATCCCAAATATGTAATGTATTGTATTGTATATTCTATTTGGGGGATTTAGGTTAGGAACCTCCATCTCTGTAACCCATAAAGATCTTAAAGGGTCACTAATGGACATATTCACATACTGGTAGGTAACATCTTGTCATATACCAAGTGCAGTTTCTCATGCGTTTTCTCAGATTCAAGCATACTGCGAGACTGTCTAATCCATGGCAAACATTTTAAGCTTTTAAGACATAATTTGTCCATTAACTGTAATTTGTGAGGCTGGAAAAAAATCATTTTCTTGTTTATTTTAGATCACCCAATATTCCTAACACTTCACAGTCAGTCTAATATATGTCTTTGTATCTTGCGCAATCTTTACATTGACACTAATTGGTCATTGCCGCAGTCTATTTAACAGAAAAGGGGACCTGAATGAAACATGGATTATCTAGGCTATATTGTAATGCTGGTAAAAAAGAGGGGCATGCTATAGTCATCATCAAGCAATGGGTTAGCCCTTATACTATATAAGCCACCAAATCAGATTTCCCATAATGCACTCAGTGTCAAAAGGGACATTACCACTTACATAAGCTGCAACAAGTTTACCTATGCATTTAAAATAAACACATATGCCACTATTTAATTTTTTATATGGTTTAATTAATTGCAAATAAAAGTAAAAATAAAATTAGGTGTCAATCTCATGAATCCATTTTGTGAATGCATTTTATGATGCATCATTCTCCAAAATCTTCCAGCAAGTCTCACTTTACAACTGTGGGCAGAGCCTGCATGATGATGTCAAACGATACATCCCTGCTCTCTCTGGCCCCTGTGTATCACTAGTGGGCAGGACTAGGTGGCTGTGTACACCTATTTTTGTACTTGCCTTCCAACACAAAAAGTACATCTTTCTGGAAGAGAGAAGAGATTGACCTGATCAAACAGGATCAAAACGCCACCCCCTTGTAATGTAATAGTTACATTACCCTCCCATTCAATGCAAGTCCATGGTCAGAATTTAGACTTATAGACTGCATTCTGTTTCCCCAGTCCCATAGTGAGATGCTAGTGCTGTGGAGTGTCCCTTTAATGTAATAAATAGAAGGCACCTAAAAACAATCATCCTTATATACCCTGTATCTCTAAAGTCCATGACATTAAGGCACAATATAAAAAAGAAGGCATTTTCCCTTTAAATGAGGGTTATTGTGTAACAAGAAGTTCATCAACCTTAATGCATTGATGGTGTTACAGTTGGTTTACAAGACTGGGAATCTGGCGCCAAACATCCACTAATCTATAAATCCTAAAGCTTGGTTATGGTGTTTTCAACTTGTGTATACACTGTGATTAATTGTATCCCTGTGTGATGAAAAGATGCCAGTATGGTGCAAAGTATTTCAAAATGATGCAAAATATCTATCAGATCCTGTAGTTTAAACACACAAGAAGTAAACAATCTGATTATACCTCAAAGCAACAAGGGATGTTAGGACCAATAGAGAAATCAGAAAGATTAAACAATATGATAGAACAGCACATTTACTGTGCAGGAAAAGACCATCAAGCTTAATTATTAAAATTGGAGTCTATAGCAATCCCTTCATTACACACCAAAGCAACCTTCATCTTTGCCATCTTGAAAGCATTCAGTTGTTGTAATTCACAGTAATAAAGAGGCTATTCTCCATATAGCGGGCTTTATGTGTATTTGAGAAACCTTTGCACAGAGTAAGGATAACCCAATCTTTCCCAACTGCCTCAAATCAGATATCTTATACACTGACAAAATCTAACCTTTTATCAATGCAGCACTTTATTAAGGATTATACATAATTCTGCACTATAAAATTAAAGAGGCTAAGTATAAAGCGTAGTTATGGGTCAAAGTTCAAAAAGTGGAGTGTATCACGATGGAAACCAGTGGATATCTCTTTGCTCATTGTTCCATTTTTATAATCTTGCCCTGAATGTTCTTTATACTGTGCTGTAGATGTGTATTGTGCACACATGGAGAATGCCAGTCGTTTGTATATGCTCATTCTACAGCTTACTATCTAGTGCTAGAGGCTATACCTTGCAATTGTCTTTCTTTGGTTAACTATGTACGGATAGGAGCGATAGTATGCGTCATCAGTGTCTGGCTAACTATGTGATATTGGTGCCAATAATAAATCTTATGTATATTTAGCTAACTATATACTGGTGTGAGCCATGGTATACAAGATCTGTGCCTGGTTAATTTTATACTGATGGGCTATATAGGCAAAGAAACAATATAATGGGAGTGACTATCCTGTGTCACAGTATTTGTCATGTTAACTATGTACTGAGAGTAGCTACACTATACTTGGGCTGTGAATAACTAGCTGTAAGCTGATGGGACCAATGCTATACTATATATGTGTCTGGCTCATTATAAACAGAAAACTTGTTTGCAACATTATACGGACTAGTAAGCAACTCCATTCCTGACCTATGCTGTCACATTAGCATGAGTGTGCTGATGGAGAGTGAGTATGTGTATTGTTGTGTTTTTTTTACTATATTGTAGTGGCAAAAAATGCCCTGTACATTATAGTTTGTGTTATTGTGTGTAACAGGGTTGAGACTGGGTTAAGAAGTAATAGTAAATTATATAGTTATAAAATAATCTGAACAATAACATAGTAATTTGGGTGTTTGCTTCTTTAGGTATACAGGTCATTTTCTAACTAAATCTATCCCCCCAAATTTGTTTCAGTTCTTACACTTATTAGAATGGAAAGGCCAGTCAATAGTCTCAAACTTGGGCAGCAAATTTAAATTTGGGGTGAATAAAAATCTTCAGCAAGCCAAAAAATCTCCACGCCCATGATGAGTTCAACTCTGTGCTTTTTACCAGCAGTAAACAAACAATACTGTGTCACCATAATCATAATCAATGATTAAGTAATAGAACATGTTCAACAGAACACAAGGTACCTCCAAGTATCCACAAAAAAACACAATATTGTGTTTTAAAATCTGTTTCCAACACATCTGCCCTTAGGTGACCCCAGTCTAAGCCCTCGGTATAAAAGCAGCAGTGCAAACACCATGTAAAAGTAGTTTTACATCGGTGGGAAGTAGTTTGCGCAGTATTTCAGTCAGTGACTTCACCGGCAGGTCTGCTGACAATACTCTCTGCCAGGCTGCTGAAGAGATTGTCAAAACAATGGTTTTAATGATCTTTTGCAGGAACGGAAAACGTAATTAACTCAAAAACGTGGAATAGCTGGCAAGGCTATTCACTGAAAGATATGACTGCACCAACAGGTCTATGTGAAACACAATTAGACCATTCGCAAGATCACCAGACCACTAGGATTTTGTCTACAAATCCAGGATTATTTTTACAAATACCAGAGCCTGAAACAAAGCAATATTGATGTCATACTAACCAATATATTTCAGGTTTTTTTTTTTTTACCTTTCTTTAGCTTAAATATTTTGACATTTTAGATAAATCAGTAGCGGATCATTTAGCTTTTTGTAATGAAGGACTATTACACTTTTTTTAACCCTTGTATCCCAGGACTAAGTAAGGGTTAAAACATCATGTCCCTTTCCCCCATTTAAACCTAATGTGTATATTTATAGATGCATGCATGTTTACTCTTACACCGTCAGCATGCACCCAACCAATCAGAGCGGCTGTTCACCCTGCTCCTCTGATCGAGATCTACATTAAGCGGGGTCTTTCTCTGATAGTGCAGCAATAGACCCTTATTGTCAAAGGAAAACAAGAGAATGGACATAATTTAAAGTCCCCTCTGTAGATCCCGTTTGAAAATGAGGGTCTCCTATTGCACTCGCAGAGAGAGACCCCATTGAACACAGATCACTGACCTAATCGGACTGGCTGTTTCCCATAGAAACATGATAGTTGCTGACCATAGGAAAAACTGGCATGTACTATCAAAAGTACATGCGAGCTTATCCTGATGCTGAGGACACTGACGTTTCTACTTGTGCTTCTTTTTTAGTAATCGTTGTGTCATCAGAAAAAAGGCATGCTTTACCTTCAAATCCTTCTATTTTATGGCTAATTAAAGCTAACAAAATATTAAAGAGAATGGGTCCAAGAACAGATCCTTGAAGTTCCCTGATTGTCACAAGACCTTCACTCGTAAGCCCTGCTAAGTGTGAGGTCTCCAAAAATATACCAACTGGTGGTTATCAGCAATCACAATCTATATGGCCCAGTTGATCATTATCATTCTCTGCAATCTCAATGGGCTAACTGTTCATTAAAGGTCTTCATGTTTCGATTCCTGTCTCCCTTTGAATAACCAGGTGTTTTTATTTTGTCTTGGAAGCAAAACACTCTTAAGATGGAATATTATATCAAAGCTGCTATAAATAATTCATTAAATAGGGTATTTTTTTAAAACATGCTATGTCAAGCAAACTTTAATTAAAAGTTTCAGAGCTGGTTATGAATTCCAAGGTTCTCCAGTGGACTCCAAATGTTTAATCATCCTTCCAAAAAGGCTAAATTATGGTAACCTTGTATGAAAGTTTACTTGCTATCTAAAATGTCTAAAATAAACAGGAAATGTGAAATTTCTAGAGAGGAGTCTCGGTCAGGCAGACCTGTCTTTTGGGATACAGTGAGTAAGGATGAGTTTCATATGCTCATGTCTGGCTTATGATAGCAAACCTTTTGCTGTCTGATAATCGTTATTGGTTTAAGACACGTCAGTCATATCAGGCAATGATTGCTGATGTGCAAAACGGAGGCTGCTTTCTGATAATCTACCACTTTTCTTCATTAATGAAACCTTAGCTCAGAGGGGAGAAAAACCAGGGCCTTTCTAGACAGCTTTTAAATACAACTTATAGAGGACTGCTTTTAAGGCACTGATGGGCCCTGGGCAGAACTTTCAATCATGAGTGGCTTTCAGTAGTGTAGGGTTTATCCAAGTTTTCTGAAGTAGGCCATATGGTCAGAAATGCATGTGTTAATGGGTCCCATTCATTTTTAATTTACAGTAATAGTGAAGAAAAGACAGTTGGTTATAGACATTTTTTCTTGTATATTATGCAATGGAAAGACAGACCAAAAACACTTTAACCCCTTCCTGACACTAGGACGTACTATGCCCTCCTGGTTTTACAGTACCTAAAAGACTTTACGATAGCATACTACGTCCAGTGTGAAACAGCTCATCCCGGCTCCCTGCAGCGGAATCCTACCTGTCAGATGAGGCCAGTAGGGGAAAAGCGAGCACCGACTACATTTCATTAAATTGTGCCATGCCCAGGTTTGGGCATTTCTCCGTGATGTATTAAGACCCTTATCAGGTCTCTGCCATAGTGTTCCTGGCTACCGATCACCATGTCTGGGACGCAAGCACCATGCGTAATGGAGGGGTTAAATAAAGCACAAAGTACACATTTTAAGGCTAATGGGAATATGTTGTTAGTTCATTATGGTTGTTAGTTAATTATATGTATATAGTTCATTCAGTTGGGCTTCGGTCAGTTTCCCCCACTAGACACCAGGAAAGTTAGTGAGTGCCTTGGCAGTCCTGGGAAGCACATTGGCAAGTCTGGGGGTGAATTGTCAAGTCCGAAGGAAGATTGGCAAGTCTGAGGATGCACTGGAAAGTTTGAGGGGTAGATTGGCAAGTTGGGGGAAGCATTAGCAAGTCTGGCTGCAGATTGGCAAGTCTGGTGAGACATTGTCAAAACTGGGGATATATTGGCAAGTCTGGGGGTGCATTGACAAATAAAAGGAAATAAAAATAAGAAATACATTTTTTCAATTATATTTTTATTACATATGAAAAATTGTTCACATGTGAATTAATGTTTACTATTAAAACTTTTTTCTTGTAGGGTCGTCTTATATTTAGGCTTTTGTTTCCTAAAATAATAGGGGTCATCTTATATTGAAGCAAATATAAGGTGTATACTTTTTCTTGCATGTGTAATTCAAATGTGGAAAATCGGAATCCGAAGTACCAAACAACCATTACTTAAGTTATATTCT
Source organism: Pelodytes ibericus (assembly GCA_036172795.1). Classification (NCBI taxonomy): domain Eukaryota; kingdom Metazoa; phylum Chordata; class Amphibia; order Anura; family Pelodytidae; genus Pelodytes; species Pelodytes ibericus. The sequence continues at coordinate 141,714,922 of CM069862.1, forward strand.
TGTGTGCATAATCAAGCTTCAGTTAAAAAGCATTTTACCTCTTTTACATTATAGCTGTCTAAACACTAATTCAATGCAGTCTTTGACATTTGAAAGAAGTTCACCGCAGGTAAGTACCAGTTTGCCCATCTGATCAGCACACAATGAATGTTCAGAATGAATTGTTCTTCAGGATAGACTTAAGCACATACCAGATATATATGGATTCCTTTACATTGTTAGCCTTTCCAATTTTCATTCTGAGATCATTCCAGGTATCTACTAGTCTTGTTACAATAGAAAAGACTTTTGACATCATAAAAACACTATTTCTACAGCACTATTGTGTCATCCCTATGGCAGTTTAACACTCTGCTTGCAAGTAACCAATTTTTAAACTAGGAGAGAACAATGTCTTGGCTGAAATAAGCATTTTGATTCATAAATCATGAAAAGTAACATGACCGTCAGAGACAGATCTTCCAAAAACCTTTTAAACTGACAGGATTAGCACTGAAAGTCCTAAATGTAATTAAATGAAATACTAACCCCACTTCCAAGAGACCGGTCTCTGGAAAGGAAAAAGTTTGCATCACTGAGGCAGTACAGACCTCCTGCTTGGCCCTTTAAGGTCTCCCCTCCTGCAATGGGTAATTTGACACAAAGCAGGAATAAAAAGGTGCTTTTACTGGGGTGAATTGCTCACTTGTGCTCATGTGCTGGGGGCACTATGGAACCCCACTGCCTCTCTCTCTCTCGCTCTCTTTACAAGCCAAGAGTACCTATAATTTTTGGCTTACACACTGGGGGACCATAAAACAAAGTTGATTTCTAAAAAAAAGAAGCTGTGTTAAATGCTTATTCGTTAAGTAAGTTTCTTCAGATTTCTCAAGAATATAGGATGTATATGTTGCTTAGATCTGTAAACCAAGTGCAGTGTAAAGGCTCCCAAATGCAAATATTAATCTGCACTCTATATTAACAACAAGGGAGGGATATATGGTCCTGGTTCTGCTTGCCTCATTGATACTGAAATCTGAAAAGAAGAATAAGAATAAAGGCTAGAAACTTTGTCCCAGAAGTTTTCTACAGCAATCTCATTTTGGAGTAATGCCACATAACCATAATTAACCTAGTTCCCAGGCCCAGTGGGTGAATTTACATTGTACAAGTTATATATATATATATATATATATATATATATATATATATATATATATATATATATATATAATTCTATGATAAGGTTCTAAAAGGGATGGAGCAATCACCATGGAAACCAATAACAAGTTTACAACTGACAGCCCATGGGCTTGAAACCAATGTTTTAGTTTGTTGATGTGCAGGTGGTGGTCCATGGGGTAGATGTGGCCTTCAAAGGATTTTGTAAATTACCTAGCCAGGCTAAAAAAAACTCAAATGTTCTATTGCATTACTTCAGGAAATTTGTAGTGTCGGCCGCACTGGTCTAGCTTATCTGTAAGACTTTGGATTTTCTATGTTCCTTATCAATGATGAAGGAAAAGTGTTTCCAGCTTATATAACATATCTGTATACATCATCTCTGGCCTCTTAGGTTTATTTCCAATAGTGAATTTTGGTGGGTTTCAGAGGAACAATGACAGGTGATAAGGAGCTAGATTTGTCAGCTGTTTCACTGTTTGAGGAAAAAGTGCGAGACACCTGTTATACAGAAATGAGATCTTCGTAGCCAGTAAAAATCAATTTTACTCTCTGTGTCCGAGAGGTTCAACCCCATGGGGCACAAAGAGTTAAGAGTAAACTACAGTTAAAATAAATGAGTAAGAGGTAATTTTGTTTATATTCTCACATGACAGCATTCATATTTAAAATGCATACATTTGATGCAATCGAACATAACTTGACATTTAAAGCCAAGTTAGAAAGTTAGAAACTTTTTTAAATTGGATCTTTGTTTAATTATTTAGTGGCTAGCCCCTTGTGCAAAACATATTTATAATGACATCAGCATTTATTTCCAAGTTATAAAACAACATATTTTAGATTTATTTTCCTTTCTTTTACATTTGTAGCAATTGTTTGCTTGCTTCATGTGAGTGAGGAAAGAGTTAAACCTCAAGAACAGACATCATATATTTCCTGTCTCTAGCTCTCAGTGTGGGGTAACACTTTCTCACTCTCACCAGTGCAGATGATGGTGTCAGGGATCTGGTGAGCATATGTGAACTGAGTGTAGTGTCATAATGGAGGGACCCTTGTTGCAAAAGGAGGATCAGATGAATCTCTGTAGTACTGCCAGCCTGGAAATTGCATGTGTTTGTGGGATGCATTCATTCTACACATGCCAGACTTCTTCCAAGAATCTCAACTGATTATTTACAGACTACAACAATTATTTTTCTTTCTTTTTTTTGGAGTGCCCCTTGTTCATATGATTGACACTTATTAAATACATTATTATACTGTAAACACAAAGCTTACTCAGCTTCCCCTTCATCCAATGTATACAGATACATGTGCCATGGTGGGCCCTATGTCAATAATAACATATCTAAAAGTTGTAACAAAACGAGATGAAACAAAATATGTTTTAGCCTTTTTATTCTGTAGAGAAATGCAAATAGTAGGATCCCTATAATGGCAATATACACTGTATGGCTTGCTCAGATCTAGTACATTTTTAATGGATACAGAAGCATACTGCAAGTGTAGGTAATAGGTTAATTATATACAGGATATATGTGTGTTGGTGGTATTACATATATATTTATATGAATATATGTGCGTGTGTATAGATACACATCAGTGTGTATGTGTATGACTATTTGTGAACATTTGTGTGTTCGTATATATATATATATATATATATATATATATATATCACTATTGTCAGCACAGAAACTATACAGAATTGTAGCGTAAGCACTAGGGGTATAGGGTGACTTATATTTTGTGTAACAGTATACTTTTCATTGAGTCATCTGAGTCAGCCCTCCACATTTCCTTTGAGCTGGCGTATCAAGTGTGGAATTTAATTTATATTCCTAATAAGTCCCTGGTACAAATTGTATACCCATTTAACTGCAGAATTGGTGAAGAGAATTAGTAAGCAGTAAATGACTAGAGAGGTTTTACTTTGGTGCCAGTTACCATGGTATTCAGCAGAGCTTAACTCAGGCTGATGAAACAGCTATAGGATATAAAAGTGCTTACAAAAGTTACATCTCTTAAACTTGCAATTGCTTCCTATATTATCCTTGGGTAATATGCGTATCACAGATTACAGAATACAGTAAGCGATAAAGTTCTAAGTGTGATTAATACACTTGTTAATTGTGTGCTATGGAACAGGTTGGTATTTTTTCTGGTGTAGACTTACAGTAAATTTATTATGTTATTAGTGATCTACAAATATGTTTTTACTAACTACATAAAAAAAATATTCAATTTTAAACACCCCAATTTTACACATCTTAAAATGTATGTCCACTTTTATTACATTTTAATCAATGGGCATGGTCAAACAATATACTTCTCTATCTTAAATAGTCTAATAATCTTCAGTATACGTGTTTTACAATATCTCATTCAATTTTACATTAGATTCAAGAGTTGCCTAATGCTTAGGTGTTTTTTATTTTTTTATTTTGACCTTGTACTCATATGTGATAAGTGTTGGTACACTTATTATAACCCACACAAATCGATTTTTGTCTGTTGCAGCATTTCACACATACTTCCAACATGGGGTGGCGCCACATTCTGTTGCTGTCAGGAAATTCCTTTAGTCGCCGACTAAAAGTTAGCCAACAGCATCACCATGAATAAAAAGGCAGTGAAAGGTATTGCACCCTGCTTTAGAAATACTAACCTTTTATCATAGAGCTGAGCAACAATTACTCCTGTTTGATTTAGTAAGAAATACCTTGCAGAAACTATTTTTCACAAGTGATACTTCCCTTCAAACAAGTCTCCATTCATGCAGGAGATTTCAATTATTCACAGTGAGTTTGAAGGCATAGAAAATTCATTAGCTACGCCCCTCTCGTAAAAATATTGCCAAAATCACAGTGACCAGCCTAACTCAACTCCAACCAGATGTTTTGTGGTCATGACAGAAAGGTCGGATATGACTGGCATTCTTGTTTCAGCATAGCTTACCAAAGATATAACAAGGTTAGACTAATCTGCAGGCAGATGGGAGCAGAGTTTGTTTACCAACCGAAAGGGGAAAGGTGAATTGGTTTTGTAAGGAATACTTAATATAGTTCTAGTCTCAAGGGCACCTGCTCCCGGAAAGAATATTACAACAAACCCCAAATAAAAATAGCACTTGGATATGGGGGGGGGGGGGGGGACACAAACTTTGTTGTTCCAAGAACCCTGAACAAAAATGAAACTAAAAGGCTACTTTGAAATGCACACTAATGTGATTATTTAATCCCATTAAACTTTTTTTTTTTTTTTTTTCGGTTTTCAGCAATCTTGTCAGATAAAATCTGAATAACATAAAAAAAAGTTGCAAAATAAAAAAAACTATTTTGTTAATGGTTGATTGTTAAATAGGACAATTGTGAAATAATGACTTGAATGGGCACCCTCGAGAGGCCCAATAAAACTTTTAATAAGCATAATTATAAAATATGGATGTAAATCGACAAAAATATTCAAAACAGATATATAAACATCTACACCTACAAATAAACTAATATGTGTCACCCACAGGTGAAAACATGTATTAAAACATGTAGGGTTTCCCCATCAGACTCCCTCACCGGTACTGACCAATTCTTGGTTATTACTGATTACCTTCTGGTAGCAGGCATTTATGATGCCATATTTATTCCTTCCTCTGTTCTCATAAATAGAACAATGAAAAGCCAAATGACTGTCCCTTAAAACATTTCAAGAATAAAAAATGGGGTAACAGTAGGACAAGATTACAGCCTTCAGGCTGCTCCATACCATCTGCATATTAATCTTATCTAAAAAGCAACACCAGTTACTGATAAATGGAGAAATAAAACTCACAAGGTATATAGATACACCAGTTTAATAAATAAATCAAGAACTGGACATTAAGCCATTTATAATCTATACATAAATGTCAGAGGCCTTCAGCCCTGAGGTGGTATCAAATCATTGGGTATCTAATCAAAATGCTTCAAACTAGTCCACAGTGAGGTCACGCAACTATTGTGTGCACACACCTATGTTTAGCATCTAATTTTCTACTTACAATACATATTCCGGTCTTCTGACAAAAAACTAGAGCAAATTCTACTGCACCTTAGACTCCCGTGAGCCTAAGGTGCCGATCACAACTCCCATCAAGAAGAGCAGGTCTCCCCGTGTGTCCCCCTCTGACCCCGTGTGTGTCTTCCACTGACTAGCGTAGCATGTAACTGATATAGGTTTTACCAATTGCTTGCTACGCTAGTAAGTGAGAATAATAATTAAGACGCTTATACTTACCTGTCACCGCAGCTGATCTGGAGGGGGCGTGAGGTGGTGTGTGTCCCTCGCGCAGGAACACTTCTGTCAAAGGTACGGCTGATTGACAGCCGTAACTGTGTGCGCATGCGCTGTGGTGCGCAATGAGCAAATTCTACTGCGCCTGTGCAGTAGAATTTGCTCGAGAAATTTGATAGAACACCGGCCACGATTTAGGTTACTGAAGGTTTTTAGGACCTTTATAAGGCCTTTATGAATCAACAATTGAGCAACTATGGCTTGTGAAGAAATATTCCAACACAATAGAAGCAGAATTCTGATATGTTACCTATTCCTAACCTCAGTGTCTAAATAGAACATCTTGGCGCTAAGGCTAACTACTGGTAACTGGATTACAAAAAAAACTTGAATGACTAAAACATTCTGATCCAAAAATGTAAACTGGATAATGTGTATGGGAACAGTAAGAGGTAAATTTATCATACATTTCCCAAACCTTTAAAATCACTGATAAATAGTATTAAAAAAAACAATGGAACAGCTCAGAGTGAAATCAGACATTGATATGCTGCCAAACTTATGACTCGCTAATAAATGTATTTTTTGAATAGTAATGAAAGCAAATGATGCAACAGCTCAATGTCCCAGAAGTCGATGCAGATTTTTTATTAATGTATTAATGGGGGGGGAAATTTCATAAGCATTTTTCAACAAAAATATCAATTAAATTGACAATTTAGTTAGAAACGGAAAATTCAACATTGTTTTTTTTTATAATGTTGTGTCATTTTTATAATTACTTTTAAGACGCTTACATTTTATTTATTTTTTTAGTTGTGTTTATTTCTTTTTATTCTCATCTCTTTAAAACTTTTAAGCTCCTGTCTGCTTTAAAACTAACAAAAACAGACAATTAGGGACAAACTAGCTACATTTCCAGCACTGTTAACGAGATCTCCAAATGTGTTCAGGACTCAGATCTCAGCCTCAGCTCAGAGCAGTGAAAACAGCCAGGGTCGTTTTAATCATTTCCAGATTTGTGTGGGAGGTCAGGGCCCTGGGGTAGCTCCCCATGTCAGTTTCATAAACAGTGTGATTTTTCCAGATGGTCTCTGGCTCCAGCCTGGCTAGCAGGTTGATTGGCCAGACCGAAATAACAACAGGTGGAGGACAGACTTCGGACACGGTGACGCTATCTTTATTTTCCATCTATCCCCCAAATGATTTTGAGAAAACTATTAACTTTCAAGTCCATATCGAAAAGTGCAGAAATACACCTTGACAATATTAAACTCCATAAATGCCGTTCTCTGCCAAAATAGACTCAACAAGCCATTATATGCTGTAATCCCGAGAAGTTCCTTATGAGGAAAAGGATTTAAATAACACTTTTTTAGGATGTGTTCGGCTCCTTCTCGAAGTTCCTTTTGTCAGCATTGTTTCCTAAAACGTACGTTTTAGCCTCAAATCGAGGAGGTGATTATACCAGGTAATAAATTACAGTCTAAAATACAGAATAAAAAAAATGGCTATTCTCTCGCCTACAAAGCCAATACATCTCGCTGTAAGAACAGGCTTTAAAATAAAAAAAATCCCTTTGAAACAAGTTTACTAAAAGTGTTTAATTAAACGGTTTGCACTGATTATATATTGTTTTACAAGGCAACAAGATTTTCATGACATACAGTGAAACACTACATAAAAAATATAAAACAATATAGGTAGAACACAACATAAAAATATACAAAACAGATTCCGGACCCTGTTCTTGAAAAGCTTACAACCTGCTTATATTATATACATTGCAGTCTTACTTAAAGTTAGTGGTGAGCTATAGGAATTGGTTAAAAATGTAGTTTTTGGTTTTGATTGTGTGATAAAAACTACTAAAATAAGTAATTTTAGTTCTTGTTTTATAAAAAAAAAAATACAACTTGATGCTCTTTCAAGTTGAAAATACAGAGATTGTCAGGGGTAAACTTTTATAGCAAAGCAGAGGTAATATCACTAAAAGTATCTTTTTTTTTTTTTTTTAAATAGTGGGACATATGGTTCACCTGTTAAATAACAACATGTTTAGTACAGAATAAAAGAAAAAAAAAGATTTAAAAAAACCTTTTTTTTCTTTACTATAGTTGCGCCTAATTGGAAGTCCTCACCATGGCTAGAACAATATATGACGACTTTCTACAGAATGTCACACATATTGATACAGGCCAAAGTAAATCAGCACAAAAAGTTGGGTGCTAGTATTAATGTTGCAGGAGCCAGAACATTTTTATTTTCTTGGTGCATATTCCAAGTCCCTCAACAAAACGCGGCAGGTGATCATTGGACGGCAAGCATGGTGCTGCTCCATTGATGTTAAGTGCATTTGAAAGGCCTTTTTTATTTTTTATGTTTGTATTAATAAAATATTTGAATATTTTTTTACTATACTCTGACGGAGGTACTTTGTAGCTTTATGAAAGCTTTGAATGCGCTGCATATTGTTTTCTGGTGAGGAGGAAGGAAGGGGTTTGTACTATATGATCGGTTATCCAGTTTGGAACCCCCGAAGATGCCTGCAACCATACTGCAGCAACAAGTGTACATTTTTACCCTATTTCTATGTGTAGTGTTGCAACAATCAATTTTGTTGCTTCTTGAACTGTGTTACATATTCTGTGTGGACCAGTTGTTTCAACATAGTTTTGCAGACAAGATATGTGTGTAATAAAAATAAGGGGGTAGCAGAGACATTATTAAACACACCAGAAAAGTCAGAAGACCTGTTTTTCCCATATAAGTTTTCCCACCACTGCACGGGATTCTGGGTAGGCATATGCAAATAAGGTTAACAATCCCCTTATTTGCCTCTGTATCCAAAATAAGGCATTAGTAGCCAAGTTGCAAACGTTTTTCCAGTACAACTACTAAAGGGCCACTTTCCCTAAAGTACTGCATCATGTAAAGAAAAAGAAACAGATTGGTCTTATCATTTATTTTCTCAACTCTTCCTACCCTATAAATTTCAAATCAAGTGTAATAGCATTATTACTGTTGCTATAGCAACCATCCTGCCTATCTCTCCAGGCTCGCTATATTGGATGTCACTGAATTTTGAGCCCCCAGTGAAATTATTTTGATTGTATAACTAAAGAACTGTTAATTGTTTTAAAGAAAATTTCACATATAATTTAGAAACACGTACATCATACAGAAAATACGTTGATGGAAATGCCCTTTTAAGGCCATAGTTTTCCAATTCCATTGTCAATTCTAATATGTATATTCCTACATGTGCAGTGGTTACCTGTTATGCATGTTATGCATACTGTACATGCTCTGTGATGTAAACTTGCAAATTCGTTTTTTGAGTTAAATTTATTTTATGTTGATTAATGGAAATGATTTCTTCTTCAAACCAGTGAAATGCACTTGCAGATGCCGATACTTCCATAAAAGGAGCATTAAATTGTGCACTAGTGTGTCAAGTGACACATATTACCACAAACCCTCCATATACATGCCAGTTTGTCCCATGAGACAAACACTTCAGCCAGCGGTTTGTGTGAAAGAAATATTTTCCTGATTGCTTTAAACAGCTCCACAAACACAAGTCTAATAGACATTGACAAGAAAAAAAGATTTTTTTTTTGTGCAGCACTTGCAAATACTGTAGTAAATGTGATTATAAAACACTATATTAAAAAAAAAAAGACAGATTAACTCATTCTTGTATTTTTGTTCCATATTTTTTTCTGAAATATTTTATGGAAATTCTACACTTGTGCCTGGAAATTATTACCTCTACAGTTCTATGGAAAGAACAGACATTATTATATACTATTAATACACATTATAATATGCATACGCATACAAGAAGAATACAGCACAACAGGCTGTGAAGCCACAGAGAGTGTGTTAAAAAGGTCCTCCTGACCCTCTCTCCAACCTTGGAATTTGCCAGGTTTGACCTGGGGTCCAGGACCAAAGATTACCTTCAAGTCACTTTTTCTCAGGAGAGACAGGTGGAGCTATTTGACTTTACCCATGCTGTTCCTAGTTCCTTCCACAAATGGCACTTTTACAGTTATCATACCCACTTTGCCATCAGAACGGCCCCCTTTATGGATCCACTTTCAAGACTGAAGACCATTACTGTTCAACCAATACACCCTGATATGCTTCTAATACAAAAAATAAATAGGATATTTTTTATGTTTAACAGATCCCTTTTAAAAACTATGTTTAACCAGACTAACCATTAATGGCTTCTTAGAACCTTTCTGAATATGTGTATTTTGTTTGTTAGTTTGTTTATCCATAATTTAGCTGCTTATAAAAAGTAAAATTATCTTTGATTTGTTTGTATTGCCAACATGTTGAATGCACCCATCACCAGGTAAAAAAACACAATCCACCAGCCTGCAGATACACCATTGTAATCTCTTTTCGGAACAGTCATTTCCAAGAGAAGTCATCTTGAATAAAACATTACACTCCACAAAATGTCTGTCTCTGCAGAATATCAGCATACACTGTAATTTGCATTTTGTTGGGATTTTTTGTCCTAACCTACAATAACACAAGGTTACTAAGAATATACGGTAAATGGAATAACATCAATTAAAAGAGAATTTAGCTAACATTTTTCAGTTCTGACCACTTTCTTAAGGCCAAATATAAGGCATATAGATGATTAATATTCTGTGAGAACTTGAGATCTGTGAGTCAATGTACATAAGATACTGTCCAGAATAAAGTATGGAAACGGCAACTTTAGCCAGTCATGCAATTAAAGTGGTAAAAACTCAATGTTTAAACTGAATTTAACAATCATAAATACACCTTAAAGCCAAGTTATCTGGGCTTGCGACCTCAAGCTTGGCAACCCAGCAGAGAGGAAGGATTAGAACTTGTTAAGGACAATCACTGGCTTTTTTGGTGAATGCATTAAATTTGATGTTTCTTCTACAACAAACGTGGGTGACAAGGTCACCTTTATGTTCATGATAATATTCAATCTATACAGATTAGGGTGGCTACATCTCTGTTTTATTCAGGGTAAAATATAGAATGGTCTGCAATCTTTATTCCCTCCAATAAAGCCTTATAGTGTGTATTTTTCAAACGTGTCATTTATTAAAACAGTGATGTGGTCACCATAATACAGAGTATTGGGGTGCACATAACTCAGTCACCACATTTCACCTGACCGTCAGTATGTTTTAAAAAGCTCTAATTTTGCTAATTGATCAAATGGTATAGTCTTTAAAGGGATACAATGTCAATTTTGCATAATAGGTTTGTTTTAAACTATCATTTGTTAGCAATGGTACAATGCCACAATTCATGAAAACCGTGAAATACAGAGATATTTAATGATTACGTATTCTATGACATTATAGCTTGTTGATTCAGAAGACAATTGCCTATCTGGTATACTGTTTGGGTTCAACAGCACCTACAGGTATGTGAAAGGTTAATCTTAACAGATTTGTCTTTTTCTGATACAAAGTAGGTATTCATATTAAAGGACAACTGTAGCAAAACCAAAAAAAATACTTGTTTAATGTTTAATTGAAAGATTGTATCAAGTGTAGATGATTTACACAGAAATTCTGTAATAAAAGAATACAAATTAAGTGCCTTATTAATTTACTCCATAAAATTCTCTCAGGGGGACTGACATGTTGTTTAGAATCTTGGGTCAGATCTCCACTCACCTTGGTTCTGATGAACAAAGATCTGACCAAAGATTCTAAACACAATGTCTACCTCCCGGTAGACCTAGATGGAATAAAGATGGCTCAATAATGTACTTTATTTGTATTCTTCCATTAAAGCATTTCAATATATATAAAATGCCTACACTTGATGCCATCTTTTAATTAAACAGAACTTAATTTGTTGCTACAGTTGTCCTTTAACACATTAGTAGCAGAATTTTTGTATGGTGGGTTGTCACACAAGACAATGTTCATGAAGTCAAGTAACAACAAGCATCTGGCATTTACTTAGGACCTAGACCTCAACAAACCACTAGAATTCCTATATGTTCTAGGCTACAGCAAAACAGTGTTATTTCTCTCTTTACTTCTCTGAGGCTTTTATTACAGATCTTTTGATGAGGTACTTATGTGATGTGGTACTCATAAAAAATAAAACAAAGCGTTGTTTTATAGAAGAGGAAAAGAAATACAGAAACAGAGAATGTATCCTGAAAAAGAGGGATTCCACATTGGAAGAAAAAATAGAAAAATGTAGACATGGCATTTATAATTCTAATAACATGGATCAACATAAACTTACCTTATTTTCAAAAGGTATATAAACATCAACATAATTATATAGCACACTTCCTTTTAATGGTAAGATCAATGACTGGGCAATTTATGGTTACGGATAAAATGATAACGAATTTCTCACAACTAAAGAAATTTTTTTAAAATGACTACTTTTTTTAAAACAGATAAAAACTAAGGGCTTCGGGAACAATTTTTTACAATTAGCAACTTTGGCCTCATGTTTGCAATTCCATTTTTCATGAACAAAACCTTAAATGTGCCCATAACATATGGACCCGACTTTAAGAGCAATCTTTTACGTTTACATCAAATATCCTTTCTTCAGTCAGTGGCCAAATTATATTTCGACAAGCACCTGTCACAGGTAACGTATGTCTCTAAATTTCTCCAACACCAAATAGCACTCTAGGTAAGAAGAATACTCTAATGGATGTTTTTTGCTTCAGCCGGAACATAAATTACCCTGCTCGGACAAATGATTCTGCCAACTGGCAATGTCTTCCACCAAACCATCCTCGTCATCTATGCCACGTAATTCACCTCTTTCAATCTGTCTGATTCTTCACTATTCCTTGACAATTTCCTAATAGTTAAAGTTCTAACTCTTCAACTTTATCTGTATCTATGCACAGCTTTCAATCGTTATCAAACTTTAGAACATTTCTTGATAAGCCATTGTGCCAATTAATACCAACATTGTCAGTAATCACTGTTCCATTATTATTCAGTAAAACCAATAAATAATATGCTAGCTGATTATAATGTTTGCTTCTTGAATTTACCATATCATTAATAAAGCACCAACATTTTAGGCACAAAACGAATCCCCCCCCCCCCCCCCCTTCCAGGTTGATTCAGTAGAATATAGGAATCTGAAGCAATAACGAAGAGTCATTGGAGGACACCATGTATGAACGTAAAAGGAAGGTCGTCGGTTTGATAGAAGTGTGAGATCTGAGAGAGATTTTCTTGTAGGTGGGTGTGAACAAAACATGTTTAATTCAATTCTAGATTGGTTGAAAAAATTGGATTAAGGACGCACCATCTCATGAAATTGAGGGTGTTAGCATACCTCCCAACATTTCAAGTGGCTAATGAGACGCACCTTAATTTTTATGGGAGTGGCTTGAGGTGAGGATTTGGGCGGTTCATTACAGGAACATTTTCAGCGACTTTATGTTCAATTAATAACTACAAGGGTGAGTCAAAAATGATCCACACTACATTTTACACTATTCTACAGCCAGAGTGCGGATCATTTTTGACTCACCCTCTTGTTTATGTCATTTGGTAACTCGTTTAGATTAAAAATAATGTGTTTTACTTACACAAAAGAATATTGAAACACACTTACTGCAGTTTCAAGACACTTTATTGTGGGTTTTATTGAAATTTTTACCTCCCAGAGGTCAATAGAGGAGAAGAGAAGGACAGAAGGCTTTGGATGCAAAATAGGGACTGTCCCTCCTAAATAGAGCCACTTGGGAGGTATGTATTAGAGTCCGGGGATATTGTTGTGAGAGTGGAATTATCAGAACACAGCATACAATGATAAGGATTAAAATCTTCTCCAGAGTGAGCTTTATTAAAGTGCTGCTTGCTCAGCAGTGTGCCACCATTTCTGGAGGTAGAGTTTATGTGTTATATGTGCCATGGTTCCAGATAATAAGATCTGTAACTGATCCTCCAAACTGACATCCCATCATGACTATAGCCATAGTGTAGAATTCTGTGTTAACTCAACAGACAGCTCCAGGTTTCCAAAGAGGTGGACTTCAAGGTCTTACCATTTTAAGAAGAGGCTAAACAGACATGGTTGAGGCAGACCTATGGGTAATTTGGGTTTTTTTTTCCCCCAGGAACCCTGTTCAGCAGTGTGAGCAAAATGACAAAAGAAAAATACAAAAGCTCATTCGGACTTGGCAGGAAGTTGTTTCCTGTAACATCTTACTGAGTCAGGCTCCCATGGCGGTCAGAGAGGAATCAGCAACAGGTTGCACCTGGTCACAATTAAGCATTCAATAAGAAAGGGATCAGAGGCCACCTAAAACTAATTTTATTGACCCTCTTAAAAAAAAAAAAATACCAGAGCATAGTTTTGACTTTCATAAAGTGTGCATGCGGATTTCTCCACTAGCTTAATCAAGAACTCCTGCTATCCTTTTGCGAGGATAGGAGTTCTGAATGCATAACCCTCATGATGAGAGATTAATTATATCAATTATACATTTGTTTTGAAATCATCTTGGTATCTAGAATTTCCTTTGGTGATTTTTTGTGGTCTTTGCTGTTTCACTGTTCATGGAGCTGCACTGTTTTTGTTGGAAAGAACCCAGAAAGTGACATAATGACTTAGAAAACAATCTCTCTGGATATGTGGGAATTGCAAACACTCCTGTGAGTTACAGACCTTAGCAATGGTCAAGTATGATTTCATTGTGGATAGTACAATGCAAGCCCTTGTGTGTTTGTTATGTGTGTGTGTGTGTTCACAAAGTTTCTCTGAATTTGTTCCTAAATAAGTTGCAAAGCTACATTACCAGCAGATTAATACATGATCACCCTACTACAGTCATTTTAATTCAATTTAATTATATTTATTAAAAATAAAAGATTAGAAAGTTCAACTGGGATTTGTACAGCTGAACTAAATACTCCCAGAATTTTAATGTGCAGCAAGGTAAAACTGATGAAACATGTCACTGTGCCCAATGAGCACAAAAAAAATCAACACAAGGAGCAAGTTGTGGTTTAAGGTGGAATTATATTGGGGGTAAATAATTAAAATGCTTATGTTTTGGTTTAAGGTGGCATAAAATGTGGGTAAATAATTAAAAGGCAAGCAAATATAAATAAAATCAGCACAAGAAGCAAGCAGTTTTATATGATGGCCCAACGAAAAGGTTTGGTTTAAGGTGCCATTAAATTGGGGTAAATAATTAAAACGCTTATGTCTGCAGTAGTGATAGTAGTTATACAACAATATAGGAATAGATTACTTCACCCCAAACAATACACTACAGGTATGGAAATATTTTTCATTTATTATATTAAAAAAAACTGTAGATATATGCAGAACAACAGAATATTTTGAAAATCTGCACTAAAAAAATACTGTGATAAATGAAAAAAACAACTGGTGATTTAGCCTCAATATGCAGATAATGATTAATTATCATTAATTATTGTTTTTTAACTAACATTTTTCTATTGCCGTCTATGCAATTCAATAGGAGATATTTTAAATCAGGTCACTGAAAAGACCCCATTATGCTCAGTTTGAAAAACTGTGCCCATTTTTGGTAAGTGTGAACTGTTTTCATACATGAGGGACAGATCTTCTGAAAAAGAAAACATCCACGTCCTTCCTGCAATGGGAGATATACATACTATATTTTTATGCCATAAGCAAAGTTGACAATCTTAAAGTGCCATTTTCTCCTATAATATGATCTGTCTCCCATTTTTTATTCCAGACTCTCTTCCTTTTAGTTTAACTTTCCCCTGTTGTTGTTTCTTTTCCATTAGTGGCTCCATCTCAGTGTCTCCATTGCTCCACATCCATTCATATAAGATGTTGCTGACAATGTAGTCAGATGCTATGTGCAACTTTAATGGCTCCTGAGTGCCAGAGATGGGAGTATGCCATACATTCGCCATCACTGAGCTATACATAATATAGTTACATTAAGTGAGACATCAAATATTCTGCTATTTTTACATATTTTACTAAATAAACAAAATAAAGAAAACTGGGGGAGGGTATGTAATATTGAATTGAGATCACTAGTCCACAATGGGGCATGCTAAACATGCCTCCATATAATTATAGCAGAAGAAATGTCTTAATGTGGTTTTAACATATGTTTAGGAGATTGAAAGCACCACCACTGTCACTGATTCTGTCCTCTGGGAAGAACAATTACAGACTATTTTGCTACATGATTTGAACTGGGACATCTCCTGTTTCTCTGCTAAAGCAAAAAGCACAAGTTGAGAAACACTCAAAGTCTTTGAAGTGAGAACCACAATTCTGCATATAAATGGTACGTGTTTACGATGTTATAGGTGCGCCTTATATAGGATGAGCCACTTAACCCCTTCATGACGCATCGTGCTTGCGTCCCAAATGACGCAAGCACCAAAACGTCACAATTGGTTCCTGGCCACCGATCACAAGGGGATCGGTAGCCAAGAACACTCTCGCAGAGACCCGATAAGGGTCTTAACAGACCCTGTGGGTCCCTGCAAAAAAAACGCGAGACCTCTGGACGTCACGTGTGACGTCACGGAGGCGTGCCCGAACACGGAAGTTCGGGCGCGGCGCGATTTGGAGAAATGTAGCAGGTGCTCGCTTTGAGCACCGGCTACATTTCCCCTGTCAGACTGAGGCCACTCAAAGTGGCCTCAGATGACAGGTAGGATCCCGCTGCAAGTGCCTGCAGCGGGATCCGAAAACAGCTTATGGCGGGGAGCCGCGATGAACTGTTTAGTACAGGACGTACTATGCCGTCCTAATGACTTTAAGGCACTTAAAGTCAGGACGGCATAGTACGTCCTAACGTCACGAAGGGGTTAAAACCAGCCCTTAGCACAACTGTTGGTGCCTACTGCATTCTACCAACATAATATAATATAAATAACAGTACATACTACAATAGTTTCTTATTTTCTGTATTAATAATACCCTATATTTTGCAGAAGCCATGTTTGAGGCAGGCTGGCTTTAAGTGGCTCATCCCGTATATATATGTCAAGAGTGCCTTTTGCACGCCAGCTAACCATCATGTTTACAACTCTGGAATGCCAAAGTTTAGTCAGTGTTCTGAATTATAATGTTTTTAATCTCACCATTGTTATGTAGAAACTTCAGCCGATATCATCCAACATGTTAATAATTATATAGTTATCTATTTACCACCAGGTGATAAGCTGTTCAAGATCTTATTAGTAGAAATTGACTGTAGGATTTACCTCACAATTTTGTGGTGGGCCGAGCATATAATTCATATCTTTCAATATTTTAGGTAAACGAAGGACAACTTCATTTTTGTGGGAATGGCTGCAGGTGTGGCTACAGGAACGCCAATACCGGAACATTATACGTGACTTTATGGCCAATTGATAACTATTTATATAATTTGGTAACTTGTATATTTTAAACATAATATATATCACTTATATTAATATATAAACACATTTACTGCAGTTTCAACACACTTTATTGTGATTTTTATTGCTCTGGAGCTCTGTGATACACTTCTACAAGCCAGACATTTTGAGCTCCCAGAAAAAATTGACAGAGGGCTTGGTGGGTAAAATAGGAATGCTTGGGAGGTATCATAATGCCACTAAATCTCCAATGTTTTCATGTTTAGGTGCTTGAGTGTACGATAAAGGGAAATTATAGCTTTAAGAAATGTTGTAGACTCTTTGTACATCAGCTGATCCCTTTGTATATAGTATAATTCTGGAATTTCATCCCAAGTAAACCTGCTTGCACATTGGTGAAACGAGCAGATTTGTTACAGGCTCTGGTCAGTGTATTCCGTGAAAACATATATTATTGATGCTTGCTCAAAAAATACAATCATTTAAATGTGTATCGGCCATTTTTTTAATGAAACTTTACCTTAAAAAGAAAGTGTTTTTGATTCTTTTTTTTTTTTAATGTTAGTTAACTTTATTAATGTCTTGGACCAGAGCAAGAGAACATTAAAAGCCGCAATTTCATCCTGGTGTCAATCTTGTTAGGGTGTAAACCAGAGAATCCTGTAATTTTGACCATAGAACATTTTCCCACATGTCAGAAGAAAGCCATTGAAGGGCATTTCCTGGACACTGTAGGAGTTGAGTCATCCCCCATAACTCAGCAGGGCTATGAACAGGAAATTCCATCCCACAGCTAATTTTTACTTTCTTTCTTTCTTTTTTTCCCCTCTTTCCTTTTCCAAACCATTTAACCCCTTGGGATCCGTGGTGGCGTAAATGCATGGCTTACAAAGCCAATAATACTGAAGGAATACATTTCATTTTAATGACTACATTTAAACTGGAGTACAATGTGGGTTTTCAGTTACAGTTATTGCTTATTGGTGCCCATGGAAGTGAAGAGCAGATAAATAAAATGTGGTATACCCAAGCTAGCTCATTCTTCACATACTAAATAGCTATTATAATAATATATAATAATAATTTGTCCATTACATGATTAGAGCTACATAAATATGATAAACAGAATAGGCAATTCTTGAGTGGGCAACAAAGTAATATATTACCTTTCTAATAATCCCAACCTGTATTATCCCCAGGGTACAAATCTTCTCAGCAGAACTCACATTGAATCATACCGGCACACATCAATCTTTACCTAATTAAGTTGCTTCTCCAGATCACCGGAACAGCAACCTTATCCACCACTATATAGCTTTTCCAACATACACGTTGGCCTTACCTGTAGCCTTATGTAATTTTAGGTCAGTAATCACTAATTTTGGAGGTCCTGAAAATGTGACTCTAACATAAACAGTTACTTGATGTCTCAAAGTTGTAATGTTTTGGGAATATTTTACTCCATGGTTCTTATTTTGCAAGTGTAGTAAAAATAATACACAGCCATGTGTAGGCTTCATGGAATAATATTTTCATATCCATAGCTGGACTATGATTCTTTTTTTTTTTTTTTTTTTTTTACAGATGATGGCACAATTGAAGGCTACTTAACAGACACTTTATTTGCACAATCATATAGCATTCTGTTTAATTTCGTGTTTTAATCGGAAATCATATTTTTTTTTCCTTCTTTTGTTCATGGCAGGCTAGGGATAATCTATGTTCTCTCCTCCATCATTTCCTGCTGTCGAATCACAGCCTCTGATTGTCTTCTGCCAGAAGAAAAAAAGAAGAAGCTGAAGGTGTAATGCAATTTAAAGATGGTTACTTCCTCATTAATAGTCACATGGTAATTCCAGCTAACTTTACAATATCTTGAAAATAATATTAACCTACTGGTAATATTATTTTAGACTGATACATTTAAGGAACTTTTCATAGATAGATACATATTTTAAATTTTGTCTGGTGGTGAGCACAGTTTGACCATTACATTGTAAAGCCTGCAAACTCCAGGTGTCACCCAGAAAGGTCTGTGCATATGGTTCTATGGTATGTTTTAGCTATGTCCTATGTCCCTGTAGTGTTAATAAAAATACCAAACCATGTCAAATATCCCGCTCCTTCTGCTCTAATTCTAGCTGGTGGGATGGGAAGGTAATTAAATATATCTAGACATTTGGGTCCAACCCCCAACTCCAAACCACCACTCAATTGAATAGGCACACAGCAACTTGCCTGGCTGTGTGTCATTCACACTGTATTACAGCATTGTTACCATGCCAATGGGCAGGAAACAGTCACTTAGCTCGTAGTGAAATAACACTACAATCATACTGTGCCTGCCACTTGGTGCACATGATGGGAATGGTAGCTCTTTGATTGCTGGGTTGATTGCTGGGTCATTGTACTGCTGATCTGGAGTTGAGGACCTTTAACTCCAGATATATTTAATTACCTTTGAATCTCACCATTTAGGGGATGGAGAAAAGAAGCAGTGAGATATATGCCGGCCCCATGCTGGTAAATGATAACTCCCCTCTACTCATGGGTTGAGGTTAGAGGGAAGTGTGCTCATGCCCACTAATTTGGGGTTAGTTCTGAGGACCACCACTGTTCTTTTTCTCCCCATCTCAACATATAGAGTGCAGGAAAATGGTGCATGTGCAAGCTGCCACAGGGTTATGTTTTAATTTTTAGTTTATATATTTGTGGGGTTTGCCACAGCGTTTCTAACTATATTTATGTGCTCTGCTGTCTCCACTTTTTAGCTAAGGATAATGTAATGCAGTTAGTTGTCTGTTTACTGGGCAATGTGGTAAAAGTGCACAGTCCCCCCAGTAGAGCTCTATACAGAAAAGTGCTGCCACCTTGCAGTGTTTCTCCTGTGACACTGCTTACACAAAGATTTTTGATTTAGAGGTCCTAACACCAAATACACTTGCTATAGTGAAGCCAAGATAAGGAAGTATATACAGTTTGTGATTTTGTATTAGTGTGAATTGTCTTAACTTTTCAAGAGCCTATAACAAAGTTATATCAGTAATCCAAGGTTTTCTATTGCAGTCTATTGTATTTCATGAGTTGAGATCAAATAATTCAATTCATGGAATAGGAAATATTGTTTCTAAACTCAATGAATATATAATACCTAACTTGCTATAAACTAATCATATCCTAAATTTGGCATGTAATGCTACAAGATTGGAAGTTTAGGAAAAAAGGAAACCATTTTGTACCAATAGGAAAACTATTTGTGGGTAGGTTAAGTAAGATCAGATTATTTAAAAAGTTGTTAAATCTTCGAGCAGAGGTGGTATCGCTTTATCATCTAGGACCAAGGGATAGTGGTCCAATTGAGGACAAAGTGGGACAGTTGTGGGGTATGCTAAACCTGTTTTTTTTCTTACAGCTACATATATTGCATCTGCCCATTGTACAGTGCTACTGCATATTTTGGACCTTTGAAAAATTATTGTAGAAATATTTATTGCTTGATAATAGAAGCATTCTGGACAAAGAAAATAGTGTTAAATACAATTTCATATAGTACTATCTTGGTAAAGAACTAATTAAAGGGAAATTGCCTGGTGCCATAGTCTAATCTAGTAAATTAGGGGATTTTGGTCTATTAACTGTATGGGAGGTATTAAGAGGTGAGAGTGTTAAAGTAACACATCTTGGCGCTGATGTACACTTTAAGGGTTACGATTCAATCAATTAACAATAAAAGCATATTCACTGGCCTGCAGCCTCATTCCTCTACCCCCAATTAGGCTATTGGAACACACAAACAATATACGTTTTAACACGGGTGCAGTACTACCGCATCTGGTTTAATAGCAAAGTGAGTATTCCCACAACCATGGCTTCCATTGTCAGCCTGTGTAAAAAGCCCTTTCTTTGTAAGCCTGCTTCTGTGCTGTAACGGGAATTCCACTGCGAATAATAATAGTCATATTGTTTGTTGCCTCCCTTGGCTGTTTCATAGAAACCTGCTCTGGAGAGAGGTGACCACGGATGCCTTTTTAGCCACATGTGTTTACACAAGGAAATGCATGTGGGTTCATAGTGGCGCCTGATGTCATCAGCTCCTCTCTGTATTCCTGACCCCTTATACAACTGACTTTTTGCTTCTGGGTAATTTTACTGCGATCCAGATGTGCTCTGGCTCCAGAGTGGCTGGTGAGTCTTGCTGAACTGGCATCTCAGAGAACATCAATCCGTGGGGTAAAATGGCATGGTGGTTGTTTAAAAAAAAAAAGAGAGAGAGAGAGAAAAAAAAACACACAAAAACCCTGTAATGCTTCACAGTAACACATCATGATTTATTCAGCCTCTTGTTTGACAGTGTTTTATCAAAAGCTTGTGCAAAAAAAAAAAAAAGCAAAGGAAGCATTTCAGGGTCTATTATGCTAAACTGTCGCTCCTGCTTTCCTCCCCTCACCTAAAAAAAAGCACCTTCAAAATAGAAAAAACGGCATCTCCACCTCTGGCAGTGATAGGGTTAATATGTAGTTATATAAATAAACTGAAATGCTGAATGAAAATTTAGCAGTGTTAAAAGTGTTCTTCCTTTCCAAGTGGGTCAATTCCCGTTCAGTGGGGTTTAATGTGTGTCTAGAGCTTGTACAGAACCAAAATGGACCACGAAGTAAAGCCCACATAGAGCAGGAGCATCCAACTTGCAGCCCTTCTGACAGGAAGATGCGGTCAAATTAACTTAGCTATCTATATGCCAATTAGAGATATAAATGTGTTGCTTTGTTTGAATTTAATTGCTTTAGACAGTTTTAGGATTGCATTTATATTACTGCTAAATAACCAAAACATTTTCAATGGCTGTTTTTCACCGTTACTGTAAATAAAGAAATGTAATGCGACCCACATGATCATCTGCCGCTGGCCCCATAAATACATTTCCTGGCCCCTAAAATAATCATGGGACGCCAGGACAAGAAGCTCTATCCTTATCCCCCCTAATAAGTAGGGCTGGGAGTCAGATAAATGGCTCCCAGCTTTCTCTAATATATTTCGGGGGCCTGGTACCCCATATAATAAAATAATATCCCCTGGTGTTCATGGGCTGCCCAAAGCCCCCGATCCCCCTTTAATAACAATAATATACCACTTGGGGTTCAGAGGGCTGCCCACAGGCCCCCAAACCCCCCAATAAAAACAATATTCCCCTAAGGGTTTGGGGGCCGCTGAAAGACCCCAGAACACCCTACTATAAATATTATCCCCCTTGGGGTTTGGGGACTGACTGAGGTCTCCTTACCCCCTTAATCAAAATAATATCCCCATTGGGGTTTAGGGGATGCCGAAGGGCTCTGAACCACCTAAACCAAATAATATCCACAATAAATATACCTCTTGGGGTTCTGGGATGACCCAAAGGCCCCCAAACCTTCCTAATAGGGAACTACTTGCCCCGGCCCCCAAGATTATTTTAGGGCCAGTAAATTTATTTTTGATTTATGGGTCCGCTCACCCCGGGAGGGGGGTGGGGGGGGGCAATTAAAAAAAATTATTATTTTTTTATTTATTTTGGGAGGACTTTGGCTATTTTTGCAATAGTCAGATGGCTCCCAGCTTTCTCTAATATATTTCGGGGGCCTGGTACCCCATATAATAAAATAATATCCCCATGTGTTCATGGGCAGCCCAAAGCCCCCGATCACCCTTTAATAACAATAAAATACCACTTGGGGTTCAGAGGGCTGCCCACAGGCCCCCAAACCCCCCTAATAAAAACAATATTCCCCTAAGGGTTTGGGGGCTGTTGAAAGACCTCAGAACACCCTAATATACATTTTATCCCCCTTGGGGTTTGGGGACTGACTGAGGTCTCCTTACCCCCTTAATCAAAATAATATCCCCATTGGGGTTTAGGGGATGCCGAAGGGCTCTGAACCACCTAAACCAAATAATATCCCCAATAAAAAGAATATACCTCTTGGGGTTCTGGGGTGACCCAAAGGCCCCCAAACCTTCCTAATAGGGGACTACTTGCCCTGGCCCCCAAGATTATTTTAGGGCCAGTAAATTTATTTTTGATAATGGCAATAAAAAAAATGAATTATTATTTATTTATTTATTTGGGGAGGACTTTGTCTATTTTTGCAATAGCTGAAGTCCTCCTGACATAAGTCTCTATCCTCCCCCTAGAAGTCTTCGGGGAGTAGAGAGGCTCCCACTTTGGTTCGGCGCATTTCGGGCATGTTTTAGCTGATTTGGGTTTCAGCAGGTATCTGTGTGGAATCAGCTATCAGGGCCGGCCTTAGGGGTGTGCGACCTGTGCGAGCGCACAGGGCGCAACAACCCAGGGGGTGCCCGCCCGCCCGCCCGCCCGGTAAAAAAGAAAAAAAAAAAGCCGGTAGAGGCACTGGCTGGGGGAGATCAAAAGATCCCCCCTCACCAGCCCTCTGCTCGGCAGGCTCTGCTTGGTCCAGGGAGGGGGCGGAGCTAACCGGCACAGCGGTGTAGCTCCGCCCCCACCCCGGGAAGCAGAGCAGCGTCTGCTTCACGGGGAGCCCCGGGCAGCATGAGATAGTGCTGCTCGGCTCCCCATGCCTGCATTAAGCATGGGGAGCCGAGCAGCACTTTGTCTTGCTGCCCATGGCTCCCCGCAATGCAGACTCTGCTCTGCTTCCCGGGGTGGGGGAGGAGCTACACCGCTGTGCCGGTTAGCTCCGCCCCCTCACTGGATCCACCTTTTCAGGCAAAGGTAAGGGAGGGGGGGGAGAGAGACAGAACAGGGGTTAGGGGGGAGAGACAGAACAGGGGTTAGGGGGGAGAGAGAGACAGACAGAACAGGGGTTAGGGGGGAGAGACAGAACAGGGGGAGGGGAGAGACAGACAGACAGAACAGGGGTTAGGGGGGAGAGAGACAGACAGAACAGGGGGAGGGGAGAGAGAGACAGACAGAGCAGGGGTTAGGGGGGGAGAGACAGAACAGGGGGAGGGGAGAGACAGACAGACAGAACAGGGGTTAGGGGGGAGAGAGACAGACAGAACAGGGGGAGGGGAGAGAGAGACAGACAGAACAGGGGTTAGGGGGGAGAGACAGAACAGGGGTTAGGGGGGAGAGCGACAGACAGAACAGGGGGAGGGGAGAGAGAGACAGACAGAACAGGGGTTAGGGGGGAGAGACAGACAGAACAGGGGGAGGGGAGAGAGAGACAGACAGAACAGGGGCAGGGGGGAGAGACAGAACAGGGGGAGGGCGAGAGAGAGAACAGGGGGAGGGGGAGAGAGACAGAACAGGGGTTAGGGGGGAGAGAGACAGACAGAACAGGGGCAGGGGGGAGAGACAGAACAGGGGGAGGGCGAGAGAGAGAACAGGGGGAGGGGGAGAGAGACAGAACAGGGGTTAGGGGGGAGAGAGACAGACAGAACAGGGGGAGGGGAGAGAGAGACAGACAGAACAGGGGTTAGGGGGGAGAGACAGAACAGGGGGAGGGGAGAGACAGACAGACAGAACAGGGGTTAGGGGGGAGAGAGACAGACAGAACAGGGGGAGGGGAGAGAGAGACAGACAGAAAAGGGGCAGGGGGTAGAGACAGAACTGGGGGAGAGAGAGAGACAGAACAGGGGACGGGGGGGAGAGACAGAACAGGGGACGGGGGGAGAGAGACAGAACAGGGGACGGGGGGGAGAGAGACAGAACAGGGGACGGGGGGGAGAGAGACAGAACAGGGGACGAGGGGGAGAGAGACAGAACAGGGGACGGGGGGAGAGAGACAGAACAGGGGACGGGGGAGAGAGACAGAACAGGGGACGGGGGGAGAGAGACAGAATAGGGGACGGGGGAAAGAGACAGAACAGAGGGAGAGAGAGAGAGACAGACATGGCAAGGAAGAGGAAAGGGACAAACATGGGAAGGGAGAGAGACACAAACAAAGGGGGGTGAAAGAGACGGGGGGGGGGGCACCACGTGGGAAGCCCGCACAGGGCGCCGGAACACTTAAGGCCGGCCCTGTCAGCTATGATGTCTGAACTGCAGACGTACATCGGAGCTACCTGGGGGGCATGAAAGTCGGTCACCAATGTACCCCATCTGCTATTCAGAGCCACAGTTTCAGTGCAGATAAGCAGTGCAAGTTGAGTCGACTCCTAAATTACCATTTATTTATATAGTACCAACAATTTAAGCACAATTTAATCATATAGGACAGGCAGATTTTGATACAGGACTTAAAAGGTATTGCAAACCGGGTCACATCTGGCAAAGTTCCCAAGTATGAACTTAAAATTAGAACACTAAATCTACAAAGCTCTGCCCCGTATGTTGTTAATGGATTTCTATCTTCTATAAGCAAGCCTATATTTTGAGTGCTGGTATTACCGTTAAATGCACTGCACATCGCACCAAATCAATGAATTACAT
This sequence comes from Pelodytes ibericus, assembly GCA_036172795.1. Classification (NCBI taxonomy): domain Eukaryota; kingdom Metazoa; phylum Chordata; class Amphibia; order Anura; family Pelodytidae; genus Pelodytes; species Pelodytes ibericus. The sequence continues at coordinate 141,740,134 of CM069862.1, forward strand.
ATAAGAGGAAAATGACACCACAATTTTATTTTCCCTTTAGCCACTACCTCTGGTGTTGAAAACAAAAGGGTTACCATATTCTTGCCCCGACTTGTCCTTTCATTATTCATTTGTGGCCTTTTACCTAGAAAATCCTCCTTCTTTTTTTAAATAGAAAACATTAATAAAGATCATGGCAGCTGTGGAAATGGTGAATTATGCGTCTTTAAGACTATAAAGTAACTCCTTAAAATAGTTTTTTTTTCCTTTGTAAAGATGACGGAGCAAAAAGCTTCTCAGATGTAAAATAAAACAAAATTTGGGTCAAAATCTCACGCTACCTCCTTCACTTCCTGGTTTAAGTAAATAAATCTCATCTTGTAGGAGAAAAAAAAAGTGCAGGGTCATTTCAGCTATTTTGGTAATAACTGGCTGTCTGAAATGCTCTCAAGCTGCGGGTGTCTAAACACTGACTTCGTAGTTGGATAAGACAGAGCAAGTACTATCATTTTTCTGATTTATTGGCACCTATGGGACGGTATACTATATTATCCCAGCACATCATTCCCATAACCTTCAGTATCTTAAGGGGCAATTTGAGCTGATTTGTAGGCCTATATTAAATGGGCTATATACTTTTCAGGGTTGTGTAGGACAATTTTTTTTTCCACTGGTTTTAACCCACTATTGTAAATTTAGTTTACTGCTCAATTACAAGCTGAAAGTCCATAGGGATCACATCCTCCCTGGCTGTCAAAACACAGAAAAATATAGAAACAGGGTCGTGACGATCATGAAATCAGGGATTCACATCTGCAACTGGGCCCACTACTCTAGTTTTGGGCGAAGATGCCAGTCACGAGTTGTTTGGGTACAAAGTAGGCACATACAAGATATTTGGAGGTTAAGATGGTTCTATAAAGCTGTTTGGGGACAAAGATGGCACACACAAGGTGTTTGGGGGCACAGATGTCAAAGTGGGTGAAACAATAGAAACCAAAATCATTCATCTTAGTGATAATCTGTGAATTAAGCACTATTGTTTTCTGTGTCTCTTTTTATTGTGTTGTCTCTTTGCTGCTTGCTGTTGAAGCTTGATTCTTGATATGTGCATATTTCTTATATTATGTCTTTATATACAGAAAACAATACAAGATTTAAAAAAAAGGGGGTGACAATAACCACAGATAGCCAAGCAATCAGGCTCTGCTTAAAGGGACAGTCTGGAACCCAAAATGCATGATCCAAATATTAATGCATTTTTTTTTAGCATTTCAGCAATATAAATCACAATGACTTTTACATACAATATTTAACATACAAGCCCATTTGAATGGGAAATTATAAACTTCTTGTATTTTTCCCATTTATTCCATCCATTTTTGGGGATTACAATTTTTGATTTGTAATTGGTAGGATATTTGATTTTTAATATCTTCCGTGTTGGTATCTCAACCTTTCTCTAAGGTTGCAATCAAAATTGTTGTCCCTATCAGTATGTGGGTGATTACATCTCTCTTTTTATTTCTGATTAATAAAGACACCGAGGCTCCTATTATGCATATCTCCTTCTTTAATTCCCTCAGCAGCAAAAGAAGAGTTAACAGAAAAAATTTAACCAATCATAATAAAACCCTACCCTCCCTATATAAAGGTCTGTCTTCTCAAGCACTTCCTCTTTCTTGCTACTTTCCTCAGAGACAAGTATAGTATTTTGTTTAAATGTGTTCTTATCTTTATACTGCTACTTGGTTATCCATTACAATTAACATTTGACTTTCTACCTTGTTTTTACTTTTCTGGGGTCGGGTGTTTCCCATGTTAACTGCCATTTTCACTGTTCTTTCACCTGTATTTCGTCACTTTCAACATATTTAGTCTGTTTTCAGCTTACTTCCGCATTTCCAAGGTGGCCATTTTGTTGTAGACTTCTCTGTTTTCACATGTGATAGCCATTTTGTTGGAGCAGCGACCGTGTTTATCTGAATTTAGGCGAATTTTCATCTGAATTCGGCTCTATTCAGCTACATAACCCCTCCTACTTTCCCTTGGGAGTTTTCCAACAGTTTTATTGCTGTTTTTACCACAACTGACACAAAAATGTCCTGCTGCTCGTTTTTGCTGCTACTTTGGTGCTCCTTTGACTTCTGCTGCCTCAGAATTCGTCACTTTCACTACATACTGGTATTGTACTTTATTTTCTATCAAAGTCATTTGACAGGGCCTCCCCCACTAACAGACCCAGTACCTCTGTCACCACTGATAAAGGTGATGACTTTAATAGGGAATATATGAATTCTGAGGAATTCCACACCTTGCTTGATGCAACTGTGGCGAAATCAATGACTCAAGCAATGCAATCTGCTATGGGTTTAATGTCTTTAACTATAGCCCAGTCCTTTGCTTTATTGGCATCACAAACTCCTGCTCCCCAACACGATTTAACCAACCAGGGTACAAGGTTGTCCCCTTCACTACCCGTGCACAAGGTTTCTAAAAAGTTGAAACACATCTTTGCACCTGCCTCCAAAACTTTATTGACAAGCAAGGTTTATCCTGCCCCACGAACTGTGGTTATCCCACACAAGAGAGCCCAAAGCCGGGCTAAATCGGCCAGATCATGAAAGAAGGCAAAAGCCACCACTGAGAAATCAGACTCGGACTCTGACATGGAGGAGACAGTTACATACTCAGACAGATCTGAACCTCAGTATTTATCTGTGGATGATACCCTGGCAAGAGATCACACTCCATCTGCTCCGAGGTCACTGATAAACGCTCAGATACCGCTTATTAGACATGCAAGGTGAGCCGATGTTCGACCCTGACACGCTCCTACACCCTCGGTCCTCTGAGTGGTTCCCATCGGAGCATATTAGTTACTACTCGGCCCACAGAATCCGTAAACCCCTTGATAGAGTTACTAGAATCAAGTTGCGTGTAGAGTGTCCCAGACCCACAGTGCCAGACCTTGTCTGTAATACCCAGATATTGATCTAAATATTCTTACATTTTTAAGTAAAACGAGCTGGAAACCCAAAAAAGGTTTCGATTTTGCACTCTGTATGTGTCAAGATAAAGTACTTGACATACTGGGTTCTACCACCAAGTTGTTTGAAGGGATGGGTGCAACATATTGTATGCCTAATAGGTAACGCCAATACAGAGTTGGCAACCAAATTCCGAATGGCTATTCTGATAAAAATTGAGCCAAAACTTATTACTGAGCCCGGTCCCCAGGCTAAAGGGTTACTTTTCGGGGACAATTTTGTCAAAGATCTGGGGTCTTACACATTCACTGCCCTGGACAAGGCCTAAACAAATTTGAAATAAGTATTCAGCCCTAAGATTTTTGGCCAGGCAGAACCAGAAGCCGTCTGGCCAGCTGCAATTTCAGGGACCCTGCACGGGGGTTCCAAGGCATTGAGATGTCACGCTCCTCCTACCAGGATTATAAACCCGCTCCATCAGGGTTTTTCCCACAAAGAGACCGACCATGGCAGAACCGCGGAGCTCATGGCTTCTACCAGGGTTGACACCTATATGGTAAGTACTCCATTAACCAGCTGTGGGGGGCAGATTCAGATACTTTCAGAGTATCTGGAGAGCAATCACAACAGACCCATGGGTTCTCCATACAATAGTGGGTTATTGCATAGAATTCACCTCAACCCCATACCAAACCAACTACCCTATACCCATTCGGTTTTCTCCCGAGGAACCACATTCTGATATCAAGAGAAATTTCCAACCTCTGGGAAAAAGGAGCTATAAACCCCACTTTATTCCCAATCAAAGGTTTCCTGAGCAATATATTTCTGGTACCCACAAAGGGAGGCTGTGTACACCCGGTTATCAATATTCCATTAGGCCTCTCTTCCGTCCATTGGTACTTCACCAAATTACTGAAGCCTGTAGTCGGTCATTTACAGAGAATGGGGGTCCAGATAATCATATTTTTAGACGACCTACTGATTCTGTCTCAAGACACTCAGACACTGACAATTCACCTATCATGGGGCCTATCTCTCCTCCAAGAACTGGGTTTTCGTATAAACTGGGACAAATCTCATCTGTCCCCAACACAAATGATAGAATTTCTGGGGTTCCCTATAAACTCGATTCAAGGTTTTTTACACCTTCCTACAGCCAAAATCAAACTGATCAAAAAGGAGATCAGGAAGGTCCTTCAATGCCCTGCTATTACGATACAACATCTGGCGCAGATTATTGGCCTGCTTTATGCCTCAATCCAGGCCATCTTTCTGGGCCCACTGCACTACTGAGCCCTTCAACACCTTTGAAACCGCTACCTTCTAGATGGACTGTCATATGATCATGAAATACCGGTAGATTGCGAGGCAATGAAGGAATTGTCCTGGTGGCTTCGTCATATCGACACTTGGAACGGCAGAGCAATTTTCAGCTCCGTTCCAGACATAGTCATACAGGGAGTGCAGAATTATTAGGCAAATTAGTATTTTGACCACATCATCCTCTTTATGCATGTTGTCTTACTCCAAGCTGTATAGGCTCGAAAGCCTACTACCAATTAAGCATATTAGGTGATGTGCATCTCTGTAATGAGAAGGGGTGTGGTCTAATGACATCAAAACCCTATATCAGGTGTGCATAATTATTAGGCAACTTCCTTTCCTTTGGCAAAAAGAAGGACTTGACAGGCTCAGAAAAGTCAAAAATAGTGAGATATCTTGCAGAGGGATGCAGCACTCTTAAAATTGCAAAGCTTCTGAAGCGTGATCATCGAACAATCAAGCGTTTCATTCAAAATAGTCAACAGGGTCGCAAGAAGCGTGTGGAAAAACCAAGGCGTAAAATAACTGCCCATGAACTGAGAAAAGTCAAGCGTGCAGCTGCCACGATGCCACTTGCCACCAGTTTGGCCATATTTCAGAGCTGCAACATCACTGGAGTGCCCAAAAGCACAAGGTGTGCAATACTCAGAGACATGGCCAAGGTAAGAAAGGCTGAAAGACGACCACCACTGAACAAGACACACAAGCTGAAACGTCAAGACTGGGCCAAGAAATATCTCAAGACTGATTTTTCTAAGGTTTTATGGACTGATGAAATGAGAGTGAGTCTTGATGGGCCAGATGGATGGGCCCGTGGCTGGATTGGTAAAGGGCAGAGAGCTCCAGTCCGACTCAGACGCCAGCAAGGTGGAGGTGGAGTACTGGTTTGGGCTGGTATCATCAAAGATGAGCTTGTGGGGCCTTTTCGTGTTGAGGATGGAGTCAAGCTCAACTCCCAGTCCTACTGCCAGTTCCTGGAAGACACCTTCTTCAAGCAGTGGTACAGGAAGAAGTCTGCATCCTTCAAGAAAAACATGATTTTCATGCAGGACAATGCTCCATCACACGCGTCCAAGTACTCCACAGCGTGGCTGGCAAGAAAGGGTATAAAAGAAGAAAATCTAATGACATGGCCTCCTTGTTCACCTGATCTGAACCCCATTGAGAACCTGTGGTCCATCATCAAATGTGAGATTTACAAGGAGGGAAAACAGTACACCTCTCTGAACAGTGACTGGGGTGATGTGGTTGCTGCTGCACGCAATGTTGATGGTGAACAGATCAAAACACTGACAGAATCCATGGATGGCAGGCTTTTGAGTGTCCTTGCAAAGAAAGGTGGCTATATTGGTCACTGATTTGTTTTTGTTTTGTTTTTGAATGTCAGAAATGTATATTTGTGAATGTTGAGATGTTATATTGGTTTCACTGGTAAAAATAAATAATGGAAATGGGTATATATTTGTTTTTTGTTAAGTTGCCTAATATTATGCACAGTAATAGTCACCTGCACACACAGATATCCCCCTAAAATAGCTAAAACTAAAAACAAACTAAAAACTACTTCCAAAAATATTCAGCTTTGATATTAATGAGTTTTTTGGGTTCATTGAGAACATGGTTGTTGTTCAATAATAAAATTAATCCTCAAAAATACAACTTGCCTAATAATTCTGCACTCCCTGTAGATTCGGACACAAGCTTGTTTGGCTAGGGAAATACCTCTACGGGAGGAAAATGGTCCCAGACGGAGACAGCATTACATATCAACTGCCTAGAACTCCTCACAGGGAATTTTGCGGTGCGCAGTCTGGTAGGCAAGTAACTGGACTGTTCAATACTATTTCTTATGGACAATGTATCGGCCGTCAGATACATCACCTTGGTGGTTCGAGATCACAGAACCTTTCCCAACTGGCGATGGAATTTTAGTTGTTTTGCCTTGCACACAACATCTCGGTATGGGCCGAACACATTCCAGGTATGTCGAATCTCAAAGCAGATTGGAATTCGCTTTATCTCCGGGACTCCAGCGACTGGCGCCTACATCCATCCATGTTCCACCAACTTCTTGACCTTTAGACCCTTCTGGAAGTCGATTTGTTTGCATCATGTCTGAATTCTCATCTTCCACTTTTCTTCAGCTGGAGACCGGATCTGGAGGCTCTAGCGACCGATGCGTTCTTAAACTGCTGGCCCCTGGGCAGGCATTATGCTTTTCCCCCATTCTGCCTCATTCCGCCGGTACAGCTTCATCTTCGCCGCAGTTGGCACACTATTGTTTTGATTACACCTTGGTGGAAGATGCAACAATGGTTTCCGTCTCTTCTGGAACTGTCTGTAGACTTTCCCAGACTGTTACTATACACCCCGGAGCTAATCTTGGATGTACATGGCCAGCCTCAACATTTGGTGGCACGCGGTCAACTACGCCTGGTTGGCATGGTTAGTTTTTTTTTTTCTTTTTTTTTACCATTGTCATAATATTTTTTGGTGTCATTTTTATTATGTATTATTTTGTTTTTCATTTTTGGTAGAACCTATTTCCAAATGCTGAAGGGGAGCACCAGTGGAGTGCAACTCTTCTGATGCTAAGTCAGCCAGTCAGAAACAGAAGGAGGGCATTTCTGTGTGTAACTCTTTTAAATGGGAAATTTATCCTTGGTTATTATGTATTGCACAGGTAATGGAATATTGTGAGCAGGGCTCTAAGCATAAATTAATAAATGTTAATGTAATGTGATGGGGAGGAAGGAGAAATTCCCACCTCACACACTGTTTGTTTATATATATATACATATATACACCACCTTAATATAAATATATATATATTTTTTTTTTTCAGGTGGTTTCTCCAATGACAGCAGAGGCTGTCAGTGGCAGTTAAATTTGAACAAACAAATGCATATTTAAGCTGAAACTTTAAAACATCAGATTATCCTTCCCCTCAAATCACTGCTGTTAAAAAAAACAAACAAACAGGGAAACAGGTAATAGCTACTGAATTTAACTGTTAGTGCATGACCAAGGTATACCTGATAATACATTCCCCCCACCAATAAAGAGACAGACAACTGAGTGGCTAGAAAGGTCGCAGTCTTTATTGAAATGCTGCAACATAAATTGACAGCTAAAATATAGCTGAAATAAGTAATGAATATTACTGTAAACCAAATATGGTTAAAACTTTATAAATAAATAAATAACCGGGCATATACAATTATATATATATACAAACATTATATACATATACATATATACCAACCAACACATGCTTTTATAACCATAAATATAAACAACATGAAACAATACTACTGAACCTTAGCGGTAGCGTGTGCCTTATCCTAGACCATCTAGGATCAGGACCCCGAGAATCTGGCGCAGGCGTACCACATGACTCACGGCTACTGACGTCCCTGTTTGCACAGTAGCCATGCCTCACTCCCCAGGGACAAGCCCATGGGGAGCCCGTGCAGCTAGCTTCCCACAGCTACTGCCCAACCGGGTTGGCCATACCCCAGATGACCAACCCCCTGCACAAGCGCCAAACCTCGGGGACCCCCGCTGCCACTTCCTTCTTCGTCACCTAGGGATGGGAGGGAGGGAACTTGTCATTTTACTTTAAACAGGAAATCATTTCTGTAAATCCTGCAATATATAGCCTAAGGCCATCCCCTCTATCCACTCATTGCCACCCCCTTGCCGTGCCCTTATTGGGCTCTTGGCTTAACTGACAGGTGAGGGAAATGACAGGAAACCTTTGTCATGATGGCCTTACATATATTGCATTATTCCAGGCCAGAACTCATGCGCAGTGCCAGACCACACATCTGCACTGAGCCTTGCAATGTAAATGAATTTGCTTTTGTTTACAAAAAGAGGACTAGTGAAGTAAACCTTGAAAGACAATCCCAAAGACTTCCCTTGTGCATTTGTATGCAAAAAAAACACACCTGTGCAATGTTAAACATTACCTGATACTTTAACGTTAATTGGATGCCTGGAGTGTCCATTTAACTCTATTAGGTTCCTTGTTGCATATTCCAGTTTTAACTATGGGCAATGCATTGTATTAATTTGTTTTTTAACTGGATAAATTGTGTCATTGCGACTTTAGAGGACGGTGAGATTTTCAAAAAACAGCTGTTAATGGAGAATACAGAATTCATATCCATGGATTTAGTATACCTATAAGAGTGTTATGCTTTCAAAGTATGAGTCTTCACAGAGCAGCAATGCCTTGCTTTACTCTAACACCTGCAAAATAGTGCTCATACCCTCAGAGATAGAACAGCAGCTATAATATCTCACAGAGCAGCAGAAATAATTTACCAACAGAGGGTTACGTGTTTATCCAGGGACTCTTAATAGTGGGCATGCTGTGTACAAACCAATATGAAGTTACTGAATGAAAGGCCTACAGTCCTAACTCGCCCATGAACCAACATAGTAGCATCACTATTGTCTATGGAACAACAGAGGACCAAGAACTCATTTGAATAATGTTTGCCTGCACAGGCCAAACATTCCTAATTCCTAAATTATTGCCTGTTCTCCCAATTTCACATCAATGGAAACAACAAATTTTGGTTGGTGGTCCAGCAAATGAAAAATTGTTGTCAGAGCTGGGCTGATGGGAGTTAAGTTAAGCAATAGTTGGCAGACAGTACCGACTTGGCTTTATAAAGGCTGACAAGTCACTGCAGCAATAAAAATATTACACATTCACATTGTAGTAAACAACATAAATGATTCCTTCACCTCTGATGGTCAGTACATCCTGTGCCCACACACATCACATCATTCTCCTATCTCTATCCCTAAAATATCTGCTGGCCGGCTTCCTGGTTCACGTCCTCCCTTTGTTAATGGGCTTCCAGATTTTCCTTTTGTTATTTTGATCCAAGACTAACACTTTTCCTTTAACCCCTTTCGTGCGAAGCACAAGATGAATTGATTTGATGATTGGCGCTTAGGTCAGCAGCTGTAGGTCATGCACCTGCTGCCCACAAAGATGACTCTGCATCCGAAAGAACAGTATCTCTGCTCCGAGAGACACAGAAGACACACCAATTCAAATTTTGGGGGAAATTTGTGTGACAGAAAGGACAGTAGAAATAAATAGACAACAAACCCACGTTAAATGAATAGATACACAGTCATAACTAGCCTGGTTTATCAAATTACTGGTATTCCCAATGACCGGCTGATTTTCTGACCTTTTTGTTACAAATTGGTACCTCGGTGACCCTTTGGTACTTCAATATGAAATGAAGGCTTTGCCAGCTAACTGAAGTGCCCAGGTCAATTTGGCAAATATGTGGCATATCTGTTCTTTTTACTGTAGGTCAAAATAAAGATTTATAGAAAAACATGTGACAACAAAATCTAAAAATGTGTGTAGAAAACTCAAATAATAATAATAAAAGAATAGTTTCAATAAATGTGTATAAGACCAGTTTTGAAGGTCTGTTGTTTTAGATTGCAAAGAAAGGAAGGCAATTAGCCCAAATAAGTTATATATTAATTCTTGTTTGAAGGTTGCAAGTATTTAAAATTAATTACAGCAACCTGTAATTCTACAAATGACAAATTGTCTCCTTCTTCTCTTATTGTGTGTCTCTGCCGTCTCCTGCTGGTGTTAAACTGGAAGACAGGAGTCCGAACACCTTCATCCATGGTTCACCAGGTCAGTGAACAGATGGGAGCTAAACATATAAAGGATAACCCTGTGGCTCAGGCAACTGGATAGACAGAAAAAAGAAACGTAAAAAACACACCGCTGATCTTTGATGTGGTAGGAATTGGTTTGATACCTGCTGCTGGACATTGGCAACCCACAGTGAGCCCACTTGTTCACCATAAAAGTTTTTGAATCTTGTGTAGGAAGTACCGCTTGCTAAAGGTTTTCCCAGCTAAGTACTCCTAACATCAAAGCTGTAGACAGTTGGTTAATGCATCCACTGTAGTACCTGTCCAATCCTTGGCATTGCATGTTTGATTCCCAGCTGGGCTAACTTAGCATTGTATTATAGGTCTATAAAATGAGTGCCATAAAATTGACTAATTATACTAACATCTGACAATTTGGTTATGGTGAGAATGTGTGCCAGTCTACTGCCAACTGTTTATTTAACAAAATATCAACATTTACTTTTAAATATTGAAACTACTTTCAGTGGTGTATCTTGATTTTGTGCTGCCGTAGGCAGACAAAATCCGGGCACCCCCCTACCCAAGCTGTACACCCACGTTACACACCTAAGACATGCCCCATCATTCAGACTCACATCAAGCTCATACTCCCATCACACACACACTCCCATCACACTCAGTCACACACTCCGACTCCCATCACACTCCGTCACACACACTGTCTCCCATCACACACACTCTGACTCCCATCACACTCAGTCACACACACTGTCTCCCATCACACACACACTCTGACTCCCATCACACTCAGTCACACACACTGTCTCCCATCACACACACTCTTACTCCCATCACACTCAGTCACACACTCCTACTCCCATCACACTCAGTCACCCACACTGTCTCCCTTCACACACACTCTGACTCCCATCACACTCAGTCACACACACTGTCTCCCATCACACACACACTCTGACTCCCATCACACTCAGTCACACACACTGTCTCCCATCACACACACACTGTCTCCCATCACACTCAGCCACACACACTGTCTCCCATCACACACACACTGTCTCCCATCACACTCAGCCACACACACTGTCTCCCATCACACACACTCTGACTCCCATCACACTCAGCCACACACACTGTCTCCCATCACACACACTCTGACTCCCATCACACTCAGCCACACACACTGTCTCCCATCACACACACTCTGACTCCCATCACACTCAGCCACACACTGTCTCCCATCACACACACTCTGACTCCCATCACACTCAGCCACACACACTGTCTCCCATCACACACACTCTGACTCCCATCACACTCAGTCTCTCACACACACACACTCTCCCATCAGCACTTACCTTTCCCTGGCAGGCAGGCAGCATGGTCCCTCCATGCTTCCTGTTCGGCTTCCCGGCGATTGTGCCGACAGGCCACGTGACCGGGCGCGCGTATGACGTCAGCGCGCCCGTCACGTGACTGTCGGCACTTCCGTGTCGGCACACTGCACGGGGAGCCGAACAGGCAGCACGGAGGTTTCTCCGTGCTGCCTGTTCGGCTCCCCGTGCAGCCTGGCAGGCAGAGCGATGGTGAGGGGGGATCTTCCGATCCCCTCTCACCTCCGTCTCTGCCTGCAAGCGCGGTCTATTTTTTTTTTAAAGGGCCGCGTTTTTGTTTTTTTTGACATTTTTTTTTTTTTCAGTGCTGGGGGGCGATGCCGCCCCCCAAAATTTGCCGCCCTAGGCATCCGCCTAGGATGCCTCGCGGTGAATACAGCACTGACTACTTAGAAGTACCAGTTGCAGTTTAATTGGGGCAGTTAGATAATCTATGCTTGTATTATCCTCTATGACACATCTGGGCAACTGTACATTTTCAGATATAGTTGGAAAAACATCTCATCGCCCCAGCCAGACTCATATGTGCACTTCAGTTGTTCATTTCTAAGTAAGAGAGGGTAGTGGAGGCATGGAATCGTTTTTCAGCGTAAATGGTAGAGGGTAAAATATTTAATCAGGTAAAGGATAGGCATAAAGTGATTCTGAACATAAGAGAAAGATTGCAAAATGAAAGCAGGCAGACCAGCCATCAATTCCATGTTAATATATGGTATTTGTGAAATCTAACACAAAAGTAAAAATTAAACACCCTACATTTATTCCAAACTTCTATCAAAATCTGCATGGTTGTGCAATAGTACATTTTATAAACAAGTGGACGTACAGTGATACATAATATGAATCATTAGCATGAATACTGTTCATACAAGATTGTCGTCTGAGAATTTGACTGATTGTTAGTGCTTCACGTGAACTTTCTTTTCCAGGCCTTCTGGTAAAACAAAATAAGTAAAACAAAAATAAACAGCAAATTAACATCCTGGCATTTGCCTTTTAACTGTGACGCCAGGGAGATTTTTCCAACCGTCATGCACGTTTCTAATCAAAGTTCAACAATGGTGCATTCTGTTTGGTCACAAGGGGTCAGTCCCACAGAGAAGGCACCGAAGCGGAGTGACCTTAGGAGCCTTATCTTTTACAGGCCTGCACAGGAACATCTCTGTTCAAGTCTTGACCCCTGCTTGGCATCCCCTCAGAAGATTTTGCTAGTCTCCAGAGCATGGTGCAAGCCTGTTAACCTTCCAAAACCACACATGCTGACAGACATAGCATCAATTAGGAATTTATTCAAACAATTCACTTGAGTCTGTCCACAGCTTCCATGTTTTTATGTACAGACAAGTTTGTCAAGTCTCACTCTCTGCAAGGGTTCATCTTTGATGTGAGGCAATAAGGCTTACAATGATCAATTTATCAGTGGAGAAGGTAGGGTGAAGAAAAACACTTCAAATAATAAAGGGAACAATGACATAAACTCAAGTGAAGAGATTCCCCCTGGATTAAAAGCAGGTCTTCCTATGTCTAAAAATCACTTTGGTTCTGTCTGTTTAATTGAGTGTGTAATACCATTTAAGCATTGTGTCAAGTGACAGCATACATTTTTTGGAGCTGGAGAAGTACGTTTTATAACATTACATTTATTTATATAGCGCCAACAATTTATGTAGAGCATAGAAGGGAACAATGTACTACGTTAGATGAACAGAGACAGACTGATACATGAGGTAGAGAGCCCTGCTCGCAAGCTTATGTTAACAATAATTTTCTGTCACAAGTTTTGGACTATGTAAATGCCAGATTGGCATTTACATAGTCGTGCTCTACGTTTTGATGTGCTCTACGTTTGGATTAGACTGTATTTAATCTGCATCATGTTTCTGGTGGTGAAAGAAAGTCATTACAAATAAATAAAGCATTCACTAAGAAACAATAATGTCAAAACAGGAAAAAAAAAAAAAAAGCACAAACCATCAACTGATGTATAAAGGCTATAAATATCTTTTTAAAAAATAGTATAAATTGGATTGTAAGCTCCTGCAGCCATTAAACACCATTATTTATGAACAAACGATTAATGCTAAAAAAAATTTTTTAAAAAAAAAGGTACAATTTTAAAATATTACTTGAGACATAACTTTTTTCTTTAGCGGAGATAGACAGTATTACACCAGGCAGGGGAGAAGATTTGATGGAGAATAACCACTGTGACCAAATAAAAATAAGAAAGTACAGATTTAGTAGAAGGGATTTAAACACAAATAATAAAAAAAAAACCTGTGGATTTAAAAACAAATTAGCACACATTTTATAAATTGTATTTGGTGCAATTTTAAGATCCATACTTTGGTAGCCGATTAGTTACTCCATGAGGTCAAAGCAGGGGAATCTATTGGCAAGCTTATTTGTTAGCACCACAAAATCCTCTTTGATACAGAAGCAACTTGTTTTTAAACAACTTATTTAGTTTAATCATTTGGTCTTGTATATTGAAAATACACAGCATAGACTATTCGGCACTTTCTTTCTCTCTCTCTCTCTCTGTACTTACTAGATTTATAGAGATATGTATATTTTTGTATGTATATTATGTTGGCAAGAAATGTATGAAATTAATGTCTGGGCCAAAACTATGACCTAGTTTGTCAGCAGTTAAGCCTTAAGACATTTCTATTTTTCCAAGATATCTTTCAAATGGACCTAAGATCTATAACTCAAATGCTGCCCTGTGAGGGAAGGAAAAGGAACAGTAAACTGATTATGTTTCTAGCCTCTAGCCTGTAGGAGGCATGGACTCTCATGACCAATAGGTTGCCTCAGAGCTGCTAATGCTGCATCATTAAAAAAAAAAAAAAAGCATTTGATGGGGAAAGAAAAAACAACATTGCCATGTGGAATATTTAAGGAATCCCTAAACCAACACGAAGCTCGTCTTACACAGAGACTAACTGTCTACCAAACATTAGCAAATGGAAACTTTTTTTTTCTCTCCTTCCCAGTATAAGGTGCCTTGTGGAATTTGAAAATGGCTCTATACTCTACCTTTATGGCTTGCTTATTATTATTTTTTTTTCTTCCTTTCTCAAGGTTAAGTCTGGCCTTGAGAGGCTTCCATAAAAGGCATTTTTGTCCTTTAATTACTTGCAAGGTCTTGCACCTTTTACACCATCTCAGTATGAGACCAAGAGACTGTCTCTCGCAAAGACTAGACTTTCCATTCTACAGAGATTCAGCAGGCCGATATCTGTCAGTGAGGGGAGCTAATCTATTTACCGGAGTGTTGTTTCATGAAACTTCTTGTTACCAAAGTTTGCAAAAGAAATTAAGGCACATTTCACTCGGGAACTGCAGTTCCTTATTCTTCCTACTTTTACAAGAAATTCCCATCCACACAGTAGGGAGAAATGCTGTGATATCTATTTGTTTGTTTTTAAAGCACCAACTTGTTCAATGTTTTATAGTCACACAGAAGCTACAGATTATTGTTGACATTACAAATTCAGACTATTCAGAAAAGAGAAATATATTTTGCAAGAAATTAGACAAAGTGTGTCCAACTGGGCCAAACTCCATGTAGAAATGGTGGTTGAGGGGCCATTTTATCCGGGACAGGGGCTCCATGTCAAAAAAAAAACTCAGAGGAACACTTCTGACACACAGTGGGCAACAATGAATTACACAAAAATAAGTATAATTTAATCAATGCAAAGGATTTAGGCAGGTGTGGAAAAATGCAGTAAGAATGGATACATGTCAATAGTTTATTTTTATCAATTAACAAAATACAAACTCTTCATATATTCCCAGACAGACTCAATGATGCTAAGATTAGAGCTCTGTGCGGGTCGTACCATCACTTCCAGAACTCCTTGTTCTTCTTTAAACTGAAGATAATTAATGACTTTGGCTCTATGTTTGGGGTCATTGTCATGCTGCAGAATCATTTTGTGGCCGTTTAGATGTCTCCCTGATGGTATTTCATCATGGATAATCATCCACCTATACGTCTCAGAATTGAGCAGAACATTAATTCTTCAGCATGCTTCATTGTTGCCTGCAGACACTAATTCTTGCACTGCTCTCCTGCCCCTTTGGCGAACAAACAGCCTTCTGCTACTGCCAAATATTTCATATTTTGACTGCTCATTCCAGAGCACCTTCTGCCATTTTTATGCACCCCAGTTCCTGTCCTTTTGTGCCTAGTTGAGCTGCTTAGCCTTGTCTAAACGTCGCATGTAAGGCTTGTTTGGCCACACGTCTCCCATGAAGACTACTGCTAACCAGACTTCTCCGCTCATTAGAAGAGGGTACCAGGGTCCCACTGTTTTCTGCCAATCCTAAGATGATGACACTGCTGGACATCTTTGGATTGTGAAGTGAAGTAAGAATGAGGTGTCTTTCATCTGCTGCACTAAGTTTCCTTTGTTTAATCAATTTGTTGCATCTAAGGTTTCTTAATGCTTCTTCAAAAGAGCTTGGACAGCACATTTCTGCCTGGAAGAGACCTTTCTAATGCAGTATAATAACATAGTGTATTGTTGTTGTGCTCAGTCTTGCACTGGTGTATAACTTTTGACATTAAACTGTTTTCACCAACCTCACCTCATTAGCAGAGTTTGGCTGCTACTCACCTAGCTTACTTACTCCTACACAACTGTTTCAGTTTCATTTAATGTTTGTTTAGCACCTGTTTGGTATAATTGTTTAGTCATACATCTGACTATATACCTACAAAATCCCTGACTTTGTGCAAGTTTACTTTGAAGAATTGATGCTGTTTTGTAGGCAAAGGGTGGTCACACCAAATATTGATTTAATTAATAATTTTCTTCTGTTCGATCACTTTGCATTTTGTTAACTTATAAAAATAAACTATTAACACTTTACAGAATTGTTTCACACTTGCCTAAAACGTTTTAATAGCACTGTTTGTGAGAAATGTTGCAGTCTCTCAGTAGAAAAGTGGAGGTATGCATAAGGAAAAAGACAGACTAGCTAACAGGGTAACTACACTGTATGGATAAAAAGTACTGGGACGCACCTCTTAATTATTGAATCCAGGTGTTTCAATCAGACCCATTGTGATAGATGTATAAAGTCAAGCACCTAGCCATGCAGTCTGCATTTATGAACATTTGTGGGGGGGAAAATGGGGTCGCTCTGAATTCAAGCGTGGTACGGTGATAGGATGTCATCTTTGCAATAAGTCAGTTTATGAAATGTCATCCCTGCTATTCTCTAATTTATAAGCACATCTCATGGGATGTTACTAAACATCATATAACACATCCCAGGCACCTGATGCCGCAGGTGCACAAAAAGTACCACCCTGACTATTAAGTCCTGTAAGTGCTATCTGGGTGCTGGGGTAAGTTAATACTTCCATCCAGTATGTACATAATGTTATATCTCACACACTGCCCCGATATATACCCCTGCACATGCAATTCATAGAACCTTGTGTACATACAGAGGGTATATTTTGTCCTGTGCAGGGGTATAAGCCAGTTTTATATATAAATATTACCCTATTGAAATGTGCTTTAAAATGAATGGCTTGCCCTTTTATGAATGGTGTAATAATGGAATGCTATGGGGCTGGTATTGAATTATTTCCAGAGCTGATTCTTATTCCCAGTCCGGCACTGGTTAGCATGCAGCAACTACTGTAGCCATACAACGGTCTTGCAGGCTGTTTATACAGAGAAGAAGGTTTTGCAAGAAATAATGATTCTTTTATATAAAATTCTCTCTACTTTACTGCATGGATTACACAACTAATATTAACAAACAAAAAAATAATGAACCAACACTAATGCACTGGCATAAAATTCTGTAATTGGTATGTCAGATCTGTTGCATATTAAATGATGTGCAGCCGCAATGTGTTTCAGCATTTTACCTCCACCTGAAATCAACACTCAAGCCTACATATGTTTCAAACTAAGTTGCCTGTCAGCTTAATTCAAGGTCATTGCCTGCTGTTTGTAGCCCATTATTCAGCAGTGTCACCAGAATGCTCCTGAACACAGTGAATCTCGATGAATACCAGGGTATCTTGGCATGGGGCGTCCTATTATTCAAAGCCAAAATTCAAAGCAATTCCTGTCAGTGGGCAAAAAGAATTCCCTCCTGCTGTATTGTATAATGATGCTAAGTATTCCCATTTGTACAAACCATTCCCAAATGCTGCAGCACATAACATAACCCAATATTCTATGTAGGGAGCAGAGTAACAAATTAAAAGGTTTTGAGACAGGTAAATTGGAGTACAGATGCTGGATGATCAAAGTTACGTGGTCCAAAAGGCTAAGACACTGCAGGAACTAAAATTCTATGTGATACTCTGCATAGAGAGCCATCATCAGCCTTCACCTTTTCAGTTTCTGGACATTGGTATTGCAAGTGGTGGAACAGGCTAACGGAGGCCTGGTACAGAATTAAGTTAAGGTCCTCCTGTTTGTTTTTTTTACTTCTGGCATCTGTTCAGCTGAGCATCCCAATTGATGGCACTCATTTATTGAATTTGGAAGTACAAAGGGCTGAGTTGACCCTCCTGGGATTCAAACCTTTGGTGGGACACTCCCACCAAAAAATTAAAAGGTTTTATTTAATTTATTTTGTATTGTTGATTTCAGACATGTCTTTTGTTTTTGTTATTATACTGTATTTAATAAACAATGTAACTAAACAAGTTTGACTGGGCACCACCATTTTGTGAAATATAGTGTTTTTGGGTGCCACCCCCTAGTGACTTTACAACACTGGGCTGGGGACACAGAATGCAGTCTATAAGTCAGAATTCTGATCATAGACTTGCATTGAATGGGAGGGTAATTTAACTATTAAATCACAAGGGGGTACAGTTATGATCCTGTCTGATCAGGTTAATCTCGCTTTGTGTTGGAAGGTAGGTAAAAAAAAGTTATGCACAGCCACCTAGTCCTATCCACTATGATACACAAAAGCCAGTAAGAGAGCAGATGTGTATCTTATGACATCATCATGCAGGCTTTGCCCATTTTATTTTTCCTTTTACATGCAATTCATTTAATCATATACCGTATTTAAAAAAACAGTGGCATATAATGTATATATGTGTTTGTTTTAAATGCATTAAGTGTCCCTAAACAGGCTCTGCAGCTAGGACATACACCAAGTAAGCAATCTCAAAATTCATCCATTGGGGCATTTGTGTGTCTGCACATTTAGGGCTTTAGTCATGAAAGAGAGGGAACTGAGAAGGCAATGTCAAACTTAAGGCTAATTTCAGAATTAAAAACAAAGGTGTGGGATCCCTCTCAGCGAGAACGGGCAAAGGCTGAAATAGCCGGCCCTATAGGATGTAACCTACTCGGGAGAGGAATCACCTTTTTTTTGCTCGCTTGCAACATTACAGAGGAAACCTCTCCATTAGCACATTAGACTGGTCCCACCCATAAGGGCAGTCTAGATCCACATAGCCTGGCAGGTCTCCTCTGCACAAAGAATACAGCAACCACAGACGTACATTTTGGTCTTCAATGGCCTCGTCAGTGTGGTACATCTGGTATCCCTCTAGGTGCAGCGAGCTAGGGACCCACGTCTGGGCATACCCTGATAACTCATGGAGACAAAAAACAAAGGTGTGGGATCCCTCTTAGCAAGAACAGGCAGAGGCTGAAATAGCCGTCCCTATAGGTTGTAACGTACGCGGGAGAGGAATCACCTTTTTTTGCTCGGTGGCACCATTACAGAGGAAACCAGTGTTGAGTGGCATGCTTTACACCACTCGATCTGACGGTTGGCATTGTACTTGGTGTTGAATTTTTACGCACCATGCGCCTCAGCACTCTGTGATCCTGCTCTGTGATTTTACGTGGTCTTCTGCCAATAATACCACTTAAAGTTGAATATCTAGCAGGGATGAAATTTCACACACTGACTTACTGTGATATGATGCCACCTTTGCAATATCACGCTCAAATTTTATACACCTGTGACAATGGGTCTGACATCTGAATTCAATAATTAAGTGGTGTGTCCCAATACTTTTGTCCATATAGTGTACTTAACCATAAATGTACAGATCATTTTTTATGCTCTTATTCACCACCATGAAACATTTTTGACAGCACATTTAAGAATTAAGGTGTTTTGGAAATGGAGTACTTTTAACCCTTGCTCAGAATAGAAAAGCATGCAAAAAGACAGGCAACCATTTAAACATCTGTCTGTTTGACTACTCAATCTAAGCTTGCCTTAAGTGTATTGATTTGTTGCATTGATTCATAGTACAGAGATCAGAATTGTAAATACTGCAACATTCAATCCAAGTTTTCATATTTCTATGGGTCAGCTTCCAATATGAATCATAATCCCTCTGCCCTCCTTTCTCCAGCCATTGTAACTAATTTTTCTAAGGTCAAAATATCTGGTATATCTACACATGTGTCCACTCTGAATCTAACACCAAATTTGGAATTTGAGAACAGATAAAATAAAAACTCAAGGATCTCATGAAGGTGCAAAGATTATTCTCCATAAAAAAAAATACAATAAAAAAATGGGATATATATATATATATATATATATATATATATATATATATATATATATATATATAAAGACAATGCTTACATGAAGTTAGGCAAGGTGTCCAAATGAGGACACCACTATCCATGGCAAGGTATGTGAACTTCTATAGAACATCCTAAGATTGTGCGTCACATAGACCAATAAATGGACTGTGCCTATCCCTGCTGACAAGTAACCTAGATCAAGTGTGGTTAAGAGAGTGTTGTAGAAATACAAATGCATACCTTCCCAATACAAACAATACACAAGAATCTCAAAAATATGCTGTCTTGTGCAAATTACTTGTTCCATTAAATAGTTGTGGTATTATCTTCCCTTTTCACCGGTGTACAATATTTGGTGATAAACAAAAACACTATATTTATCTAGTGTTATTTTTTTAAAGGATAGTCTGAAACTGGTTCAGCCATAAAAGTTTATTTTATATGTCATTGTATATTTCTTTAATACCCGTATTACACTTGATGTTGTTTGTGGTACACCTGCGAAAAAAAGAAGATACCATTCCATCAAGTTTGTGCAGTACACTTTATTTTTGGGATTAAGATTATATTCTGTTTTGCATCATGCAGTTTATGCAAATGTTCTCTAGGTTTAAGCACAATATCTCTCCTATAATTTAATTGACAGAGCCATTATGCCAATCCTTTAACTGTATCCCAGCATGCACTTCACTGGGACAAGCAAGACTTCATAGATATGCACACTCTGGGAGTGTTTTGCCGGCTGATCTTTAACTAACCTGTTCGGATAACAGAGGCCTTCTTCAGCCTGAAGCACACTTAACACAGTGCAGGGACTTGTCGAACAAGGTTGACACAGACTTTAATTGAGGCCAATAATCGAGCCGTTGCCAATTTAGACAGTGGAGGATAATGAGGCCAGTTTGTGGTAGTCAGAAACTGTATCTAGAGTGTTGGAAATTATCAGTGTGGTCTGTTTCTTAAAGTACAGTATTTTTAACCCTTTCTGCTATGACCGAAATTTAATGAAGTGCTTTCTATGATTGCAATAAACAAAATTAACTATGCAAGAGTCTTTTCAGAGATGTGAAATTAGACTGTATTTAATTACACAGGTTATCACTTTCCACTGGTTTTCATCAGAAGTTAGAAGATATATACCGTATTTGCTCGATTATAAGACAAGGTTTTTTTCAGAATTTTTTTTCTGAAAATTGCCCCTCGTCTTATAATCGAAGTCTTCTTATAATCTGACCTCAAATTGAGGTCAGATTATAAGACATGGATCCAGGTCCCCAGCAGAGCTGCAGGGGACCTGGATCCCCCTCTCTAGCAGCAGAGGATGTCCGCAAAGGATGAGCGCAGACTCCCCTGCTTCCGCCCGGCACGAACGCCGGGGCTTCTGTGATGAATCCGGGTACTTCCGCTTTCGTCACAGAAGTCCCGGTGATCGTGCGCAGACATCCTCTGCTGCCCCACTAGCCACCAGGGAGAATCGGGCAGCCGGGGGATGTCTGCACGATACGTGCAGACATCCTCCATGCTGCCCAACACCTCCGTCTATTATGACGGACCAGCTGCCCCCACTAGCCACTAGCCACCAGGGATCTATTTACATGTTAGGGGGAGGGAGGGGGCATGGACACAGGGGGAGGGATGGGGGGCAGAAAAACAAGAGGAGAGAGGGGGGAAGAGACAGAGCAACAAGGGGAGGGGGAAGAGACAGAGCAACAAGGGGGGGTGAGAGACAGAGGGAGGGGGGGGACAGAGCAACAAGGGGAGGGGGCAGAGAGAAACAAGGGGGGGCAGAGAGAAACAAGGGGGGGAGTCAAAGGGAGGGGGAGAGAGACAAAGCTGGGGGCAAAGGAAAGAGAGAGGCAGCATTGGCTCATAAAAAGGAAATAAAAACAAGAAATGCATTTTTTGATATCATTTTTTTAATTAAAAAAGCAATTTACATGTGAATATATACAAATGTAACTTTTTTCCTATAGGGTAGTCTTATATTCCGGCTTTTAGTTTTTTTCCTAAAGGAATATCCAAAGTTTGGGGGGTCGTCTTATAATCAGGGTCGTCTTATAATCGAGCAAATACGGTAATAGATCAATGATCACACACCTAAATTCTTAAATGTGCTGTTAATAAAAGTGCAAACATAGTTTGATATGGAACATACAGGGTATATAATAATAATCATGTACAGTACAGGTCTATTCTGTTTTTAGAAGTCATAAGACCCTCATTTTCAGGGATTTTATACTAGTGGGTGATTTAACAGTCTCTGGGATGCTATTCAAAATACAAATAGCTCTAAGAGAAGCCACCACTACCTAATTCCTTTTTGACGTGAGGGACAGCTAGGGAGCAGTGGGTGCTGGGTCTTAGATTGTAGGACGTTCAGGGAGTAAGAGTGAGCATGCTGTTACTAGATTGTGGGGATGGGATTCATGTCCATTGTTGTCATTTCCACACTGAATACCTTGCTGGTTGTGTTAATGGGCGTCCGCAGGGGGGGAGCAAGGGGGGGCGCTGTGCAGGAGGAAGATGCACGGAGGAAACGACTGGAGAGCAGCAACAAGGAGGTAAGTGCTCGGGAATGGGGAGGATGGGGGCAAAAAACCTGGCATATTGAGAGGCAAAACCTGGCTTATTGAGGGGCTAAATCCTGGTATAGAGTGGCAAAACCTGGCATAGAGTGTCAAAATCCTGGCAAATTATGGGGCAAAATCTTGACATATTGAGGGGCAAATTCCTGGTATAGAGTGGCAAAATCTTGCATAGAGTGGCAAAATCTGGCATATTGAGTGACAAACCTGGCATATTAAGTGGCAAAATCCTGGCATATTGAGGGGCTAAATCATGGAATAGAGTGGCAAAATCCTGGCAAATTATGGGGCACAATCTTGGCATACTGAGGGTTAAAATCCTGGCATATTGAGGGGCAGAATCCTGGCATATTGAGGGGCAAAATCCTGGCATATTGAGGGGCAAAATCCTGGTATAGTGTGGCAAAACCTGGCATAGAGTGGCAAAATTCTGGCATTTTGATTGGAAAAATCCTGCCATATTGGGTGGCAAAATCCTGGCATATTGAGGGGCTAAATCCTGGCATATTGAGGGGCAAAATCCTGGCATAGAGTGGTAAAATCCTGGCAAATTATGGGGCAAAATCTTGGCATATTGAGGGGCAAAATCCTGATATAGAGTGGCAAAATCTTGCATAGAGTGGCCAGAGGCGGCTCTCTAATTAGGCGAGTTAGGCAGCCGCCTAAGGCCTCGCACTCACGGGGGCCTCGCGGCTGCCTAACTCACCTTATTACCTTTGATGTATCAGGGAGCTTAACGCTGCCGTTAATCTCCCTGTTACACTAACCTGGGACGTTTCCTCCGTGCATCTTCTCTCCTGCACGGAGGAAGGAAGCTCCGATCGCGTTTTTTTTTTTTTAAACTTTATTGAAAAAAAAAACGCGACCGGAACTTCCTTCCTCCGTGCAGGAGAGAAGGTGCACGGAGGAAACACCGGAGAGCAGCATGGAGGTAAGTACTAGGGAAGGGGGGAGGAGGGTGGTACAAACGAGCAAAGACTGGCATAATGAGTGGCTAAATATTGGCACAGTGTGGGGCAAAATCCTGGCATAATGAGGTGAGGGGCAAAATCCTGAAATAGTGAGGGGCTAAATCCTGGCATTGTGAGGGGCAAAATCCTGGCATAGTGAGGTGAGGGGCAAAATCCTGGCATAGTGAGAGGCTAAATCCTGGCATTGTGAGGGGCAAAATCCTGGCATAGTGAGGTGAGGGGCAAAATCCTGGCATAGTGAGAGGCAATATCCTGGCATAGTGAGGTGAGGGGCAAAATCCTGGCATAGTGAGAGGCAATATCCTGGCATAATGAGGGGCAAAATTCTGGCATTGTGAGGGGCAAAATTCTGGCATAATGAGGGGCAAAATCCTGGCATAGTGAGGTGAGGGGCAAAATCCTAGCATAGTGAGAGGCAATATCCTGGCATAGTGAGGTGAGGGGCAAAATCCTGGCATAGTGAGAGGCAATATCCTGGCATAATGAGGGGCAAAATTCTGGCATTGTGAGGGGCAAAATTCTGGCATAATGAGGGGCAAAATCCTGGCACAGAGTGGCAAAATTCTGGCATTGTGAGGGGCAAAATTCTGGCATTGTGAGGGGCAAAATTCTGGCACAGAGTGGTGAGGGGCAAAATCCTGGCATAATGAGGTGAGGGGCAAAATCCTGGCATAGTGAGGTGAGGGGCAAAATCCTGGCATAGTGAGAGGCAATATCCTGGCATAATGAGGGGCAAAATTCTGGCATTGTGAGGGGCAAAATTCTGGCATAATGAGGGGCAAAATTCTGGCATAATGAGGGGCAAAATCCTGGCACAGAGTGGCAAAATTCTGGCATTGTGAGGGGCAAAATTCTGGCATTGTGAGGGGCAAAATTCTGGCACAGAGTGGCAAAATCCTGGCATAGTGAGAGGCTAAATCCTGGCATTGTGAGGGGCAAAATAGTGGCATTATGAGGGGCAATATCCTGGCATACAGTGGCAAAATCCTGGCATATTGAGAGGCAAAATTCTAGGATTTGTGAGGGGCAAAATTGTGGCATAATGAGGGGCAACATCCTGTCACAGAGTGGCAAAATCCTGGCATATTAAGGGGCAAAATCCTGGCATATTGAGGGGCAAAATCCTGGCAGATTGAGTGGCAAAATCCTGGCATATTAAGGGGCAAAATCCTGGCATATTGAGGGGCAAAATCCTGGCATATTGAATGGCTAAATCACAGTGCGTCCGGTGCTGTGAGGAAGAACAAAGTGCCAATCTTCTAGCACAACGTGGTCTGTGAGACCACTTTCAACATTGAGCACCTTTCCTTCTGGCTGAGTGTTTCTGTTAGTGTGTGATTGTGTGCTTTCTGAGTGTGTCTGTGAGTCAGTGTGTGCTGGCTGAGTGTGATTGTGTGCTGACTGAGTGTGTCTGTGAGTCAGTGTGTGCTGGCTGAGTGTATCTGTGAGTGTGTGCTGGCTGAGTGTGATTGTGTGCTGACTGAGTGTGTCTGTGAGTCAGTGTGTGCTGGCTGAGTGTGATTGTGTGCTGACTGAGTGTGTCTGTGAGTCAGTGTGTGCTGGCTGAGTGTATCTGTGAGTGTGTGCTGGCTGAGTGTGATTGTGTGCTGACTGAGTGTGTCTGTGAGTCAGTGTGTGCTCACTGAGTGTGTCTATGAATGACTGTGTGATATGTGTTAGTGTTCACATTTAGGACACAGCAATAACAATGTGAGTTAGTCAGCCGCACACAATTTTATCTATACCAAATGTTTATAGATGTTTGTAGAATAATTATGAGACAAATAAAATTCTAGGAGCTGTTCATTTCTAGAAGCTGGGATTTGAGTCTGATCTTGAAATATGCTATTTCTACAGTTCATTTTTATTATCACTTGCATATATTTTATTTAATAATGTGTGTCCGTGAGGGCCTCATGTTCGACTTTCGCCTAAGGCCTCACAAAGTCTAGAGCCGCCTCTGAGAGTGGCAAAATCTGGCATATTGAGTGACAAACCTGGCATATTAAGTGGCAAAATCCTGGCATATTGAGGGGCTAAATCCTGGAATAGAGTGGCAAAACCTGGCATAGAGTGGCAAAATCCTGGAATATTGAGGGGCAGAATCCTGGCATATTGAGGGGCAAAATCCTGGCATATTGAGGGGCAAAATCCTGGTATAGTGTGGCAAAATCTGGCACAGAGTGGCAAAATCCTGGCATATTAGGTGGCAAAATCCTGGCATATTGGGTGGCAAAATCCTGGCATATTGAGGGGCTAAATCCTGGCATATTGAGGGGAAAAATCCTGGCATATTGGGTGGCAAAATCCTGGCATATTGGGTGGCAAAATCCTGGCATATTGGGTGGCTAAGTCCTGGCATATTGGGTGGCTAAATCCTGGCATATTAAATGGCAAAATCCTGGCATATTGAGGGGCAAAATCCTGGCATATTACATGGCTAAATCCTGGCATATTGAGGGGCTAAATTCTGGCATATTCATGGGTTAAATCCTGGCATATTGAGGGGTTAAATCCTGGCATATATAAATGGCTTAATCCTGGCATATTAAATGGCTAAATCATGGCATATTAAATGGCTATATCCTGGCATATTGAGAGGTTAAATCCTGGGATATTAAATGGCTAAATCGTGTCATATTGAGGGGTTACATCCTGGCATATTAAATGGCTAAATCCTGGCATACTGAATGGCTAAATCATGGCATATAATAAAATATGCCCCCCCCCCCCCCCCCCCGAAAAAATTTCTGCGGATGCCCATGGTTGTGTTACTGTACTGTGCAGATAAGATTCTGGTGTACAGCTGTAACTTCCAGACTGACTCACTTTCTGTTTGCCATTATTGGATTGAGGGAAATTAATGGTTTCCTTTATGTGGCTGAGCATGTGGGGAGTTGTAGTCCAATATCAGCTGGAATAGATTTATCAACCAACAGGAAGTCTTGTATTAATTCAATTCTGGGGGAATACTTTATCTTTAGTACAGAGAGGGTTTACAAGCACCTTGATAGAGAGAGACCTTTTCCACCTGTAATAAATCCAGACCTATATCTTCTTATCTCTTGTAACCCTACATGGGGTTTAGCTGCTCAGAAAAACAGGAAGGTCCTGCAGGGAGTCAGGAATTTTAAAAACTCAGTAGGAGAAGGCGACAAACTGGGTCTTATCTGCAATGTATCAGACAAACAAACAATCAAAGCAGGTTGCTTGACAAGGAGGTGCTTACATCACAGGGCCATCATCCTTTTGTCTTGATTACTACACCAGGGCAAAGGGCTATCCACTCTATAAATCAAGCCTAGGTATTGACATTGTTTATTTACTCAACCTCATTCCTTCAATGTACAGGATTTTTCTTAGCAGGTTTTATTGCTATCACATCTATCTTTACAATGGTGGTCCACATAATTAGAATATACCTCCCCCAACTGTCTTACTTTAAGAACTAAGTCAAACCAATTCCAATTTACTTCACTTCTATGGGACAACAAGCATAAAAAAAAAAAAAAATCAACAAAATGAAAAAGGAGGGAAAGCTAACATTTACTATAAGGCATGCTGCTGCAATGCCCAAAATAGTTATAAACAATCCACAATGATCTACACACTCACATTAAACAAGTTACATTAATGCTACTTAAAAACACCTAAAACACCTACCTCTTCTGGCATGACCTGGGCCATCCCGAGAGAAACAAGTAGGCAAGTGCTGAGGAAGGGGGAGGAGGGTGGCATAAAACAAGCAAAATCCTGGCATATTGAGTGGCAAAATACTGGCATACTGAGTGACAAAATCCTGGCATATTGAGTAGCAAAATCCTGGCATATTGAGTGGCAAGATCCTGGCATATTGAATGGCTAAATCTTGGCATATTGAGTGGCAAAATCTTGACATATTGAGTGGAAAAATCCTGGTATATTAAATGGCTAAATACTGGCATATTGAGTGGTGAAATACTGGAATATTGAGTGGCTAATACTGGCATATTGAATGGCTAATCCTGGCATATTGAGTGGCTAAATCCTGGCATATTGAGTGGCTAACTCCTGGCAAATTGAGTTGCTAAATCCTGGCATACTGAGTGGCAAAATACTGGCATATTAAATGGCTAAATGCTGGCATATTGAGTGGCTAAATCCTGGCATATTGAGTGGCTAAATCCTGGCATATTGAGTGGCAAAATCCTGGCATATTGAATGGCTGAATTCTGGCATACTGAGTGCCAAAATACTGGCATATTGATTGAAAAAATCCTGGCACATTAAATGGCTAAATACTGGCATATTGAGTGGCGAAATACTGGCATATTGAGTGGCTAATCCTGGCATATTGAATGGCTACATACTGGCATATTGAGTGGCTAAATCCTGGCATTTTGAGTGGCTAAATCCTGGCATATTGAGTGGCAAAATACTGGCATATTAAATGGCTAAATACTGGCATATTGAATGGCAAAATACTGGCATATTGACCAACTGCTCCCAACCACCCACCATATTATACTAGACCTGGATAACATGCTTGTGAGGGTAGGTGGGGTGAGTGGTAGATATTGTCGGGGGGTATGGGTCCCAGAAAATGTGTTCAGTAAGGGGCCTTGAGATTCCTGGTGGCAGCCCTGAATATAATTGAAGAGATTAAGCCTCATGAAAGCAAATGTATTTAGTGTTAGAACCCACATAGGCAAAGTGATGGGCCAAAGCAGAATATGGCCAAATAATGTGACTAAATCTCCA
This sequence comes from Pelodytes ibericus, assembly GCA_036172795.1. Lineage (NCBI taxonomy): Eukaryota > Metazoa > Chordata > Amphibia > Anura > Pelodytidae > Pelodytes > Pelodytes ibericus. The sequence goes on from CM069862.1 coordinate 141,768,353, forward strand.
AATTCAGATTTCTCAGAAAGGTGTTTTTACGTAGCCATAATGCAACATGAATGTAACAAGCATGCACTGTATCCATTTTTCTGCATTCTGTGATAAATCCACTTTAAAACCACGTACCCTTTAATACTCTTGTACATGATCTTGGGTCAGTCTGTGACTATTCACTACCTTTGTGGGATCTGCACACGTCTTCCATCATTTAATACGGGAATAGTCAAATATTTATAGTGTGTGGAAGTCAGCCGACAATGTTTACCAGTCAAATTAATATTTTGATGGAAGATGATCTCATCTCAACTGGATGCATTCAGCAAGAATAAAGTCTCCACTATAGGCAGTGATTAGGAGAATGTGAAGCGTCATACTATATTACGGGGCAATAATTTGGAAAGCTGAAAGCGTCTGTATTTTGTAAACATGCTGTCTCTTTAATTGTTTAAATGAAATACATGCCCAAGCCTGGAGACATTTTACTCATTGCTTAACTCCCATGCTGGTGAAAGCAGACAACTGTGAAGATTACCACTTCATAGAGACAGGAACTGACACATCAGGCTCCATTGATTGATGATAATTTGAGCAAGGGTTTGGGTTTTAGTGTCATCTCACTGACAAAATATAATTATTCACCACTGCACAGTGCGTGATCGACAACCCAGCCACTCGTGTGTGATTGACTGACACAGTGGCTGTCAGTGCAGTCATATGTACATGTTTAAAAGACATACATTAATTCTGTCATGGACAAAAAGGAAGCTGAATGAAAAAGTCTTCATAAGCAGAGACATATATGACCACAGGTATTGTTAAACACTGGTTAGAGGTATTTAACTCATGGCCAATTTTTGGCGACTTAGACTTCTTCGATCACTAGTCATTTACTAGACTTTCATAGAGATGATGGGGAACTCCCTATAAACATTTGGTTTCCATTTTAGACGGACAGACACTTTGCATGGAGATGAACTCAATCACTTGTCTAATGCTATAGGCATCCCGGTGAAGCACTTCATCCACCCCATTAGTGTGACCATACCCCTGACCTCATGTGCAGGGTCATGTCCAGTGCTTCCCACCAAGTAGGTGAAGCAATGGTTTGTAACGGTTTCAAATATAGGTCAATTAATGCAGCCTTTTCCACCATATGCATTAAAAAAATCTATAAAAACAATGTACGATACTATGTATGAAAATATATACCTTTCAGCCATGTCTGTTTCTCTAATGGATTTCTAAAGAGAGGTTTGAATAAAAAGCGAATGTATTAATTCCTTTCATGCAGTCCTTACAGAACTTCAACAATGCTACATGCAAGACCAATGTATAATATTAACATTTACCTCTTCCTGTCTCCCAGTGTTGTGTTTGGATAAATAAGATCAAGGCTATGAAGGTAAAATGAGATGCATTTAGGGCAATCTGAAACTTATATAATACAATGAGGTGTTTTGTCCACACTCCAAAGTACTCAAAAACAATAAAACAAAAATATAGCAATCATTAACTACCCAAGGATCAGTGGCATCCCATACTGTCATTAAAGTGTTGGCTTAAACTTCTGTTATGCACAGTATCAGCATGATGTCATGCAGCGTTTCGTAACCTCATAGCATTGAACGCCACACTACGAGGTACACATACTGGAGCGCATTTCTCGGCATGAAGGTTGTGAATGTCTGCTAGACATACACAGTTTAAACACAATGCTGCCTGTACACAATGAACTGGCAGCAATCATGCCCAGACAGACCCCCCCCACCCCGAATAACAAACAAACTGTACTGTCCCAGCAAATCCGAGACTTTTGGCAACTGCGGACATGTTGTTTGGTATCTTGGGTCAGATCTTCCTTCATCGACCCGATTTAGGAGGGACAGTCGCTATTTGGACCCAAATCTCTCTGTACCTCCTGTCATCTCTGATGTCCCCCTTTTGTAGGACAAAAACAAGGTGTAGCAGGTTCGTACGCAGAAGTGGAGGGTGCACGGAGAGGACTTTCACCCTAGTCCTCCAAATCAGAATAAAGGATCACAGGAACGAGCACTCAATTTTAAAGTAGTGGAATTATTCCTTCACAAGAAACGTTTCAACCCTGTGAGGGGTCTTTTTCGTGCTTAAATCATGTGACAAATAAATGCAACTTTGTAAATACTTCACAATGTGAACAGTAATCAAACACAATAAGGGGGCGGGACACCCCCAAGTGGTGCACATTAAAAATAAGTTAGAGTAATTAAACATAGTAACACAGTTATAACACATATTTTCATATATCAATGTTAATCAGACTTAAGTGCTGCATTTAGCAATGTGAAATATAAAAAGTCATGTGCAGCTGTTCCCATACCATATTTAACATTCCAAGTTTTAAACACATATGTTAAACAATAGAACAATGGAACTAAGAAACAATTCTTTGTCTGACTTTTTTGTTTTAAAAAAAAAGCCAAAAAGTAATATGTTTAAGGTATATAAGTATTCATTTATTAATAATATGTTTTAAAAGTATGTGAGCAGCTACGCTTCAGATGACTCCACAGACTGATCTGGAAAAATAAGAATATAAATATTATACTATCATCATTAATATCATCAGAAATACCAGTGCTGACTTTTGTTTACATAGAATGTATCGGCAGATAGTCTGCCCAATTTTCTAAATACTTTTATTAGTCCCCAGTTCCTTATCTTATAGCTAGGATAGCCTTGTGCCTATCCCATGCATGCTTAAAATCCTTGACTGTGTTTACCTCTACCCCTTCTGCTGGAAGGCTATTCTATACATCCACTACCCTCTCAGTAAAGTAATATTTCCTGATATTACTTTTAAATCGTTGCCCTTATAATTTTAGACTATGTCCTCTAGTTATGGTAGTTTTTCTTCTTTTAAGTATACTCTCTTCCTTTACTGTGTTGATTCCCTTTATATATTTAAATGTTTCTATCATATCCCCCCCGTTATGTCTTTCCTACAAGCTATATATGTTAAGATGCTTTAACCTTTCCTGGTAAGTTGTATCCTTCAACCCATGAACCAGTTTAGTAGCCCTTCTCTGAACTCTCTCCAAAGTATCATTATCCTTCTCCAGTACTGCATACAATACTCCAAGTGCTCTGTACAATGGCATGAGCACTTCCCTCTTTCTACTGCTAATACCTCTCCCTATGCAACCAAGCATTCTGCTACAGTGGCGTCCCGAGGGGGGTGCAGGGGGTGCAGACCGCACCGGGTGATACCTCCAGGGGTGTGACACCCGTGCTTAACTTTTTTTTCCCGCTGGATTCGGCCGCCAGAAAGAAAGAAAAATCACCGCGACCTGATGTGACGTTATGTTCACTCATTCCTGGTATCTGAATGGCACAATATTACTGGTATCTGACTGGCACAATATTACTGGGCTCTGAGTGGCACAATATTCCTGGTATCTGACTGGCACAATATTACGGGTATTTGAATGGCACAATATTACTGGTATCTGAATCGCACAATATTACTGGCATATGAATGGCACAATAATACTGGCATCTTAATGGCACAATGGTATTGGCATCTGGCACAATAATACTGGCATATTAATAGGCAAATTGGCTGTGGCTTATTAATGACAAAATGATACTGGCATATAATTAGGCAAATTGGCTATTATATAGAGAGAGAGAAATGTCTGTATGTACAGATATGTATTGTTTTATAATTGTAAAATTGTCACCTTGTGGGGCCTGTGTGTTGCATAGTTAATGGCGGTCCCATGTGTGCATAATTATGGGGCGCTTGTGTGTGGCATATTTATTGGGCCCCATGTGTGGCATAATAAAGGGACTCTTTTGTGTGGCGTAATTATGGGGCACCTGTGTGTGTGGCATAATTATGGGGCAGAGGTGAGGCATAAATAGTGGGGCTCTGGTGTGGCATAATTTATGGGGCTCTGGTGTGGCATTATTGATGGGGCTCCTGTGTGTGGCATAGTTATGGGGCTCCTGTGTGTGCCATCTAACTGGCATTACTAAGCAATCTGTTTGGAATTGTATTGGAGGAAATCCAGGGGGTGACACCATGAGTTTCCGCACCGGGTGATACCAACCCTAGTGACGCCCCTGTTCTGCTAGCATTTCCTGCTGCTCTATTGCATTGCCTACCTACCTTTAAGTACTCTGAAATTATTACTCCTAAATCCCTTTCCTCAGATGTTGAGGTTAGGAGTGTACCAAATACTCTATATTCTGCTTTTGGGTTTTTACGCCCAAGGTGCATAATCTTGCACTTTTCCACATTAAATGTCAGTTGCCACAGCTCTGACCATTTTTCTAGTTTAGCTAAATCATTTGCCATTTGGCTTATCCCTCCATGAACATCAACCCTGCTGCAAATCTTTGTATCATCAGCAAAAATACATACTTTGCCAACAAGACCTTCTGCAATATCGCTAATAAAAATATGAAAGAGAATGGGTCCAAGTACAGATCCCTGACGTACCCCACTAGTAACAAGACCGTGCATCGAATATACCCCATTGACTACAACTCTCTGTTGCCTGTCACTCAGCCATTGTCTAATCCATTCAACAATACTGAAATCCAAACTTAAAGATTTCAGTTTATTGATAAGCCTTCTATGTGCGACAGTGTCAAAAGCCTTACTGAAATCTAGGTAAGCAATGTCTACTGCACCACCCTGATCTATTATTTTAGTTACCCAATCAAAAAAATCACTAAGATTAGTTTGGCATGATCCTTCTTTTTTAGAAGTTTCTTTCTGTCACCACCTCTTTTGAGTTTCAAAACCGTATCAGTGACTTGGAAACGTAGCTTTGATAGTGAATGTCCTGCCTCATGAATGTGTTGGGAAATGGGTAGTTCATAATTCTGTGTTGTGTACCTATGTTTCGAGAATCTCGATTTTACTTTTTGTGTGGTCTCACCCACATAAAATAAATGACATGGGCATCCTAATAAATATATCACATATGTAGAGTCACATGTGAAGTGAGGTAGAGAAATGGTATGAAATTCAGTTAGCGGAGGTTAAAACCTCTCGTCTTTTATAATGGATGAGCAGGCTACACATGACATACATGGAAAATTGCCTTATTTTAGTAGTTCCTAAAAATTGTGGCACTAGTGCTTCAGTGCCCATCTGACATTCTGACTGTACCAGCAATTTTTTTTAATTTTGTCCCCTCCTCCATTTACCAGCCTATTACCCTTGTCCTTTCAAACACTTCTCTGTAGTAATTTTGTTCTATCCATCAATGGAGGATGGAGAAATTCCTGAATCTCGGGGCATAGAAAGATAGAATGTGTCAGTAGATAAGAAACATTCAGTCCATCTAGTCTGCCCAATGGAGGGGTATGCCCCTCAAAGGATATGCCAGTGTTTATAAAGAACACTAGAGACTTTTTTTTACTGTGGGTCCCATATTCTGATACATATACCAGCCTATTACCATTGTCCTTTCAAACACTTCACTGTAGTAATTTTGTTCTATCCAGAACTTTATATAGCTTAAAGTTGACAGTAAGTCAATTTATAAGCGTTCTGGCAATGCCATCGCCCACAGTTAAACCTTTAGAAACTTGTCCTGTTTTATGGAGCTATACAAGAAAAAATTGCGCAATACAGTACCATATTTGTCTTTTTTTTTATTAAAGAATTTCTGTTTAGAATGAATAAACTTGATGAAATCTTTCAATTAAATATAACACATTTTTGTCGACAGTTGCCCTTTGACCTCAATATCAAGGCATGTAAAATCATCGCCTATAGATAAACTGATTATCTAGCTCCAGTTTTTTAAAGGGACACTATCACTTTTTTTTTATCTACCTTCCAACACACAGAGAGGAGATTAACCTGATCAAACAGGATCATAACTCCGCCCCCTTGTGATGTATTAGTTACATTACCCCCCCCCCCCCCCCCCCATTCATTCTATGATCAGAATTCTGACTTATAGACTGCATTCTGTGCCCCCAGCCCCAAAGTAGGAAATTTGTGCTGTAAAGTCACTAGCGGGTGGAACCCATAAACACTATATTTCACAAAATTGCAGTGCCCAGTCACACTTGTTTAGTTATATATTTTATTAAATACCGTCACATAACAAAAACAAAGACATATCTGAAATCAACAATACAAAATAAAAAAAACTTTTTTTTATCTTTGGGTGAGAGTGTCCCTTTAAACACTTAGCAAGATTATAGGTAAGTACATTTGGCACATTGGTTAGATTTAACATCCATGTTAATTACTGCTTAGCTTCTAAATGGTTTTGGCCCTTGTAATCAGATTAACCTCCTGGGACACAAACAGTTAAAATCAATAGCCAATTGCAGGGATGACAGTAGCAGGCTATGCATTTTAACTTGTCAATATTTTCCAAGCCCCCCTCCTCTTCTTCTCTGCAGGGGTCGGCTCAGAGCCACAGAAAGCCTAATCAGCACAGAGGGGTACAAGTTTAGCAAGAATGTGGCAGAAATATCTGAAAAGAATGAGATTTCGAAATGAGCCTGTGATCAGTTAAAGTTAAATAAGGAATCAGTCAGACTAAACTCCCTGCTATTATATAGGACAGTTAAAGGTGTTGGTTAACATAGTGGCTGGCCGATATACTTTTAAACAAACATACAGAATTGGATGAAACTTGTTTTGTTTCTCAATGCTTTCCCGAGAGTCAGAATGTGCAATTTTGTTTTGGATTCTGATCAGCTCCAGATTGAATTGAATATTTTAGTTTTAACGATGGATCTAGCTTCCCCCGGACAGGCCAATAACAAAAATATTCACTGTATGCCATCCTAGCAGAAGCAATAAAAGTTTTTTGTTAACATTTCAGGGAATTCTGAAACCACTAATGTGTAGGAAAATTATCTGCAGATGATAAATTGTGGAGTACCAGGTATGTCAGTAACTAAAGACACTTCCCAATGCACTAAGCTCTGCGGACTCAAATGTCGCTAATTACAAGATGGCCTAACATTCCAACCAGTTACATGGGACAATGGTGGCATGGAAGAAAGGGGAGTGTTAGTGCTACCAGACTTACGCAATGGTGCATGCTCAAAATTTATTATCATCTGGGAGTTAAGGATAACTAAATAGCATTTCCCATAATGCTCAGCTAGTGTTGCCACATCAGCCATTTTTTTTTTTACCGCCCACATGAAATCAATCAACATGGTTCCATGGGATCCACTCCTTGATAAGTTAACGAATTTCCTTCCTGTCACATTTAATCTTCTACACACTGCAAGACAGTATGCAAATTAAATGGCTAGTAAAAATAGAGAGTTGGCCACCCCATGCTCAGTCAGCCCTCCCCAAGGTGAGGTCTATTGCTAAGTCTCTAGTGACATTCATGGACACTCAAAGTGTATTGGAATACATAGTGCACTCCTGAGCTGTTCCCAAGTTCAGTACAAATGTAATTTAAAAAATGAATAAGCCCTTTAGGGTTAAACAACATGTCAATCTAATGTCAGAACTAAATCCACAATGCAGCCTTGTGGGGCTGGATAACAGAATGACACTCCCTGAGGTTACAAACTGATTAATGATGTCATCTTATTGTGCGGAAGCTACAACCATAGAACAGATCCAAAACCACATGCTGAGCTTTCAGTTTCTCTGATCAGAATTAGAAGGCTTTAAAAAAAAAAAAAAAAGGAAGAAGGATTTGGAGTAATTAGGAGGCTTATTTACTAAACAAATACATTGTACTGACCAATCCTATTGTTTTGTACATAAAGCAAGAGCTAAAGTAATTTACTTAAAGAAATAATTTGAAGAGTTAATATAAAGAGATCACTTTATACTCAGGGAGTGAGAGACTTAGCAATGGAATAGCAGGTGCATGGAGTCCGAGCACAGCAATCTTTAATCCCTTAAAGGTCACAGCAACTTGTGAAGAGTTAAACAACCCGGAATAAATTCCATCTTTCAATACTTTGCTAGGAAAGTTGAGAAGAAAAAAAATACAAAACAAACACTTGTTTAATTATCCCCCCATCTATTTCTAATCTTTATAATGATACTAAAATACTTAAAGGCCCTATCACATATAAAATGCGTAACTTGTGGATATGGAGGATAAAAAAAGGAAGATCTATACATAGTGTTAGAAAAAGTAAATGCATAAAGTAAGAGAAATGTGTGTGGCGTCTTCTGCTTATGACATCACCTTATGACGTGATATACAGTCACTTTGAACTGGAAATGTGTAACCTGCATATCAAGCTACAGGGGATATCACAAACAGGAGAGTACACGGACATTTTAAATATCATTTTCTCCTAAATGATGCATTTCCTTGAAATTGTGATCATGGGTGCAGTGGTGTATCTTGGTTTTGTGCTGCCCTACGAAGACAAAATTTGCCCCCCTCCCCCACGCTGCACACACAGGACATGCCCCACAACCCATGTCACCTCATTACATGACCCCCATCACCAGAGGCGACACTAGGGTTTGTGTCCACCACCGCCACCCCCCCTCCTCCTGGATTTCCTCCAATACCATGCCAAACATATTCCTTAGTAATGCCAGTCAGATGGTCCATTAAATATGCCACTTACAGGAGCCAAACAAATTATGTCAGAAACAGTAAACCCATTAACTATGCCACACCAAAGCCCCATAAATCATGCCACACCAGAGCCCCATTATTTATGCCACACCAGAGCCCCATTATTTATGCCTCACCTCGGAGCCCAATTAATTATGCCACACACAAGCGCCACATAATTATGCCACACAAAAGAGCCCCTTAATTATGCCACACATGGGACCACAATTAATTATGCGACACACAGGAGCTCTTACAAGGTGACAATTGTACAATTCTAAAACAATACAAATCTAAACACACAGACATTTCTCTATCTCTCTCTCTATAACTAGTTACATTTATGCTTATTAGAATTTTTTAATATTATATTCAAATATTTTCATATGTAATAAAACTGTTATTGAAAAATTTCATTCCTTGTTTTTATTCCCTTCCTCTGCACCCACATTGCACCTAAAGGACAAGCTAATTGTATGTACAACTAAGAAAGTCAGATTTTATGTAGAATGTGTGAAATAAATTGTTTGTAGAAACACAGCTAAACCTACAGGAAGATGTATAAAAACATATTATATAAGAACTACATAACGGCACTGTATTTTACATTGAGTGCAATAGTTTTTAGCACACCAGCAAAAGTAGCAATATTAACTATCCAATGGCATACCTTCCAGATTAATGTGATGCCAAGCAGCACCTTTTCGACATGGCAACCTGCTGTCTGCTATTTGTCGTGCCCTGGATTAAATGCACATTTATTTTTAAAGCTTTATTTAAAGGGAGACTATCATCAATATAATATCCAATTTTTAACTACTGTGCTTGTAAAATAAAAACATATATAAAATATGTCCCGATTGTTTTTTAAATATATGATTGAGAGACATTATGTCATGAGACAACCCCTGCTATCCTATTGGTTCCTGCTGACTTTCTGATAGGCTCATCTCTGGCATACCTTTGCAGGTGTAGATATTTCCCATCATGCACTGTCACCCAGGTGAATGGTTGAGGGTCTTCGGAACTGTGGTACTTTGCAGAAAACGTACCAAAGGGTGAGCCATCATTTATCTTTTATTCTACCCCCACTAACAGTGGGAAACTCTGATAGGAGTCACTGAGATGTCTGCTGTGGTGCACTGTTTAGGGAAACTTGGGGAGTGTTATTTGGAATGGAGAGTGCCAACATCTCACTGTGGCAACACAACTGTTCATGCACAGAATCAATTATCTTCCGCTGTCCTGAGTTTGACAGGACACGTACCAAAAAAATGGGATTCTCCCAGCACATTCAGGCTAGTTGGCAATGATGCCATTTTCATCAGTGGTAGAGGGCTGGTGACCTTTGGACCAGGAAGCAAAAACAATTTAGTTGTCTGTGCTGTACCTTCCTCAGACACAAATACTGGCAGGATAGATTTGCTGACAGATAAGGCACAGAAAAACATAATAAAAAACTTAGAAAAACTATACGCCAATTAGGGTTGCCACCTTTTCTTCAAAAAAATACCGGCCTTGGTACTGTCTCCATAGACTTAACATTGGCCTGATGCCAATTTTTTACCGGCCTGCCGGTAAAATACCGGCCAGGTGCCAACCCTAACGCCAATACATTTCTAAGTGAAAATTATTGCAGCCCCAATCCATTGAATTATGTTAGAGAGCAGCCTAGAGGGCAATTTCCTCGCCCAGTCATCAGGTGTAGCTAAACCCTCCCATTGTGTGACCATTGCTTGGTACTAGCTCTCCGTCTTGCTTTCCTGTCTTCGCTGTTTTGTCTCATAGGTTTGATGTATGTTTCTACCACAGCATGCCTGGACCACAAAACCCCTGGAGGTTCTTCACTGGGGAGAGAATGGCTGTCGGAAGTCCTCACATTGCACCACAGATAGAGACTGCCCCAGTCTGGTCCCCAAATACGGCAAACTTTCCTTTACAAACTATGTACAACTTGGGGTTTCCTAAGTAGACTCTAGAGGGTTAAATAATATAAATATTAGTATGTTACTTAAATAAATAAAAAAAAAATCCTCTGGTGCCCTAGAATTAGATTTTGTTTACAGAGCTAGACCCACTGTTTGCTGCATACTTAATAGCAATAAACCAACAGTATTTTGAAAATAGATTTGATTTTGCTTTAAGAACTATGATAAACATAGCTGAAACACTGACATTAACGGAATTTGCAAATAATAATAAACAAGCAACAGAAAAATAATAATTGCTGTCAATTCAGGATTTTTTGGTTTCCAGGTGATGAAAGATATTTTTAATACATGGCTGTTTGAAGAGGCTATAATCTGATAGGATAAATAAATTCCACAGTGTCTAAGTGACTCAGTGTCCAACTCCACAAGCCACCCAACTGACCAATCAATCAGCTGTATTTATTATATAATGCCATTTTAAGAGAAATACAAAAAAAGACTTTAAAGGGACAGTAAAGCATTTTGTGACTGGGATCAGTGAGAAAGACCACAATCTGTTTCACTTTTCTTTCCATATTCTGTTAAGGGTTTGACACAAAAACTGTAAGGTCAGTAGCGTATCACTGAAAAGAATGGCAGACATGATTTTTGACAAAAATACGCAGTAGACAGTGATGCAAGGCATTGTGGGTAACGATATTGATGTTCTCTGTGGAAATAAGTTCAGCTATTTTTTTTTTATTTTAGTTTAATACACAGGAAAATTAGCAGACTTATTCAGTGGAGCTAACCCATCATCAGACCCCCTTCAACAAGAATTTGGAAACAAAGATTGTCATAAAATACATTCCGATAATCTCTAGTTTTCATGTATGGCATGGGAATGTTACATTTTCCCAACATCCAAGAGATGTTACTGTAACCCAATTCAGTGAAAGATATTTTTATTTACCTCACATGAATGAAAGACTGAGTTTACAACACCAGGAATACAAGAGAACATCCATATCTAAACATATTTTAGAATTGCTCTATTCGCCCACTCAGCTAACCAAAGACAGTACCATTATCAAGAGCTGGCCAGGTCAGGGGTGCAAGCTCCCATTACGAATTCCATAAAAAGGATTGTTCATTTTAATAGAGCTTTGTTTGTGATCTCGCCACCTCTGTTGACAGGTTATTCCATGCATCCATCACCCTCTCTGTGATGTAATACTTTCTCACTTTACATCTAAGACTCTGACATTCTAGTTTTTTTAAATTGTGCCTGGTTCATGAAGAAAAAAAACCAAGTGTAGACGTATCTTTATTTTGAAATAATATTAATAATAATAACATCCCAAACAATAACGAGTAAAGTATACTACTAGTGAGGATATTCATGTTTGGTAAAAGATCAAAAGAAACAATCTAGCAAGGAAAAGGAGACTGGGGGTATAATTCCCCTCACTCTTATCTGCAAAGTTAAAAGTGTTACCAGATGTATGTATTTGTAAAACATGACATTCTTCATTAAAACATTCAATTTAATCTGGCATCTTCCACCCTTGAAAACTAAGAGTAATCTTCAAATAAATCGGTCTATTTTCCCTGCAGTATTACAGCCCGAACCTACGTCTTTTTAATACTTTTTCTTATATTTGCTTACAGTGTTATGTATACAGGAATCACATTGTCTTGTATAAGTCACAAAATTCAACAGCAATAAGAGCTACCGAGTCCCTCAAAGTGACAGCTGTACTGCGCATGCGCAGTATCTTCTCTTCAATGTGCCGAACACCAGAGACTGAAAATAGGGATAGTTGGGTAGTACGTGACATTGATTTATTCTGTTAAAAAGTCCAGCAGGGTTGAATGTGGACCTCAAAGATTTTTTGTGCACCATCCACCACCCACCCATTGATGGCATGCAGCTCATAACATTAAAATGTCAGACTACATTGCTTTAAAATATAATATTCTGACACATAATTGAATTGCAAGCAAACGTTAAATTGGAAACCCAAGGTCTCATGTTCTTTTCTTACTCAAATATGTTCCAATCTGTACCCCCATAAGCACATACTTCAAACAGGAAAACAAATCCCCACTAACTTATCTGAGTGCTGCGTCAAAGATGCTTACTCATAAATATATGCGTAGCCCTATTGAGACAGTTTTCTGCCTGTCTCACTAATTTGGATTACATGGAGTGCTGAATTGTCCATTATTTGTATTCACTTTCTGACATAACCCAAGTTTTCAATAAAACCATATCTCAAAAACAAAAAAGAGAACTGTTGATTTTTGGAGATTTTAATATGGATTGGCTGAATTCTAAATATAATATATCATGTGCACGGTTTTATATATCATGTTCAAGGCTTTGGAGTTAACATAATTAATCTTTTCCCCAACTCCCATTAATATGAAGAGTCCTAATCATACTTTGCTAGGTTCTCTCCTCTTGTCCTGAGGCCTAGTGTACTGTGTGCACAAATTAAAGATCTCCCAATCCTGCCCAAGGTTATAATAAAAAGGTCTTTTAAGAAATGTAATTGTGAATGCTTTCTAGGTGATCTCAAGAATCTCCCATAGCACAGATTAAACCTAATCCCAGATCTAGACTGTGCAATTTATCTCCCTTGGGTTACAGCTGATCTGACTAAAATGTACCAGTTTAGAGATTCATTGTGGTCAAAGTTCAAGTGTACTGGGTCCATAGACATTACTGACAATAGCTAAATCCATACACGATCAATATTTAAAAGATAATTTGAACAATAACATTTCAATCCCAAGACATATTTGAAAAATCATAAGTAAGACAAGCATTTCTGTGAGTGTTATAAACAATCAAACTATTTTATACAGATCAATCCAGGCTCCCAACTACCCTCTTAAATGTATGCAATGACATCCAAACAAGCACGGACCAAGGAGACCTAACTGGAGAAATCTCCTTAATTGTTCCAAGGCCTTTGACATTGTAGACCATAGGATCTTATTCCAAAAACTTAAAAACTCAGGTACTAGTGATCATATGCAAACCTGGCTTCAATCATATGCATCAGATTGATCACAGTATGTGTACATTACTGACAGCACCTCCACCCCTCTCCCAGTCACATGTGGTGTACCCCAAGGCTCGATACTCGGCCCCCTGCAATTCACATTATTCATAATTTATCTGCCTAACATCTGTAAAGCCTCAACTATACACATGTATGCAGATGACACCATAATCTATACTAGTTAACCAAATCAGCTACAGCTTGAGTCTGTGCTCCAAGACTAGTTCACAGAGGTAGAAAAGTAGACCATAAATAAACTTTTTTTCATAAACACTGACAGAACTATCTAAATGCTCTTGGGAACACTACCTAAATGACAAAAATCTCAATTATGCATCAAAACCAAATTTACAAAGTATACTCACCGCAGTCAGTCCTTTCAAATATCTAAGTATGTGGCTAGACCCTAATCTATCCTTTTGCCGCCATATTGGAGACCACTCATCAAAACTTTATACCAAACGAGGTGCCCTGTACAAAAACTAATCATGCCTATTTCCTACTGTAATGAAACAGATGCTCATGCTAATCACTGAAGCTTACTACATTGTTTTAACTCATTCCGCTGGTATCCAAATGAACCCTTCATCTTTCTAGCCTTGTGTAGAATGCTCTAGTTTTCCTACAGAGCACCACAACTGTGGAATGACCTCACGGACACTATTAAATCTTCCCCAGCCTAAAATCCCTTAAAGGACAATTCAATTTTATTTTTTTTTGGCTCAGTGTTTTAAGACAATAATTAACTTAATTGAACTTATATATATTTTTTTTTTACTCCTCAGTCCTCTCTACTTTTATTCCTGACCCCTTTGTACAGTTGTGTCGCCAACACAAATGAGCTAAGTGGCCAAATGTGACAACCATATTGCAGTGCTGACGCAGCGTGCGTCGGTTATGCAATTTGGAAGATGCCCAGCAGTGAACTATGTGCACACATGCGCGATCGATTGAGTCCTTTAAAATACAGAAGAATTCATGAGAACCATGAGAACCCATGACTCTGCATGGGTTCCTCCACTGATTCTGCAGTGGAAGAAGCCTCAATCACGCATTCGTGTGCTACCGATCACACATGCACGCACGCACAGTTCATCGCTGGGCATTTTCCGAATTGCATTGTTCACAAAATTGCCAGCAATGCAATTTGGATGTAACATTCAGAGTCCCTAGCAGGGGCTGGGGACTCTATGAATGAAATTAAAGTATTAAGTAAGAGGCCCCCCTCTCCCAAAAAAATAAGTTAAATTAAGTTAATTATTGAGTAAAAAAAAGTTTAGTTGTCCTTTATCTCTGTCAATATACCTCATTACAGAATGCACCAGTAATTATGATTGATTGTATTTCACTTGTTTTCTTACCTGTCAGTGTTCTATTTGTATATTCATATTTTGTATTTTTAACATTATTGTGTAACCTATTGTAAGTATGCAATGTCCATGGACCCACACCTGAAAACAAGAGGAATCTCAATGTAACCTTCCTGACTATGCTTTATAAATCAAACAAATAATAAAAGCTATAAGCCAGTCGCCCATAAACCAACTGAAAATGTGTACTTGTGTCCTGATTTCATAAAGTGCACTATTTCTGTGAGAGAAAACCTCTAACCACATCCCTCCCCCCTCTCTCTGGTTCCACCTCTAATTTTGTCTCGTTAACTGATCTTATTTCAGTGCTGTATAGAGCACAATTAAAATAATTTGTCTCTATGTGTGTTTATACTTCCCTGCAAATGGCACACTTACTTGCCTGCATCCCACCCAAACCCTCCCTTACAATCCCCCACTACCCTAAATGATCTGCTAACACAAATAATCAGATGGTGGAGGACCACAGTTTTCTGGCGCCACCGACTAAAGCAGGAAGACGTGTTTGTGGAACTCAAAACTAGCAGGTGGCAGCCCAAGCCTGACCCATGCAGGATATCCAGGCTTTATGCATAAAACATTGATGCTCTCTGCGGAAGCTAGCATTGCAGAGAGGATCGTGGGAATTTTTTAATAGCTTGCTCAAGGGTAAGACTCCATAATGTTTATATTATTGCTTACACACCGAACGGTCTTTTCATTTGGTCTCAGTTGGAAGTAGACCAGGCAGCTGAGCAACATCTGGTTGCAAACTTTAGACAAAAGTATAAGCCAGTGGTCCCAGGGAATTTCAAAGTATCCTTGGAGGAATGCTGCTTGGCAAAAATCTTATCGCGATCTGTCAGTGTTCCAGGTCTCTAGAGAGGATTGCTGCATCGAACTTCCTCTAGAAGTGGACGTTTGCTGTGCGCATCTGCAGAAAAGAAAAACCTTAAAACTAGAAAGGCAGAAAATAATATTTTAGAATTTTAGAAAGAACATTGAGAGCCTCAGCGAAAGACAAGTGAAAACCACCTGACACATTTCAGATCAAAGATGCATTCCGATAGACTATTCAGTATTCAAAGCCAACCAGAACTAACCTAACACATAAGAATTCAAATCATGGTCACTGACAGGAATTCTATCAAATTAAATAGACTTTTTTTTACATAATGTATTTTGACTTCTCTAAATATACATTTCCCATCATCTAGACATCAATAGTAACAGTACAGTCTTTACGTGTTCTCAAGAAAAAAAAATCACCACCACTTGACTTTATTCAACACTTTGCAGACAGTTTCTGGTTTCTATTAATGTAAATGATGCTATTGCAGATACTAGTATTAAGGTTTGGTAGCAGAACATATAATTATGTACCATTACATTCTGAGGCAATAAATAAGAGATTTCAGCAATGTTACAAATTGCAGACTAAGGTAAAGATTTTAAAGAGCCCTCTGCAGGGTACAAATAGGGCTCCTGGGAGTCTGCCATATCATGCACACTGCCTAATGCCTTTGGAAAGTAGCCATGATAGATATAAACTAGGGTTTGACTATTTGGAAAGCAGTATACTGCTGCTCAATACAAGCAAATGTACATATATATATTTGACATCCCTGGCCCACACAATGAATTAAATGTTGTTTGTTATGTGAATACAGACCACAAATTACTAGCTATTTATTGTGTCTGCAGCATTGCAAGAACATACATAGATTAAGGATTTGATCTGCCCAGGGTGCCAAATACATTAGGTCTTCCCTGGGAAAGGGAATGGATTAGGTTAACCACCAAACCATTGTATTTAGGGTTATCTATAACAAATTCAGAATGTGCTGGTCTCTAATTTATGGATTACATTAAGTAATATATATATATATATATATATATATATATATATATATATATATATATAAAAGCGATCAAGCACTGATGTAGTCACCCAAACACTTGAAAACTGCTCATAAGACCTGAACAATCGCCAATTCTCTTAATTACTAGTAATGTTATCTACGCAGCTAGAAGGGAACATTGTACTCAATAATATATTAGTTAGGATTAGCCTGGTGTTAAAAGAACGCCACTACAAAAATAGTATTTATGGTGTATAAAAAGTGGCATACATGGTTTTTGAATTGGAAGTGTTTAGATCAAGAGAAGACGTACGTTAAATGTCTGAGGTGTCCAGGTACATGACCTCACCTTACATGTGAATTACACATTTTCCTCCAAGTAGCTAATTTGCATATCAAGCTACAAAGTGATGTCAGTAACAGGAAATACCACACATTTGTCTCAGTCGATACATTTGCTTACAGTTCTGCTAACACAAATGTATAGATATGTTTTATTTTCAACAGTACAAACAATGTTTAGGTGAGCCCTGTATTCAGTAGTTCATGAAAAGCCTGGTTGAGTATCATGGGAGTTGTAGTTGAACAACAACAGAGGCACTACCTGCTGTCTACCAGTGCTGTAGGCCAAAACTCTGTAACATTTGCAAATTAGATGAAAGACAAGGTAAAGATTACCAGCATTTACAGAAGATGTTATTTAGTAACACAAAAGCAGTTGCTTTTCTTTTTAGTCGATAAAAAGACAGCTCTCCTTCAACTCTATTTACATTATGAATATATGGAAGCATGAAGCACCCTCTAGTGGCCACTACTGGTATAAAATTATGCTTTTGTTCTATGGATAATTCAATTAAGCAATATGTTTGTATGCCATTAAATAAAAGCATAGTTATTCACTTTGTATATTGTTTTAACATGGAAAAAGGAAATTTAGATTTTATTTTATTCAACAAATGTTACATTTTCTTTAACCTTGTGACTATGCCTCCATTTAATCAATTCCCTGTGTATTTAGGAAAATAAAAAGTTTGTGTCTTCTTTGATTTCTCTAATTAAGGTGAACATATCCCTGGTTTATTCAAATATACTTATAAAAGATGCATAATTTAGAACTATATTGTATGAAATGTTCATACTTGTTTTCTCTAGATAACAAGTTGGCAGTGGGTCCCAACATACACATGTGCATATAGAAACAGAATGTGTCAGCAAATAAGAACCATTTGGCCCATCTAGTCTGCCCAAACTTCTAAATACTCTTGTTATTCATATTACCACCTTTTATTCAAACATTCTTTTTTTTACAAAACACATAGGGCTAAAATCAGTAAAAAGAAGGCAATGCTACGGAAGCCAAGAGAGGCCATGTTATTTGCAATATTGTTCTGACTTGTTTTCTTGAGAATTTTTTTTTAAGGTTAGAGAGATTTTCATAGACCACATTAACATACTGTAGGTACAGTAATGTAAACCAGAGCCACATGTAAAGCACTTGTTCAGAGAAAAGGTAATTTTTTTTTTACCATGGTGCAGAAATATAAAAGGTGTTCCGTGGACATAATGACCAGGAAACCACTTCACTGTGCTTGTATTGAACAGAGGAGATAGCCAATTTTCAGCCATCAGCACAGCCACTCTAGAGCAGCCTGCTGCTTTAACTACAAATGAGTCTGTTGTTGTTAAAGTGGCAGCCGGTCTGGGATTGCAGTTATTTTACCCCATCAGCCAAGCCAGTGAAGTTGTCTCCTGACCGTTGTGTCCACAGACCCTCTACCAAACTCCATCATATACAGAACAAAAATACAGCAGGCCCACACTATACTTGGACATGGAATCAGCACCAGATCATCTAAGTAAGGGTTAGGCACCCTAAGGCCCTCCAGCTGCTGATGAACTTCATCTCCCACAAGGAGGTTAGCACAGGAGTAAGGGAAATATAGTTCTGCAACATCTGGAGGGCCTCAGGTTGCAAGCACACATACAACAGCACTCTCATTGCACCCATGACTTGCCCCAACTCCTATGTTGCTCTAGCTGGATTTGCCACACCACCATTGATGCACTAAACTGCACCCAGTGAACTTGCTACAGTACCCAACCATCAAGGGTCTTGCAAGATCCTTGGGTGGAGGGAGCTGGATACCCGTGCACTCCCCTGGCAAACAGAAATCCTATTACCATGCCTTCCAGACCTCAGGAGTATGCAAGGTCACATGAATTCCCAAATGTTCAGCTTGTGGTATTGGCTGTCTACGCCTGCTTAAATTGCAGAAGAAAGCAGAGTAAATATTCTACCTTTATGAAGTTTTATCTACTTGTTTCCTAAACGTTTTTATTTTCATGGCTAGTGCGGTACAGTGCTCCTGGCTAAAATTCCAAAGAGGACATTAAAAATGGTCTCCCATACTTTTTGCTTCCTTCCTGCAGGGCAGATGCAGGCACTACAGATCAGAATGACTGAAGGCTCAGATTCCCTATTCTGCCTCTCATATTAACACATGCTTTGAGTACACAATGGTCTGGATAAGAGATTAAAGATATATTCCCCATTCCCTCAATTGCAAGCAAGGCTCTCTACCATATATATCAGTCTATCTGTGTTGGTCTAACAACATTTACCATACTTCCTCGAGTCTAAGATGTCATTGATTCTAAGACACACCCTTTTTCAGGGGTGCATCTTAGAGAAAAGTCTTAGAATTAAGGAAATCCCTAACACAGTTCTACTTGCCTTGCTGCATGACCTTGGAAGACGTAGGGGCACACATCATCCAGCGCCATAACTTCTCCCTCCATTTGTCAGCCCAAATGAGAATTTGGGCTGCCGAATCTTGAACGTAGAGACAAAAATATTGGCTTCCAAGACAAAATTTGCGTCTTACATTTGACAAAATGTAGCTGCCGAATGTAAGATGCTATCAATTCTAAGACGCACCCTTTTCCCACAGCAGTTACAATCTGGAAAATGCGTCTAAGTTTAGAGAAAATACAGTAGTTCCCCTTTATGCTCTGTACCAAGTGCTACGTAAATTGTTGCCTCAATATACATAATGTAATATGAGAACTATGATGGGAGCATTCTTCTGTTAAACCTCATCCTACATTAGGTTCATAGAGAGCCACGGTATACTTTGTTAATGATGTACAAACCACCAACATCTACCCAGAATTGTACAGGAAACAACAAGTACTAAACATCTGAGTAAACGTAGCTGGTCTGGGATTGCCGTGATTTTACCCCATCAGCCCAGCCAGTGAAGTTGTCTCCTGACTGTTGTGTCCACAGAATGCTTTTCTAGCTCTCTAGTATGCCATACAACCTAGACATTATACCTTCCAGTCTGCAACACTGAAAACACAAAACACAGTTTTTGTATATAATCACATTTTAATATAGAATACATTAGCATACTCTTTAATAAAAGGGAAAAAAGCAAACAAAAAACACTTATTAAAATGTAAACACTTACCCATTTTGGATGGACAGAGATCAACAATCCTTTTTGGTAGGGTTGGAGGAGTATTTAGCATCCTGCTTACCTTGTGGAGTGACATACCTCAGCCACAGAGTGGCAGTATCAATGATTGGAACAGGTTTTCAAGAAACATTTAAAACTCCCATGAATGGAAACTTCATACTTGCACAGCGGTACCATGGAGCCGTAGTAAAGCTGGGTTAAAAAAGACCTCATAAGGTATATCTACTAAAAAACAAAACATACTCTAAGTTAAAACTGAGCAAAAAAACTTTACATTAAAAAGTTAATGATGCTTTCATATATAACTTAAATTTTATAGAGCTAAAAGTTATATATGAAAGCAACATTGACCTTTTAATGTAAAGTTTTTTTGCTCAGTTTTAAGCTAGAGGATTATTTTTTTTTAGTAGATAATTTTGGGAAATTGAATGTTAAAATTCATTCCTCCAACTCCAAATCTGTCAATGTAAATCTGAACAGATCTGTCTACAAAGTACAAATACCTTATGAAGTATTTTTGAACCCAGCTTACTACTGCTCCAAAAGGCAAGATACTATATCTATCTATATATAAAATTGATCTTGCCTTTTTACTCATGTCAAGTCATGAATTTGAGTAAAATCAATTTGTAAAGTAGAAGAAAAAAATATTTGAAACCAAAGCTGTAAACTACAGAAACCCAGAGAGAATTTAACCCCTTGACGACAAAGGACGTGCCAGGCACGTCCTGGGAGAAACTCCCTTAACGACAAAGGACGTGCCTGGCACGTCCTGCAGTGAATGAAGCGGTTTTCGCGATCAACGATCGCGAAAACCGCTTTAACAGTGCTGGTCTATTGCCTCGACATCGGAGCGATCGTGGCGAGCCATATTGACGGAGCATGCTGCTCTGTCAATATGGCTAAGCCCTCTGCCGGTCTGAGCTTCGGAAGTGAAAGTAACTTCACTTCCGTCGCTCTGAATATGCTACTTGACCTTAGTGGTAGTTTAGTAGCATTGCAATGGAAAATATTTAAAATACATATTTAATTAATTAAAAACTGGTTATTTAGCTATATTAGCCTATAGGGTTAAAATTAAATATTTTTTAGCATAAGGGATAGGGTTAAAATTAAATTAAAGTTAAAAAATATTAATGGATATAATAAGGATTAGAGTTGGGGTTAAATTTAGTGTTAGGGTTAAATTTTGGGTTCGGGTTGGGGTCAAAAGATCAATATAGGAAAAAATCAAAAAACACTATTTTTGGTTTTTGACCCATAACTCGCAAAAAAATACCGAAAAATATGGAAACATGCATATTTTTGAACTCGGGAGAACATTTAGAAACTATTTAGACGGGGTCGTTTTTTAATGATTTTATTTGTGTAAATTATATTTTAGATCAAAGTTAGAAAAAGTGGGTTTTTTAAAATTTTTCATCATATTTTATGATTTTTTTGTAGTAAATTATAAGATATGATGAACATAATGGTATCTAATGAAAGCCCTTCTTATGACGATAAAAACAACATATAATTTGTGTGGGTACTGTATGTGAGAAAGAAAAAAATTACAGCTAAGCACAAACACCCTAGAAATGTCAAAACAGCCATTGTCACCAAGGGAAAGTCAAGGTGAAAATGTCTTGTCACTAAGGGGTAAAGATACATGGTCTCACTGGGCTTCCGTAGTAAACTTTACACTCACAGCAATCAAGCTATAAAGCGTAACCTTTCTGAAACAAGGAAAAACACTAACTTTTACGTACAAGTCTTCATTCTTCCATAGGAACTGTACTTATGCAGTTCATCTAATAGTCAATAACTTGCATTACCATTTTTTTAGAATAGGTATTGTAACTACAGATTAAAACATATTGATTTCGTCTTGTGGTATATGCACACATTTATCAATTTATTGGTTCTTGAGAATGGACTTGCACACTGGAGATGAAACAGTTCAACAGTTTTTAAGATAGAAGTCAATTAAAGAGCCAGTCAACCATGACTTTTTTGTTTAATGGTTGCATTAAATCTAATGAATATTTTGATTCATCTATTTTAAACTTAAAGCAAAAGTAACAGAGTAGGAAAAACATTCTCCCTTTCAGCTGAATGGGAGATTATTTCCAAATCAGCTAGTTTGGCCTTGGAGGACAACTGTAATGCAAAAAAAAAAAAAAGTTAAAAAGTATTTCTTTGAATAGCTTTAGCACTGCTAATATCAACAGTGCAGAAAAAGCTAAAAATTCCATTATAGTGGAAATATGATCCCCCCCCACAAGATACTGGCTGCATCCATACTGCAAATAATAGTGGTCGGACCCGATTGGAACTGCACATCCCTGTTTCTGACATACTGCACAAATGCGGTCTACAAGCAGTGATGCGCATCTGATCCATCCAGCAAGCACTATGGGCCAGTGGGAGCAATGAAAAGAGGTATTTCTGCTATCATGTCATTTAGCTTTTTCTGAACGGTTATTAGCAGTGCTAAAGCTATTTAAAGAAACATTTTTTTCACTACTGTTGTCCTTTAAGTTTAAAATTCCCTTCTCAATTTCCTGCAATTGAATTTCATTAATAAAGACCAGATAATGCAATTGAATCCACATATTTGTTGTGAAAAGCATCTGCAAATATGCAGATAAGTTACATTCCTAGCTGAAGGCACTCCCATAATGTCTAGTAGCCAAAATACATGTATTCATTTCTACAAGTGCTTATTCCATTTAAAGTTACACCATGTTATTTTTACATGACAGGTTCACTTTAATGTATAGAACATACTTGATTCCATGATGGGGAGGGTAGCATATATTAAAATACCTTGAAAACTGCTTAACAATTGTCTTGAATTTTAAAGACTGTTACATATAACAAATATACTCCCAACAAGACCCATACATTTGCTAACCTTTGGCTAGAAAATTAATAGTTGAGGCATTATAGTAACAAAAAAACAACTTCGTTCTGGTGCTATGGTGACACAGGCCGCAAGGTAGTGGATGGTGCATTTGCTCACTTACCGAGCATGCCATGCAATCAGGCCCTGTGCAAAGCATGGTGGGATTGAATTCCGGGACAACCAGAGCTAGATAAAAGGCAAGTTATTACTATAAGGCGTAAACTTAATTTGCTGGTAGCAAGGCTAGTATTTGTATAATTAATATTAGGAGCTGATTAATTGGGGACTTTGCTATGGCCTTCCTTGCTATTAACAGAAGGATTGTTTTTCATGGAGTAAACTACACTTGAACATCACAAGAGCATCTTCAGGAATAAAGCTCTGATGGAAAGATCATTCCTTCACATGTAGAATAAATCAACCTTTTGTTTCAAAGCAACATGCACAGTACAAAACTGCTTTATAACGATCCAGAATAACATGGCAACATGTAAAAAAAAACAAAAAAAAAATAATTGGCTGAATCCTTGCAAATTGAGCCATTTTGAGCAAATCATGGTAGTCTTTTTAAAGCGGTTACAGCATTAACTCAATAAGAGCAGATTTACATCAGTGGAGTCAAAAAGAAGTAAATTAAAAAGAAAACAACCCACAATCTGCCACATTCAGCATTTATTAGAGACAACACAGAGGGGGAGGGTGGGTATGACCCAAGTTAGCACGCATTCCCATTAGTAGTCCATGAGGTCCGGTTTGAAACCAGGAACACACACAAAAAAAAATAATAAAAGGAAAAAATATTGGAGAGAAAAAAAACAAACTCTTGGGACTTTTAGAAATAGCTTGGAACTACAAGTCTAATGCAAACAAGATAAAATCAGGCCAAAAAAAATATATGCAGCAATGTGATTGTGTGATACATGTTTCACAGTTATGTGCCACACTCCTCTCGAACAGTAATAAATTTAAATAGATTTTTCTTGACACCAGAAGTTCAAACTATGCAGACAGTGGTTAGACGTGACAGAATTATGTTATAGCACAACTTAAAGAGTTTGAAATGGGAACGGGAAAAAAAATATTTATATATTAGTATCATTTACAGTCTCTCAAGATAAACTGATATTATCTCGGGAACTTCCTTTCCAGCACTTTGAGGTCTACAAGATGTATCTAGAAAATTTACTACTGTGGAAAATGAAGACAGCTTAAATTCATTGTAAATTGGGCATGAACTTTTTCTTTTTTGTTTGTTTAGTTTTTTCCTTTTTTTTTTTAATTGCTGTAACATTGTCCTTCAGGCGGCTGAGGAAGCTTCATATTTTCTTTGGACATCATTAGACGCCGCATTTCTTGCAGAATAACTTTGATGCAATAAGAATTCTGCCATTTTGCTAGAACTGATATGGCTCTTGGGTCCACCTAAATGAAATAAAAAAAACAAGTCAGGGACCAGAAAAAAAAAAAGACAAGACAGACATTTAAACTGGACCATTTACATGTGGAAAACTGTCTGAAGAGCCAATACCAAAACGAGTGATGATTTTAGAGAAACACAAGCCTCGCTATTTAAAGACACTGTAAAGCCATCATTTTTAAACTAATAATTTTTAAATTATCTATTATGTTTTCATTTAGAAGACACCATTGAAGTCTTATGCCTCAGATTGTGGGCATGGTTTCTTGTCATGCTACTCTGTTGGCCTGTCAGATGGTTACAGAAATCAGGGCGTGGTCTAAGCCACACCTTCAGTGATTACAGCATGATGGTTTTCTCCCTCACTTACCCAGTGATGTTCTAAACAACTGATACAAAGTCAAAAAAACTGGTCCAATTTATTAATTTAAAAATTTGACATGCCCTAAAAACTTATTTAGAGATGAATAAATGTGGGGCTACATGTCAGGAAAATATGATAAGAGGAGAGAGTCTGTCCTGTCAAGCATTACGCATATTACATACTAGGCATTCATTCATACCATAACCCACTGATGGCTAATGTTTGACACCCCAACTGTTGTTGAGTACAGTTTCCAATGATGCTGAGCCAACTATTAGGCAGGATGAAACCATGGAAAATGATTTAAAAAAAAAACAAAAACCCAGCTGGAATGTCAAAGGTAAGCCATCACAGCTCTACTGCTCTTCTCCTTGAACTCATATTAGATCATCTTTAATACCACACTTCAAAAGTGTGATTGCTGAGCCACACCATACACTTGATCAGTGCTCCGCAACCTTTTCTCACCCACAGCACACCAAATCTCTTCCTAGAATTCAGCTGCATGCCACAAGCAAAAGCTTGTCTATGATTAAGAGCCCCCTAGTGTCTAAACTCCTTCAGGACAATGTTTTTTTTGTTCTGATGTTCAATTTAGACAACAGCCATTTTACACCTTCAATGACTTTTAAATAAAAGTATACCGAGGCAGGCCGGCAGTTAGGCGGCCCGACCGAGGCAGGTCGGCAGTTAGGCGGCCCGACCGAGGCAGGCCGGCAGTCAGGCGGCCCGACCGAGGCAGGCCGGCAGCCCGACCGAGGCAGGCCGGCAGTCACACACAAGTCAACAGTTTATGCGTTCAATGTGTCTGCACTAAAATTGATCGTCTGTGTTTTTTTTCCTCAGTAGCCAGAAGTATGGAGATCTGTATAGCAAAACACGAAGAAAAAAAAAAAAGGAAAAAAAAAAGAAAAAATGGTACCAGACACAAAATTCCTAAATTTACAACTGCTTGTCAAGGTAAATGCACTCCCAGCTAAATCCACAAACCCAAATACATGAGAAAATATACTCACCACTCCATTTGAATTATTAACTCCATTCATATTAATTTTTGTTACAAATCTAACAAACGGAGGCGATTCTGGGTATTTAGGCCCGCACTCTAATTTAAGGCTGTATATTCGATTTTCATAAATTGTCTGCAAAATAAACAAAAAATGCAAAATTAGGTTTAATGTTAGGATTTATGTTTAAAGCATAGATATTGTCTTCACAATTCAATACTCTAGTGAAGATTTAGAAATTGAACACAAAAGGTCAATTGATGTACGCAGACTATGCTTGACAGGTCTCTTCACTAAACCAGTGATTATCTTAAAGTTATCATCTTATTTGTAGTCTCCAGGTTTAATGAATAAACACCAAACCAAACAAATGGCTTCTTAATTAGACTTAAAATGTTAAATAAGATTTTAACCAACTGAAGAAAAGTTCTTGTGTTGAAAATCAGTGTTTTCTCAGAGTCCCTATCCAACAGCTGCTGCTGTTTGTGTTTTTATCAAGTGTTGCAGAATTTTTATTTAACCCATTAGTGACAAGACATTTTGACCTTGACTTTCCCTTGGTGACAAGGGCTGTTTTTACATTTCTGGGGTGTTTGTGTTTAGCTGTAAGAAGGGCTTTCATTGGATACCATTATGTTCATCATAACTTATAATTTACTACAAAACAATCATAAATTATGATGAAAAAATAAAAACATTTTCTTTGACCTAAAATATAATTTACACAAATACAATCATTGAAAAAGACCCCATCTAAATAGTTTCTAAATGTTGTCCAGAGTTCAGAAATATGCTTGTTTCCGTGTTTTTCTGCAGTTTTTTGCGATGAACCCAACCCAAAACCTAAATTTAACTGTGACCCTAAATTTAACCCCAACTCTAATCCTTATGCTAACCCTTATTAAATTTTAATTTTATCCCTTATGCAAACCCTAATTTAATTTTAACCCTAACAACTATTCTAACCCTAATCCTAGATTTAAGCCAATTAAGTTTTTTGTTTTTTTAATTGCAATGTTGCTGACTGTCTCTAGGGCAGGGCTTGACAAATTTAATTTTATTCTAGGAGCCAGCAACATTTTTTAGGAGCCAGACAATCACGCAAACATACACGCAATTCATAAACACACACACACCAACCCACGTCACATATACACCCCACACACACCAACCCACGTCACATATTCACCCCACACACACCAACCCACGTCACATATACAGCCCACACACACCAACCCACGTCACATATACAAACCCCACACACCAACCCACTTCACATATACACACACACACTTCACATATACACCTCCCCCCACACTTCACACATATACACCTCCCCCCACACTTCACACATATATACCCCCCCTTCACACTTCACACATATATACCCCCCCTTCACACTTCACACATATATACCCCCCCTTCACATATACACCTCCCCCCCACACTTCACATATACATCCCTCCCCCCCTTCACATATACACCTCCCCCTACACTTCACACATATATACCTCCCCTTCACATATACACCTCCCCCCCACACTTCACATATATACCCCCCTTCACATATACCCCCCTCCCACACTTCACATATATACCCCCCTTCACATATACACCTCCCCCCCACACTTCACATATATACCCCCCTTCACATATACCCCCCTCCCACACTTCACATATATACCCCCCTTCACATATACCTCTCCCCCACACTTCACATATACATCCCTCCCCCCCACTTCACATATACAACTCAAACATACACAAGTTTATTTTTTCCCTTCTTAACTTCTGAGTGCTGGGTGTCGTCTCTTGACAACCCAGCACTTAGCCGAAAGAGCCATGAAGATCGGCTGCGGCACGAATGTTTCCCCTCCCTGCTGCCTTACCTCATTGCTGGGGAGGGGGAACATTCGTGCTGCAGCCGATTCTCATGGCTCTTTCGGCTGAACACTCACACACGTGTTGCGCGAGGGGGCGGAGCTTGCTGTCTGTCCCCTCGCGCTGCAAAAGACGGATGGCAGCGGGAAGGGGAACATTAGGGTAACGGCACCCGGGCGCCAGGCTCCATTTCCAGGTCGCCATGGCGACCTGGCGCCCGGGGTTTGTCGAGCCCTGCTCTAGGGGCAATCAAGCAACACATTCAGAGTGACAGAAGTGAATTTTTTTTCATTTCCAAAGCTCTGACCACAAAAGGGAACAGACATATTTGAAGGAGGATGCTGCTCCTGCAATATGGCGCCCACGATCTTTCCGTGGGGGGGGGGGGGATCATGGGTGCCCAGGAGCCCAACGGTCAGTGCTGGCTATTGCCTCAACATAGGCATAAAATTACTATTATGTAAGGCATGTCATGTCAAAAGGGGTTAATACGCTATGGTGAAAAAATTTACACAAAAAACCTTTTTGACCATCTTGAAAAATCTTTTACTTTAATCTTTTACAAAAGCCAATTAAAAAAAAAAAAAACACTAAATAGGCACAAATATTTGTCCTGAGTTTGGGAGTATCCAACGGTTTAAAGTTTTTTTTGTTTTTCTTTACAAGTTACAATGCAATAAGTACATATAGCACACTGCCATTTCAAAACTAGCGATTGTGACACTGTAAAATTGATGAGCGTTGTGAATACCAGAATCACCCCCCACATGCATGGTTATGTGGCAGGTACAGGGGCAAAGTTGGGATACAGTCATTGCATCTTTGAAACCCTAATTTGTTTGTATTGCTTGCAGACTACATTTCATATCCTGTTCAGTCAGCCAATAGCGACTTTAGCATTATCATAAATATAGTCTATATTAGGAAGCACAGATCATTACTACCCTGCAGCTGTAGGGATAATTTATACAGCTGCTGAAGGAACCTATCTATTATAAAATATACCTAGAGGACCACTGACAGTCCTAATATGTCATAGGTCCGCTACAGGATAACCTTTCATTTTAATTTATATATTTTTTTTTTTGTTTAATTGTTCTATTTTTATTTAAACGTAACAATTGGGGAAGGGAAAAAAAGCCTATGGGAGGGGACTGGATGGGGGTCATGGAAAGACTACTATTACTATACTTAATAATCCAAGTATACTCACCCTGCCCCATAATCGGCGTGGTGTAGGGAGAGATTATAGCAGTCAAAGCAGAGATTTCCTTTGATTGCTATAAATATCCGATTGTCGTCATTGGCTGTCACAGAGAATGAATGTTTCTGGAGGGGCCTCAACAAAAATGTTGAGGCCCCTCATTCATGTTAGTTTTACACTGATCATGGTATATCAACATGCCTACCGCAATAGGATCTGCCATAATGGTCCAGAACTGTCACCGGTCCTCAAGGGGATGTTTGTCATCAGAGCCCAGGAACGTCATTGTTGTGAAGAGGTTAATAATTTCTATGGCTCATAAAAATAACTCAACTGGCACCTGAATTGGCTCCTAAAGTCTACATAAATTTGGTTGGCTGAAGTTGTAGTTTACAAACCGAGGAGACTTTGATGTAGCTTGCAGAGTTGAATTCCTACTCACCCTAGGAGGTCCAATTATCATACCAGTCCATCTTGTGAGTGTCATGTCCTCATCATCCTCCAGACCCCAGCTAACTGTCCCATCTCCCACTCCTTTCTGTCCTTCCTCAAGTTCTTCCAAGAGTCGAAAATTACGAGGAACTTTAACACCTTAAATTGTTAGAAGATGCCAGGTTAGGAGCATATGACAAACAAGACAAGACAAATGAAAACCATTTTACTATGAGCAAGGGATAAAATTTAGGATTATCAAACTTTGTATATACAAAAAGCGCACCTATGCTATTTTTCCCTAATCAGAAAGTTCTCCATCTCCCTCAAAAGCCAGTTGAGCTTTATAAATAGCAGGCCATTGTTCTTCTCACCATCATCAGAATTCAAATCTCTTTCAGTAGCGGTCCTTCACCCAATGTGTCACTGATAACAAATACAAATTAAAATTTATCACCATATAACACTCCTCTTTTGCTAGGTTTAGGAAAATAAAGAATCCATACAACCAGAGGTATAGGTAACAGTATGGAGCAGATTGCCTAGTCCAAGCTATGTTGGCAGTTAAACCATTAACATAATGGGACGAGAGATTGTGTTTTAATGCTCTATTATTAATTTCAGTTATGCAAGTCTACCTTGTTGTACACATGTTCTAAAATTTCCAGGTCTACATAACTGTCTGAGATTTAACGCAGGGCTTGACAAATTGAATTTAATTTTAGGAGCCAGACAACAGCACATTAATCACACAGACAGCCACATGCACTCATATATCCATACACAAGGCCTGACAAATCCCAGGCGCCAGATCACCATAGCAACCAGGAAATTTCACCTGGCGCCCAGTTATTATTATCCCTGATTGGCTCCCCTCGCCACTGGAATGATTTTTTGGTTTTGTTTTATTTAACAGAGTGCGAGGGAGCAGTGTGCGCACCGCACTATAGTGTCCGAGTGCCGGGTGTCACATGACTACTCAACAGGGCTAGAAGTGAAGATGGTCTGTGCCAGTGCAAGAGGCACAGACCAGGATGCAATGAAGTAAAACAGCAATGAGAAAGAGGGAGGGAAGTGGGAGACATTGATATTTGTCCTTTTTTTCCCTCTCTGAAAAAAAAGTGTTTGTGTATATATATGTGACTGACTGCGTGCGTGTGTATGTATATATGTGACTGACTGCGTGCGTGTGTATGTATATATGTGACTGACTGCGTGCGTGCGTGCGTATGTAAATGTGTGACTGACTGCGTGCGTATGTGTGTGACTGACTGCGTGCGTGCGTATGTATATATGTATATGTGTGACTGACTGTGTATGTATGTATGTATGTATGTATGTATGTATATATGTGTATATATATATATATATATATATATATATATATATATATATATATGCGGGACAGACTGCGTGCATATATATGTGTGTGTGTGTGTGTACAGGTGTGCGTGCGGAAGACTGTGTGCGTGCGGGTGACTGTGCGCGTGCGTACAGGTGAGACTGTGTGTGCGTACAGGTGACACTGTATGTGCGTATATGTACACAAAAAAGAAACATAGAAACATAGAATGTGTCGGCAGATAAGAACCATTCGGTCCATCTAGTCTGCCCAATTTTTTTTGAGTACTTTTATTAGTCCTCTGTTCCCGGTCTTATAGCTAGGATAGCCTTGTGTCTATCCAACGCATGCTTAAAATCCTTGACTGTGTTTACCTCTACCACTTCTGCTGGAAGGCTACTCCATACATCCACTACCCTCTCAGTAAAGTAATACTTCCTGATATTACTTTTAAATCGTTGCCCCTCTAATTTAAGACTATGTCCTCTAGTTGTGGTAGTTTTTATTCTTTTAAATATACTCTCTTCCATTACTGTGTTGATTCCCTTTATGTATTTAAATGTTTCCATCATGTCCCCCCTGTTACGTCTTTCCTTCAAGCTATACATGTTAAGATGCTTTAACCTTTCCTGGTAAGTTTTATCCTTCAACCCATGAACCAGTTTAGTAGCCCTTCTCTGAACTCTCTCCAAAGTATCAATATCCTTCTGGAGATACGGTCTCCAGTACTGCGTACAATACTCCAAGTGAGGTCTCACCAGTGCTCTGTACAATGGCATGAGCACTTCCCTCTTCCTACTGCTAATACCTCTCGCTATGCAAACAAGCATTCTGCTAGCATTTCCTGCTGCTCTATTGCATTGCCTACCTACCTTCAAGTCCTCTGAAATTATTACTCCTAAATCCCTTTCCTCAGATGTTGAGGTTAGTACTGTACCAAATAGTCTATATTCTGCTTTTGGGTTTTTACGCCAAAGGTGCATAATCTTGCACTTGTCCACATTAAATGTCAGTTGCCACTGCTCTGACCATTTTTCTAGTTTAGCTAAATCATTTGCCATTTGGCTTATCCCTCCATGAATATCAACCCTGCTGCAAATCTTTGTATCATCAGCAAAAAGACATACTTTGCCAACAAGACCTTCTGCAATATCGCTAATAAAAATATTAAAGAGAATGGGTCCAAGTACAGATCCCTGAGGTACCCCACTAGTAACAAGACCTTGCATCGAATATACCCTACTGAATACAACCCTCTGTTGCCTGTCACTCAGCCATTGTCTAATCCATTCAACAATATTGAAATCCAAACTCAAAGATTTCAGTTTATTGATAAGCCTTCTATGTGCGAAAGTGTCAAAAGCCTTACTGAAATCTAGGTAAGCAATGTCTACTGCACCACCCTGATCTATTATTTTAGTCACCCAATCACAAAAATCAGCGACTTTAGATGTTCAACAATCCTATTCTTGAACAAGGTTTCCATTATTTTCCCCACTGCTGAAGTAAGACTTAATGGTCTATAGTTGCCCGCCTCCTCCCTACTACCTTTCTTGTGAATGGGCACAACATTAGCTAATTTCCAATCTTCTGGAACTACTCCCGTTAACAATGATTGGTTAAATAAATCTGTTAACTGTTTTGCTAGCACACCACTAAGTTCTTTTAATTACTTTGCATGTATCCCATCAGGTCCCATCGACTTATTTGTCTTTACTTTAGACAGCTGAAGTAAAACCTCTTCCTCTGTAAACTTACATGCATCAAAAGACTCATTAGTCTTTTTCCCTAAATGAGGCCCCTTGCCCTCATTTTCATTTGTAAAAACTGAACAAAAATATTCATTAAGGCAGTCTGCTAAGCCATTATCCTCTTCTACATAGCATCCTTCTTTTCTTTTTAATCTAACTAATCCTTGTTTTACTTTCCTTTTCTCATTTATGCATCTAAAAAATGTTTTATCCCCCTTTTTCACTGACTGAGCTATAGTCTCTTCTGTGTGTGCTTTGGAAGCTCTTATAGCTTGCTTTGCCTCTTTCTGCCTACTCTTATAGATCTTTCTATCTTCCTCACTCAGAGTATTTTTATAATTACTAAATGCTAGCTTTTTCTTTTTTTACTATTTTAGCCACCTCTGCAGAGTACCAGTGGTTTCTTAAATTTTTTGCTCTTACTGACAAGCCTAATGCAATTTTCTGTTGCCTTCAGTAGTGCAACTTTTAGATAATCCCATTTCTCCTGGACTCCATTTAAATTGCTCCCGTCTGATAATGACTCCTTTACACCTAATCTAATTTTAGAAAAGAAGCCGACTGGCGCTAAATGGCAGGTACCGTAAATAAAAAAAAACATACAATAATAGTACAATATTTTTGAAAACACATATATATATACATATATACACACTACTATTGTATGTTTTTTTAATTGAAGGTACCCGCCATTTAGCAACAGTCTGCTTCATTTTTGTGTACATATACGCAGTAAAAAACTGATGGTGGATGCACTCACACACATATGTGGATAATGATCATATCTGTTGAAGCGTGGATATTCATTCAAAAAGTTTAATTTGATTCTGAAACAACAAAACAGCACAACATGTGCAGGACCAAAGTAATAACAGAAATATGGCCCCTGTTACAAGAAAAACTCACGGACTGCAAGACACAGAAATCGCTCAAAAGACCTCTCAGTCACTAGCAATAAATCCTGGAACGATGGAAAGTGCAGTGCTCTGTAAATGGATGCCTCTACGCGTTTCGCCGGACACCCTGTCACGGCTTCTTCAGGAGGAGACGAGTAATCGGCATGTAGAAAAGCCCTGTATTTATATACGTCTCTACGCGACGCCCACTTCTATTCCAATGACGTCTATCAGGTGCGCCGATGCGAGGAAGCATCCTCCGTTGTCATGGCCACAGTCTATTAGCTTGCTGCTTACAGAAATTTATCGACGCAAGTCTATATTAAGTCTATTTTAGGCTAAAAAAAACCTTGTATACCGGACACATACCATTTAAAAAGTATAAAAATCAACAAAGGAGAAAAATACAAATTATTCAATACATAAAAGAATGTTATTCAACATATAAAAATCGGATTACAGTTGTCATTTGTCAATACCAAAAAAGCATTTTCAACGAGATACATAAAAGACTGCGAGAGGTTTTATATGCATAAACATAGATCATCATTTCAAAAAATATATTGCAAAGACCACACACAGAAAAAGCATAACTTAAAAGAGAGAGAAGAGAACCAAATGGATATAATAAATGCTCAAGTATACATAATAAATGAGTATTACAAGCTACCAAAGATATATTACAGAAAACTATTTTATTATGAGAATCCAAAAATAAAAAATAAATATATATAAATGTATATATTAAAAATATATATTACTCATCATAAAACGACAATGTCGAGGTCGGTATTTAACCCTTTCCCACCTTTTGTTTTTAATTCGTGGATCCATTTGGTCTCTCTTTGGGATAAAACCTGGGTAACATTTCCCCCTCTCCAATGTGAGACTGTCTTATCAATTCCCATGGATACAAATTTATCAAAAGAGAAAAAAATGCAATTTTTACAGTGTTTTGGAACACTGAACTTTGTCAGCCTAGTATTACTGGGCCCCGCACGGGCATTGGAGAAGGTACACCACATTGCTCGTATTACAATTAATAAAATCCTTAATTTCATAAGTTTTTCCTGTAGCATTACTAATAAAGCTTGATGTGTGCCTAGATTGATGTTTGCACATCTTGCACATACCACATTTAAAAAGACCTTTTGGCTTTGTACTCAAAAAATGCTGTTTTGAGGTTTCGTCAGGAATTTTTGGTAGGGCACTAGGGGCTAGGATCTGTTTAAAATTATTAGCTTTTATGAAGATCACCTTTGGTCGATCCGGTAGTTTTTCACTTAGGTACTGATCTCCCCTTAATATAGGCCAAAATTTCTCCGTTGCTTTTGTAATAGCCTTTGCTTGAGAATTATATTGGGTGGAAAACAAAAAACTAAAGATATTCTCATCGGTAAAACTGGTTCTATGTGAGTTACCCCTCTATCGTAATAAAATTGATCTATCTAATTCTTTGACTTTTTTAATGGTCTCTTCAATGAGTTTAGGAGGATATGCCTTTTCTCTAAACCGTTCTTTTAAAGTAGTGGCCTGCTGTACAAAATCCTCATTTGAAGTACAATTTAGTTTTATTCGAGTTAACTGTCCTTTTGGAATATTTCCCAACTAATTAGGATGATGTCCACTCTTAAAATCAATATATCCATTAGCATCAGTTGGTTTAAAAAAAAAAAAAAAAAAAAAAAAAAAAAAAAAAAAAAGTCCGTGTGCCTACAGTACCATCTTGTATAAATAGGGTCATATCCAGAAAATCTATTTTTTCGGCACTGATTGTGGAAGTGAATTGTAATCTTAAATCAATGTGGTTGATATTATTAATAAACTCTTTCAAAGAGGACTTGTTACCTTTCCATACAATTAAGATATCGTCAATATAACGGCGCCACAGGTTCAGATTTGCCTTTAGGGCAGGTCTGTTCAAAATACCGTTGCTCAAAGTAATCTCTGTTCAGACTTGATGAGTGATGTTTTTTTCTTCCACACAAGTTTTATTCACTTCCACAATCAGTGCCGAAAAAAATGATTTTCTGGATCTGACCCTATTTATACAAGATGGTACTGTAGGCACACGCACTTTTTTTAAACCAACTGATGCTAATGGACAGGGCTTGACAAATTTCATTTGATTTTAGGAGCCAGAATTTTTTTTAGGAGCCAGACAATCACACAAACAAACGCAGTTCATAAACACACACGCCTACTTCACATATATACAAACACACCTACTTTACATATACACAAATATCCAAACACCTCACACACACCTACTTTACATATACACATATATACAAACACCACACACACACCTACTTTACATATACACATATATACAAACACCACACACACACCTACTTTACATATACACATATATACAAACACCACACACACACCTACTTTACATATACACATATATACAAACACCACACACACACCTACTTTACATATACACATATATACAAACACCACACACACCTACTTTACAATATATACAAACACACACCTACCTCACACAGTCTTTTCGTGGTTTATTCTCACTGCAGGTGGACATTCGTGCTGCAGCTGATCTCTGTTGGTCGGCCTGCTGAGTGCCAGGATGTCACATGACGACACCTGGCACTCAGACACGCGTTGCACAAGGGGGCAGAGCTTGCAGTCTGTGCCATCCGCACAGACTTTACCCCCTAGCGCTGCGGAAAAATTTAAATAAAAATCGGATGGCAGCGGCAAGGGGACCATGAAGCTGACTGCACCCAGGCGCCAGGTCTAATTTTCTGACTGCACCTGGGGTTTGTCAAGCCGTGCTAATGGATATATTTATTTTAAGAGTGGACATCACCCTAATTGGTTGGGAAATATTCCAAAAGGACAATTAACTCGAATAAAACGAAATTGTACTTCAAATGAGGATTGCTTACAGCAGGCCACTACTTTAAAAGAACGGTTTAGAGAAAAGGCATATCCCTCCTAAACTCCTTGAAGAGACCATTAAAAAAGTCAAAGAATTAGATAGATCAATTTTATTATGAGAAAGGGGTTACTCACATATAACCAATTTTACCGATGAGAATATCTTTAGTTTTTCGTTTTCCACCCAATATAATTCTCAAGCAAAGGTTACTACAAAAGCACTGGAGAAATTTGGGCCTATATTAAGGGGAGATTAGTACCTAAGTGAAAAACTACCGGATCGACCAAAGGTGATCTTCAGAAAAGCTAATCATTTTAAACAGATCCTAGCCCCTAGTGCCCTACCAAAAATTACTAAAGAAACCTCAAAACAGCTTTTTTTGAGTACGAAGCCAAAAGGTCTTTTTAAATGTGGCATGTGCAAGATGTGCAAACATCAATCTAGTCACACATCAAGCTTTATTAGTAATGCTACAGGAAAAACTTATGAAATTAAGGATTTTATTAATTGTAATACGAGCAATGTGGTGTACCTTCTCCAATGCCCGTGCTGGGCCCAGTATGTTGGTAGGACCATTCGGCCACTGAAAGAATGAATTTTCTAACATTTGGGCAGTATTTCAAGCAACAACCCTAGGCTGACAAAGTGCAGTGTTCCAAAACACTGTAAAAATTGCATTTTTTTCTCTTTTGATAAATTTGTATCCATGGGAATTGATAAGACAGTCTCACATTTGGATTCTCATAATAAAATATTTTTCTGTAATATATCTTTGGTAACTTGTAATACTCATTTATTATGCATACTTGAGCGTTTATTATATCCATTTGGTTCTCTTCTCTCTTTTAAGTTATGCTTTTTCTGTGTGTGGTCTTTGCAATATAATTTTTTAAATGATGATCTATGTTTATGCATATATAACCTCTCGCAGTCTTTTAAGTATCTTGTTGAGAATGCTTTTTTGGTATTGACAAATGACAACTGTAATCCGATTTTTATATGTTGAATAACATCCTTTTATGTATTGAATAATTGTTATTTTTTCGCCTTCTTTGTTGATGTTTATACTTTTTACATGGTATGTGCCCGGTATACAAGGTTTTTTTAAGCCTAAAACGGGCTTAATGTAGACTCGCGACGATAACTTTTTATAAGCAGCAAGCTAATAGACTGTGGCCATGACAACGGAGGACGCTTCCTCGCACCTGATAGACGTCATTGGAATAGAAGTGGGCGTCATGTAGAGACGCATATAAATACAGGGCTTTTCTACATTACTCGTCTCCTACTGAAGAAGCCGTGATGGGGTCCGGCGAAACGCGTAGAGGCATCCATTTACAGAGCACTGCTCTTTCCATCATTCCAGGATCTATTCCATCCTAGTGACAGAGGTCTTTTGGGCGATTTTTGTGTCTTGCAGTCTGTGAGTTTTTCTTGTAACAGGGGCCATATTTCTGTTATTACTTTGGTCCTGCACATGTTGTGCTGTTTTATTTTGTTTCACAATCAGATTAAAACTTTTTTAAAGAATATCCACGCTTCAACAGATATGATCATTATCCACATATGTGTGTGAGTGCATCCACCATCAGTTTTTTACTGTATATATATATATATATATATATATATATATATATATATATATATGGTTTCACAAATATTGCACTATTTTGTATGTTTTTTTAATTTAAGGTACCCCCCATGTAGTGCCAGTCTGCTTCTTTTTTGTGTATTGTTTATGAGCATTCCGGGGAGTGCTTCAGAAGGCGGCAGCGTGTGGGGTACCACAAGTATTATATTAATATTCATCTGCACAGTGTTCACTTGCACAGATCATGTTACATTTTTGTGCGTGCGTATGTGTGGCTGACTGTGTGCGTGCGTGCGTATGTGTGGCTGACTGTGTGCGTGTGTGCGTATGTGTGGCTGACTGTGTGCGTGCGTGCGTCTGACTGTGTGGCTGACTGTGTGCGTGCGTGCGTCTGACTGTGTGGCTGACTGTGTGCGTGCGTGCGTCTGACTGTGTGGCTGACTGTGTGCGTGCGTGCGTCTGACTGTGTGGCTGACTGTGTGCGTGCGTGCGTCTGACTGTGTGGCTGACTGTGTGCGTGCGTGCGTCTGACTGTGTGGCTGACTGTGTGCGTGCGTCTGACTGTGTGGCTGACTGTGTGCGTGTGTGCGACTGTGTGGCTGACTGTGTGCGTGCGTGCGTCTGACTGTGTGGCTGACTGTGTGCGTGTGTGCGACTGTGTGGCTGACTGTGTGCGTGTGTGCGTCTGACTGTGTGGCTGACTGTGTGCGACTGTGTGCGTGTGTGCGTCTGACTGTGTGGCTGACTGTGTGCGTGTGTGCGTCTGACTGTGTGGCTGACTGTGTGCGTGTGTGCGTCTGACTGTGTGGCTGACTGTGTGTGTCTGACTGGCTGACTGTGTGCGTGTGTGCGTCTGATTGTGTGGCTGACTGTGTGCGTGTGTGCGTCTGACTGTGTGGCTGACTGCGTGCGTGCGTATGTGTGCGTGTGTGCGTGTGTGCGTCTGACTGGCTGACTGTGTGCGTATGTGTGTCTGACTGGCTGACTGTGTGCGTGTGTGCGTCTGACTGTGTGGCTGACTGCGTGCGTGCGTATGTGTGCGTGCGTATGTGTGCGTATGTGCGTCTGACTGGCTGACTGTGTGCGTATGTGTGTCTGACTGGCTGACTGTGTGCGTATGTGTGGCTGACTGCGTGCGTGCGTGCGTATGTGTGGCTGACTGCGTGCGTGCGGCTGACTGCGTGCGTGCGGCTGACTGCGTGCGTGCGGCTGACTGCGTGCGTGCGTATGTGCGGCTGACTGCGTGCGTGCGTATGTGCGGCTGACTGCGTGCGTGCGTATGTGCGGCTGACTGCGTGCGTGCGTATGTGCGGCTGACTGCGTGCGTGCGTATGTGCGGCTGACTGCGTGCGTGCGTATGTGCGGCTGACTGCGTGCGTGCGTATGTGCGGCTTACTGCGTGCGTGCGTATGTGCGGCTTACTGCGTGCGTGCGTATGTGCGGCTGACTGCGTGCGTGCGTATGTGCGGCTGACTGCGTGCGTGCGTATGTGCGGCTGACTGCGTGTGACCGAATGTATGGGTGCGTGGTATATGTGACCGACTGTATGGGTGCGTGGTATATGTGACCGGCTGTATGGGTATGTGACCGACTGTATGGGTGTGTGGTATATGTGACCGACTGTATGGGTGTGTGGTATATGTGACCGGCTGTATGGGTGTGTGGTATATGTGACCGCCTGTGTGGGTGTGTGGTATATGTGACCGCCTGTGTGGTATATGCAGCTGGCTGTATGGGTGTGTGTGTAAATGACTTTTTGCTGGCTTCTTAAAATAAGTTCAATTAGTCATGCCCTGGTTTATAGTATCAAAAAGATACATATAAATAAATAGATCTATATGTAATTCCCCATGTGTGCTACTGCGCCTCTCTGTGTGATTGTGTCTGTATGTTGTATTGACCAACATGCCATTATCTGGCTCCTAAAACTGAATCCAAATTTGTTGTGCTCTGGTTTGCAGTATTAATAGAAAAAGTGTATCCATATCAATCCACATGTCATTCATTCCCCATATGGCACCACATACAAATAAATGTTGAGAGAGAGAGCTACATTGAGATATTCATAGTAAGCAAACAAGACATTACCATGTCATAGAATGTAATGATTTTTTTAAGGATAACTATATATGCAAAATATGAATTTAATAAAAAAAAACAAGTGTAATCATTTTAAGTAGAAATGCTTCAACAAAGGAAACCAAATAAAGTACTTATTGAGCCCACTTTATTCCATATAGCTCTATCAGGTGGTTATCATATTGGTCAGAATCTTGTACCAGATGAAGGAAGCGCAAAACCAAAATTCAGATCAACATTACAGGCACCTGGTAGAGCAGGGCTTGACAAATTTAATTAGATTTTAGGAGCCAGCAAAAATTTTTAGGAGCCAGACAATCACGCAAGCATACACGCAATTGATAAACACACACGCCTACTTTACATATACCCATATATACAAACACCTCACACACACCTACTTTACATATACACAAACACCACACACACCTACTTTACATATACACAAACACCTCACACACACCTACTTTACATATACCCATATATACAAACACCTCACAGACACCTACTTTACATATACCCATATATCCAAAAACCTCACACACACCTACTTTACATATACACAAACACCTCACACACACCTACTTTACATATACCCATATATACAAACTCCTCACACACACCTACTTTACATATACACAAACACCTCACACACACACCTACTTTACATATACCCATATATACAAACACCTCACAGACACCTACTTTACATATACCCATATATCCAAACACCTCACACACACCTACTTTACATATACACAAACACCTCACACACACCTACTTTACATATACCCATATATACAAACACCTCACACACACACCTACTTTACATATACACAAACACCTCACACACACCTACTTTACATATACCCATATATACAAACACCTCACACACACACACCTACTTTACATATACACAAACACCTCACACACACACCTACTTTACGTATATACAAACACCTCACACACAGCTACTTTACATATACACATATATACCAACACACCCACCTCACACAGTCTTTTCTTGTTTTCTTCTTAACGTGTCCCCCCTCCCTGCCACCTTTACCTAACTGCAGGGGAGAGGGACATTCGTGTTGCAGCCGATCTGCCTGCCGAGTGCCAGGATGTCACGTGACGACACCCGGCACTCAGACACTCGTTGCGCGAGGGGGTGGAGCTTGCAGTCTGTGCGGATTGGCACAGACTTTACCCCCTCGCGCTCCGAGAAAATAATTTAAAAAAAAACTGGATGGCAGCGTCAAGGGGACCATGAGGCTGACGGCACCCAGGCGCCAGGTCTAATTTCCTGGTCGCCATGGCGACCTGGGGTTTGTCGAGCCCTGTGGTAGAGTATATGGAGAAAAAGAACAGCATTTATTTTATTTTTTTTGCACGTGTGAAAAATTCAGTGCCTCAAGTATGAGGATCATCTGCTATGTACTTCTGATAGTATATACCAGTTAACCCTTTGACCAGCAGCTGCCATGCTTCCCCAGGAAGGACAGGTAGGTGATTGTCTCTCCTTGCCAGTTCAGAGACAGACCCTTGTTTTTAATGGCGATCAACAAGGGGGCCTCACTAGCAGAGGCCACAAACCAGACGAGCCATTCTATGTATTTGCCTTACACTGTAGTCAGTTTTGTTTTTTAATTGCCCATGTTCAGGGACACGTAAGCACAATGGAAATACATGGTCCAGCTGAGTATTCTTGGAATATGAAATGTTGGTAATTAGGCATCCTGTAGCACAGATGGATGTTAACGCTAAAATTAACATCATTTAGTCATGTTTATTCCATATACTTCACAAGGCAAGACACATCCCAGGAGCCAGGGATGCGGTCACAAAAAAATAAATTAGGTTGTATCCTATATAGGTCAGTTTAGCTCCTACAGTCTACAAATGCACTTGTGCAAAAAAAAAAAAATAAGATTAGCCAAAGCGCAATGAAATGAATAGAGCAAATGTGTTATTAATCTTATGTTTCCCTCTTTGTTGTACATACTTCCAGCATGCACTGCGTTGTGGGAGTCCATCAGGTGCATAAGGTATGCTCATAGGCAACTATTCGGTGGAGAGGGTCAAAACCCCCTCGGTCCATGGCATGCAAAAATGCAAGTCCTGTTGGCAACAGCCACATCCCTGAACATTCATATGGAAGCATCATGGCTGCTGGCCAGAGCATAAACTGTCATGTCCCTTTTCTTCTCGTACTAGCGCCATGTTAGAAGCACAAGTGAAAAACTAAAGTTTAGCTGTACTTTAAAACTAAGTGACAGATCATGTAGAAAAGGACATGGCATCACTATAAAGACAAATACAGGGTGCTTGCCAAACTGCTAGTAAATGAACATATGACAAGTTGTACTAAATTTGAAGGAGAAGCTTTTCTCTCTGTGCTGTTGGTACATCTACACTTCACAGATAAAATCCTTCAACAAACAATTTCCAAATGTGGTCACCTTTATTAATAACACTGGTTCCAAAGTGACTGGTAAACTGGGAGAGTTTCAGAACCAACATTACGATAATAGAAAAAAAAAATCACTTGAATCTACTAACAAGGCAAGGTTTTATGTCTAACTTTACTTTAAATTTACAAATATATTACCAAAATAAAGTTGCTATAGTTGGATTTTATAGATATGTACAGTATTTGACAAATCAGAGGACTTTCTTAGCGCCTTAAAAATAGCTAATCCTAAAGTCTACAAATATTTGTCAAGGCATGTTAAAGAAAATAATTCAACAATGATATACATGTCTGGTCACAGATTTATATCATCTGACTGGGGCTAATGGGAAGGAAGTTAAGTGATGCTGTGAGTGTCAAAGTGTGAGTAAAGAGTTGTTTGGCAGTCTGAGAGTCATTGTAAAGAAATGATTTTCCACATGCT
Source organism: Pelodytes ibericus (assembly GCA_036172795.1). Taxonomy (NCBI): domain Eukaryota; kingdom Metazoa; phylum Chordata; class Amphibia; order Anura; family Pelodytidae; genus Pelodytes; species Pelodytes ibericus. The sequence goes on from CM069862.1 coordinate 141,811,254, forward strand.
CATTGAGTATCCACCTACACCCTTACAGGAGTAACATAAGAATTCTGGGTCACCTGCTTTGCTGCTGTCCTGCTCATTTCACAATCATACAAGGGATATAATTTAAATATTTAAGTTATATAAAACAAAATACAGTGATGACTGCACTAGTAAGGCATCAATCTCCAAACAAGCAACCTATGAAGAGGTTACATGGCTCCAGCCATAGTCTGACCTCAATTACCATGCAATAGCTTTATTGTGGAGCTGTATCCATGCAAGTCATCATTTCAGGTTTGATAACAGCTACATGTACTCCACAAAGATCCTTGCTTGCCAGTCTTTGTCCAGCCATGTGTTTTGGTACCTCAGTGTCGCTGAATGCATGGGTGTGTGTGACGTTTTTGATATTTTGATTACTTTTTTTTTTATTTTGTTGGACATGAGTGTTTTGGGCAATTATGGTTATTTGCATACCAGTGCTGTAACTAAATGTGGTTTAATCACATGAGCACCTATATCAAATACCTGACTTATTTGCTCCGAAACTACTCAGGCAGTGTTTCAAAGCAATTCCTGAGATGATCACTAGAGTTACCTGTTAAATGCATTTGCTGTAAAAGTCATTTTAAACATTTTAAGAATTACGTTTCTTTTCTGTCTGTCCTTTTGTGAAACAGTCGTAGTTGAAATGAAAGGCGCTGAATGCACCTGTTTGTGCAATGTATGTTGAAATATATACATGCAAACAACACCTGCGCAAAGCACTGCACAGCATAATTGGCGAGTGCGCAGGAGGTCCCATGATAATCTGTGGTGCACTAAAGCATGTGACTTCAGCAGAACCTTACAGACAGCAGGTCTAGTAAAGGAATTCCCTTTATAGTATTCTCATAATTTTAGCTATGCATATGCTAGCCCAGGCACTACACTGTTCCTTGCAGCTTGTGCCACGGCAGTAACAGAGCCAGAAATGGGCACCCTCAATTTAATTTTAACAAAAAACACCTATTAAATTAATTTGCTAGCCAATAGGGTAGCATGTCTATACATTAAATTAGGATCATAATGGGACATTGTCATTTTAAGCATAACAGAATCCCTTTAAACATTTTTAGTAGTTAAGGAAATCTCTGCAGCAGCTTTTGTATCCTTAAAGTTGCATGTACTGCCTGATACAATTCTTTGGCATTGTTGTTCCCATCACCTACAATTTTCATGGTGTACAGCGATGGTAACTGCTAGCAGTGCATAACATAGTGTTGCCTAACTTTAGCATTACAGCTGCTATGGATGACACTCCCTACAACAGCTGTAGCTTGAGTTTACCCATCAACAAATTAAGGAAGAGAGCAGCAAAAGCCAGGGTTTCAAAAACCCATATTCGTGGCTCCTAACTTTTTTGATTATTATTCATCCAACTCAGTGTGTCCCATGAACCCTGCTTCTAAAATCAACCAAGACTTCTCCAGTATTGGTCTGCCTGGCTCCAAAAGCCTTCAAAATTTAGCAAGTCCTTGGTAAAAAAAATTTAGACTAATGCTTTAAATGGTTTGATTTAACCCTTCTCTTTCATTCTATGCACAGAAAAGGAATTACAAAAATAAGAAAAAAACAAACCCATCCTGTTACCCCATTGGGATCAATGAATAAAAAGCAAGTAGGACTGCAGCATTTAACTATACCTCCACCAAGCACCGCAACGCCCACTTTGTGAGGTATAAAAACCAAAATGAAGGGTACTGGATTCTCTGAGGGTCCTTCTAAACTGCACACTCATAAATTGTTTTGTTTGACGGGCCAGGAGTCTCAATTAGCTTATGGACCTGACAGAGCAGATTCATGGGATGAGGGGGTGGTGGGAAGGCCCTAACCGGTCAGGCAACGCCTCAATGAAGTGAAGAGAAACAACGATGTGGCCCAGCCCAAGGGAGCCACCCGTGTGCTTATGCGACACCACCCCAACTCCACTACCCCATCTCTACCCTGGTTCCCTCCGTCCCTCAGCTCACCCGAGCCCGTGGTGGCCGCCATCTTGCGTTCGCTGTGCTCCGGAGCCGGCCTCACGGTGACGTCACAGTAGGTGGAAACCTCATGCTACTGTCAGAGGGGAAAAGGTTGTAGGCGGGGCTGGCGACATAAGAGAAACCATCGAGACAGCTGGAGGACCTTGAGACTATCTACAAACGTCACACGTCGGCAACGAGGCGGCCATGTTTAAGGTACATAACACATTAGCGTGGGGATCTCTTTGATATTCATAGTTCTACTCACTAGAGACACAATACCACTTATCCAGCTTATTACCGGTAAGGAATAACAATTTGGACTTACTATAGCGGATTTATAGTAGAAGGAAATCTGTGGAAAAATAAATTATATTTTATTAGTAGAAGAAATCAACCCTGGGCGTAGTTTGTTGCGTGTTTATAATTCACTTTGTGATGGAAGTGACGTGATAAACGTTGAATTTCCGGATGGAAACATTCACAGTGAATCAAGACAGGTACCAGATTGATTTTGTTTTAAGAGAAACATGACAAAATGTGAATGTCAAGTGATGCAGAATTAGTCCACTTTAAAGTATCTGGAGGACTCAATAATGAACAAGGACAACGATCAGATCACAGAGAGGGTCTTGAATCTCACCTTGAAGATTGTCTATCTGCTGACTGGAGACGATTACATCCTTACTAAGAAGCCTGTGGACAGTGTCACACAGAGAAGCAAGCCATGGGCGTACAAGGAGTCTCACAGACTACAAACCCCCATAATGGAGCTTCCCCCTCACCCACTCATTATTCATGATAGAAATAACGACCAGAAGATCCTGCAACTGACTAATAAGATTATTCATCTTCTCAATGGGGAGTTTCCATTAAGATGTGGGGATGTTGCTGTCTATTTCTCCCTTGAGGAGTGGGAGTATGTAGATGGCCATGAAGGTCTACACAAGGACTTCGTTATGGGGGACTGCCTCCAGTCCAGCTCAGTTGATGGATGCAAAGGCAGAACTATGCCTGACAGAGCTGACAATAGGATACCTTCCTCAGCGTGTACAAGTGTTAAGAAGGTAGCATACCCAATACTACATAAACCAAGCAAAAATGTTAAACAAGTGGAAGAGAAATCTGCTGTATCTAAAGATGGACATTTCACTGGTGCGGATAATAATGCAAATAGTCCGGTAAAGGAGAAATCTCTAAAGGTAGAAGGAAATATCACTTCTCCAAACATATGTAAACCTATCCAATTAAAAGCAAACTCCATTCCCAATGAAGAAGGCATTCACAATGGCATGGATAAACTGACACAATCCAGACAGACTATACGTACAGCTACTCCTATGATGGGGAAATCAACCGCACAAAAAGGAGAACATTTTTCAAATACTGATGTATATAAACCTAAAGAACATAGACAGACAGGATCAACACACATTCATATTAAGGAGAAATTAACCACTGGAAAAAAAGCAAATATAACAGAGAGATGTTCACCTGCACAATCTGAATCTGTTTATATAAGCGATCACAGCAAAGTGAAATGTAATACACTGCAAATCAATAAAAGTGGCAAAAACTTTAAAGATATGACTGATGAGATGGCTCACCAAAGAGCACACCTCACAAAGAAGGCAATTCATAGTTTGGAGAGTCCACGGTTTAATAGTAACTCCCAACTTAAACACCAAAATGTCCACAAGAGCAATAACCTGACTTGTTCTGTATGTAAGAAAACATTCTCTAGTAAATATTGCCCTCTTAATGTAGGAAATAAATTAGTAGTATGTTCTCATTGCAGACAGAATTTTTCAAATAATCCACATTCCACCCCCAAAGGTGGGGTACCAGTTGCTGAAGCCAAAAAGTTTACAAGTAAACCTAATCTATCGCATCAGCAGATTCACAAAGGACAGAAGCTGTATACATGGTCTGAATGCGGAAAGATTTTTACAAAACACTCAAACTTAATTTCACATCAGTGGAGCCACAAAAAAGAGATGTCATGTTTTTCGGAGATGTCAGATGCTGCTAAAAGCTGCACAGTTTACACAGGAATGGGTCGTTTCTCGTGTGTGCAATGTGGGAAATGTTTTACAAGTAATGCAAATCTACGTACACATCAGAGAATTCATTCAGGGGAACGGCCATTCTCATGTGTCGAATGTGGGAGATGTTTTACTGATAAATCGAACCTTGTTAGACATCAAAAGCTGCACACAGGAGAAAGACCATTTCCATGTTCAGAATGTGGGAAAGGTTTTATAAGGAAGTCACAACTTTCAGCTCATCGGAAACGGAAACATCACACACGACCGTTGTGAATGCTGTATTACCACCACATCTCACTGGACACCTGAGCATTCACGTTCAAGTGGGAGTAAAGGAAAGGAAAAAGGTCACCCTAAATAAGAGCTTTCTGCCAATAACCCTTCATAAGATATTGACTTTACATGTAAAGGATAACTAGGGGGAAACAAATTATTCTTTTGTTTTTAGAATCTTGGGTTCTGATGGGGCAGATCTTCCTTTATTTAAGCCACAATGAGGCAGATCTTCCTTTATCTAACCCAAGATGGGCCAGATATTCCTTTTTTTCTAATCCAAGATGGGGCAGATATTCCTTTTTTCTTTCTAACCCAAGATGGGGCAGATCTTCCTCCATCTAACCCAAGATATACAGACATATATATATGTATATATATATATATATATATATATATAAAAATATATATATTTTTTTTTTTTTGGGGTCAACCCAATGCCATTTAAAATACTTACACTTGATGCAATCTTTCATTAAGCATGAGTTAATTTGTTTTGCTAATTGGTGTTTAAACACTTGCACCAATCATCTGCCATTTTTTAAATTATTGCTTTGCTTCAGAGAATATCTTCACCCTGTAGTGACAATATTTTCCACTTCAGCTCATAGGTACATTTGCATCTCAAAGACCCAAACAATGTATATGCTGTGGATTATGAGACACTCAGAGATCACAGCAACATTGTTGTATCTATAGAGTCAACATACTTATTTCCTAGAAGCAAAGCTGTTTGACATGTTGAACGTGTTCGACATATCTGCAAGTAATATCACAGGTAATAAGAAGATTTAAAAAATGTTTATTCTTAAAGTGACCTTTATTTAAGAAAAATAAACTTATCTGCCTTTATTCTCTTTAATGCTTCAAATGTGCTGTTCTATGGCAGCACATAAACACACAAAATGCAGTCTATACGAGACAACAACATATGCTATTTATGTAAGTCAATTCTTGGGCAAGGTTTCAAAGTGAAGGAATCGGCAGATAAATTCCCATAATTTACCTATGTCAATAGTCCCAGGATATTTTCAATTAAATGTTTTTTTTAATATATATATATATATATATATATATATCTGTATACACTTGTGCAGGCAGTTGGCAGACAAGTGGAGAAATATACATAGTAAATTATTACATTACTATTTTTTATATAGTGCCAACAAATTAAACAGTCTAATCTGGTTGCAGAGGAATAATGTGAGTGTATGTGGGTCTAGGAGAGATCTGAGTGAAAAGGAGGGGAAAAAACCATTAAACACATGGAAGAATGTGGAAGGAGATTAAAATTAACTGGAGAGTGACCAAAGATAGTGAGAAAGTAATTAAGAGTGAAACAGATTTAAAGGTGATATATTTCAAATTCTTAATTGTTCATAATGTACAAAATATCACTGACCCAAATGTATTGTCATTACGAAGCTGGGGAATTTATAGGATTTGTAGTGCAGCAGCACCACAGTAGGACCTAGGGATTATTTAATGACTGGACTACATTTATCGAAATGGATGTTAACATTTATTATATTAAAGTACCTGTACCATATCACAACCCCATAAAAATTATAAGTGAAGTCACAAAAAGGATGTTAAAACCACATACAGAACAATTTTATAACAAAATGTTGGGTCTGCAACAAGCCCACATAGAAATACATGGTAAAGTGTTAGAAAACATGTTTGTTATATATCCTTCCCCTTATTATGTTTAATAGATAAATGCCTTGTATTTGTGAATGCTCATATAAATCCAGTAAATGTACTAGTTAATAAAAGCGTTATCAAATCTCATACAGTGTTTGCTTTGAGTTAATTATTGATAGATCACCTTAAGGCAGGGCTTGACACGCTTAACTGAGTTTTAGGAGCCAGCGAAAAAAGTCTAGGAGCCAGACAACGGCACGTACAGACAGTCAGACAAACATACTGGTTTGTAATTACTTTGCTTAGCTTAATCAATAATTAGAAATATCTTTTGTATTTGTCATTCACAATACTCGATAGCTTTTGATTCACACAGATTTTATTTATTCTTGTAATCACATCATACCAGGATAGGTATAATGTAATCCATCTACTAGCTGTATATTTGCTTACACCCATACATAATGATCTAATTAATATATTTTGTTATTTATTTTTAGATTGAGTAGCGCATTCCAAGGTGTTAATGTCAAAGGATGGATATGATCACATTAACCCCTTCATGTCCGATGGTGCTTTGGTCCTTAACGACCAAAGCACCATCAGCGTCTTTTTGTTCCTGGGCGCCGATCACTTTGTGATCGGCAGCTAGGAACATCCAGGCAGGGACCCGATCAGGGTCTCTATAGACCCTGTCGGTCCCTCCCGACATCCCACGGTAATTCGTGACGTCGAGGCATGTCTGAACCAGGAAGTTCGGGAACGCCGGGATGTAAGTAATGTAGCGGATGCTCGGTTTGAGCATTCGCTTGTCAAAGTGGCCTCATCTGACACTGGGGATCCCGCTGCAAGTCCCTGCAGCGGGATCCCCAGTACAGCTCATTGCAGGGAGCCGCGATGAGCTGTTACCTGCAGGACGGACCATGCTGTCCTGCAGGTTTTTACTGTAAAATGGAGCCAACGCTCACTTTGAGCGTTCGCTCCATTTTCTGTGTCAGAGTAAGGCCACTCAACGTAGCCTCACCTGACAGTGGGGGCCCCGCTGCAGTCTGCACACAGCTCATCGCGGGAGTTAGTTGAAGGTGACGGAACATTTTTTGCCTTCTCTTCTAATATTTCTGACCACTTTTCATCCTCTATCGGTTCACCTATATCTTCCTACCTGCACAAAAGTTCCATATGTTTATATTGAATATTTTATATGACACAGCTCCAAGTCCGTAGTTCCAGTGTTTTAGATCTTTTAAAATCTGTGTACTTATCAGTAATAAGATGTCCTAGATATCTGGATAAAACATTTGATACATTATTAAAAGTTTCCTCTGTAATGTAATTTCTATCATGTAGTTTTGTTAAAAATTCATGGTATTTTAAGATAATATTGTTTGCAATAAAATCTTCGAAATTTTAGAAAAGCCTTTAAAAACAGAACTTTACTTGTGTCAAACAATATTTTTACTATTTCCAGGTATAAATTCTAAAAGGGGTGACAATTTTACCAAATTTTAAAACTGGAATGTGCTCTGGGGTAGGTTTCGGTCCTTGAAGAGAGTAACTCTTGGAAACCACATTAAATAACTAAAACTGTTATTTTAGTTTACAAACACTATATTCATGTTCTGCCCATTTTGAAGTGAGTACAGTTATATTATTATTATTATTATCTATATTATACAAATGCAATGGGTTTTCTCCTTGACATGCTATATAGTAATTATAGATATTAGGTAGGTTCTGCCCACCATGTTTGTTTATCCCTAAATAAAATGTCCTGTGAAATGCGTGTTTTTTTTATTATTCCATATAAACTTTATGATGTTTCTCTGAAGATCTCCTAGGGTCAGTAGGGTCAATTTAGTAATATTTATTGGTAACTAAACCCCTTAGTGACAAGTCATTTTGACCTTGACTTTCCCTTGGTGACAATGACTGTTTTTACATTTCTGGGGTGTTTTGTGTTTAGCTGTAATTTTCTTCTCACTCACATATTTTTAAAAAACCACTTTTTCTAACTTTGACCTAAAATATAATTTACACAAATACAATCGATAAAAAAAGACCCTGTCTAAATACCATATTTGCTTGAATATAAGACGACCCTGATTATAAGACGACCCCCCAAACCTGGATATTCCTTTAGGAAAAAAAACTAAAAGCCTGAATATAAGACTACCCTATAGGAAAAAAGTTTAACTTGAATATATTCACATGTAAATTGCTTTTTAATAAAAAAAATTATGATATTAAAAATGTCTTGTTTTTATTTCCTTTTATGTGCCAATGCTCTCCCTACCCCCAGACTTGCCCAATGCTGGTTCTCTCCCCCTAACGTTGCTCCCTCTCCCCCACCCTCCCCCCAATGTTGTCTCTGTCTCCTCCTCCTTCCCCCTCAACGTTGTATGTCACCCCCCCCCCCCCCCCCACATTGTCTTTGTCTGCCCCCCTCCAACGGACGGTCATAATAGACGGAAGTGTCGGGCAGCATGGAGGATGTCTGCACTATCACACTATCATGCAGACATCCCCCGGCTGCCCAGGTCTCCCTGGTGGGTAGTGGGGGCAGCTGTACAATGTCTGCCCGATGCAGATATCCTCTCCTGTTGCCTGGCGCTTCTGACTATAAGACTGGGACTATAAGACTGGGAAGGTCCCGGCTTCATCATAGAAGCCCCAAAGGACGTGCCGGGCAGCAGCGGAGGATGTCTGCGTGCATTGTGCAGACATCCACCAGCTGTTAGCGAGGGGGATCCAGGTCCCCTGCAGCTCTGCAGGGGACCTGGATCCCAGTCTTATAGTCAGACCTCGATTTGAGGTCAGACTATAAGACAACATTGAATATAAGACATAAAGTATTTGCTCTGAAAAAAACTTGTCTTATATTCAAGCAAATACGGTAATTTCTAAATGTTGTCCCCAGTTCAGGAATATGGATGTTCCCTTATTTTTCTGCATTTATTTTGCGAGTTATGGGACAAAAAACAAAAATTGTGTTTTTTGTTTTTTTCCTATATTGACTTTTTGACCCCAACCCGAACCCTAAATTGAACCCTAACCCTAAATTTAACCCCAACTCTAACCCTTATGCTATTCCTTAATATATTTTAATTTAAGTTTAACTCTATCCCTTATGCTAAAAAAATATTTCATTTTAAAGTAATATAATCATTTTGGAAGGAATGTCATTTTAATTGTATTAATTCTACCAATGAATGAAAGATTAAGATCTGCCATTTTTACAATAATTTTTTTTTAAATTTTTAAATAAAAAATCTGTATAATTGAATTTGTATAGGTTGCTATACATATTGGTAAAATTCATAGTATGAAATGTATTTTATTATTTAAGTTGTATTTAAAATTGTATTTGATAGTTTTCTATCCAGTGTTATTAAGGTTAATATTTAAAAAATCGAATTTGTCTTTATTTAAGCATAGCCCCGATATGTTTTCAAAAAACTTTAAATCCTTATGCAAGTTTGGATGGCTAATTCTAGGGTTAGACACTATAATGATCACATCATCCGCATAAAAGGCTATTGTTTCCTGTATGTTTTTAATAGTTAGGCCCATTCAGGGGCGTCACTAGGGTTGGTGTCACCCCCCCTGGATTTCCTTCAATACAATGCCAAACAGATTCCTTAGTAATGCCAGTTAGATGGCCTAATAACTATGCCACAAACAGGAGCCCCACAAGTGATGCCACACCAGAGCACCACTATTTATGCCTCACCTCTGCCCAATTAATTATGCCACACACACACAGGTGCCCCATAATTATGCCACACAAGAGTCCCTTAATTACGCCACACAAAAGAGTCACTTAATTATGCCACACATGGGGCCCAATAAATATGCCACACACAAGCGCCCCATAATTATGCACACATGGGACCGCCATTAATTATGCAACCACAGGAGCCCCACGAGGTGACAATTGTACAATTATAAAACAATACATATCTATACATAACAGACCTCTCTCTCCTCCCTCTCTCCTTCCTCTCTTCCTCTCTCATCACATAATTTCTCGCATATTTTTGTGAGTTGTTTCTCCATACCGGATATATACTTGTCTTCCTCTGTTTCTTTTGAATATACTGAGGAAGGAGGATTTTTGGGGTTTGAAGTTTCCATGTCATAATTTTGTAATAATGTTCCAGGTAATGTACAGTTTCTTCAGCTTATCTTTATCCTGAGATGATTATGAAGGAAGCAGACCTGTTTACACCCTCTGTGACCAAGATCCATGGCAATATGATTTTACAAAGACTGAGGTAGAGGAGCTCTAGCAAAGAGCAGCCATCCTCACGGCTCCTCCAACGGAATCTCACAGTCAGTCATAGCGTTTTTTGTATCCTAAAACTGTATTTTCTAAAAATGCTACTCTATCCAAATGTCCCCCCTTCCTGCTGCTATACCTTATTGCAGGGAACAGGGACATTTTTGTTCCAGGTAGGTCTGTGCCTCTTACACAGGCACAGACAATCATTGCATCTAGCCCTGCACTCGGATCTACAGTGCAGTGCGCAAAGGGGGCAGTGCAGGAAGTCTGTGCAGCCGGTGCACAGCTCATAATACCCAGACACTAGGTCGGATTTCCTGGTCATGGCGACCTGGCGCCTGGGTTTTGTTGAGCCCTGCCTTTATTGGGGATGTTTTTGGAACTAAATAAGAGTAGTCAGTGAAGTTTAAAAGCAGGATAGTGTCCAAATATCACATAAAAACATGTTGTTGGGCTGACAAAAGAAATGAAAACTATACATTTTCTAATTATAGGGTCTACTCAATAAAGAGTTAATTGCAGGGAACTGAGAAGGGAATGTCCCATTCAGCTGCAATGGAGAATTTTTCCAACTCGGCTACAGTTTGAAATTCCCATCCCAATTGCCTGCAATTCTCTTCTTTTTGAGTAGACCCGTATAAGTTATCCCTCCAACCGTCCTGTTAGGATCATACAAGGACACAGACTTAAAAAAGATGATTTGCAAGCATGTGAAAAAGGTTTCAACATTAGCTCACAAGCTAGTGGTTCTGCTGTGCTGTCTGCCACTAAGTGTACATTGAATAAAGTTTAAATATTTAGCTTTTTAGGTGAAATCCCATTCTTTTTTTTTCTTAGCTGGAAAACGAATGGATAAATTGGAAGCTATTCACTAGACGGTGATTCGCTATGTGAAGAACATTTCATGTATTGTGCAAGGACATCTGGTGTCTTTCTCCTGCTAGAAAAGAGTTGGCCTACATAATGCATTATTGAATCTACAAAGAAAGTAAAACAGCTCAATGAACTAATGCTTTAAAAGTAGAAGCTGAGTCACCGGTTAAATTCCCAGAAGGGCTGACTCATGCTGTCAAGGTAGATAAAATGAGTACCATTAAATTGGGTAACCGTAACATCAGCTGGATGCTGGGCAAAAGTAACAAGATCTGAATGTACCTTTCCTTGTTAAACACGTTATTAATATTATATGGGAGATTAATTTAATTTGTAAACAACGATAGTATAATGTATATTTCTGAAATACCAAAATGAAACACAAGATGGCACTCTGTACAAGTCTAAAATTTCACCATTGGCTACTGCCATCTATTGAAGAGGAATTAATGGCAACATTATAAAACTTTTAACAAACTGGCAATATTCTGCTGATTGAATCACTTTTGTTTTATCTTTTTATGCTTCGATTAGAAGATAGCGCTGATTATATAGGGAAGAAACCAAGCAGTAGATTATGGATCCTATTATATGAATGTTTGATGTTTATGCCACCCATTTACCACTAGAGGTCACCAAGATAGCCTCACTAGATGCCTCAAGCAACCAAGGTTAAATTGGTTAGTATAGCCCAACATTGAAATCGTTACATAAAAACCACACACTTTCAGTGTTTGAGTTCTGCTAGGTTTTATTTTATGGAGTGGATATTCATGATTAACTAGTTAATAATTAATAGTGAATGTATGCTTATACCTTTAAACAACACTTTCCAAATGTTTAGATTCAATGATATGCACGGGAGCACATGTAGAAAACTGGTAACAAGTGTCATGTATGAACCATATCAGCCGCACTATTTCATTGTGTGATACCAGTCTGTGACAACAAGGTATCAATGCTGCACTCTGCAAGTGAGGCCCAGATAAATGTCAGTCATGCTAATAGTTATCAGCATACATTGGGCCAGTATTCTGTAGTCTTTGATCATTTTGTCCAATTTTTGGCACTTTTATTACCTGTGTCTTATGTTGGTGAGCATTTCCCAGCATGCACCACACATCCTCTTCCTGATTTTGAAATAATTGTTACCATTTTGAAAACTGATGTAAAACTCATAAGAGTATAACTGTACATACAACAAAAATGGAAAAGTCCGCCTTTAGATATATGGAAAAATGTTTACTCCCTGCCGTATGTGAGGTAAGAAAAAAGAGGTCTCTAAAATATAGAGAATACCACCGTATATTTTAATATAATAGATGTGTGATTATACATTTCCCTATGAATATAAATGTGAAGGGCCAGCTCAACAATGGCAGGCAAATTAAAAAGGTTGTAGAGCAAATATTTAAGACCATTTGATGCCTTGTTGTAATTCACACAGTCTAGTTACTTCGGACAAAAATTGCATATATGTATGATTCATGGTGGACAATTACTAGACTTTGTGAAGGACAATTTAAAGTAGAGGGAGTAAAGGAAAAATATTATTCAACAAAACAGCCAGACTGAACTGTTTTTTTTTTTTCTGTCGTTGTTTTTTTTAGCACTTAGACTCTGGAACACATATGTTGATTTATATTCTTAATACTTCCATGTGTTTTCAGATCATCCTTGTGCTTTTCACTTTTGATTTTTTTCTCTTTTTCCTTAGTTTTTTTTTTTCTCTCATTCTCTGTTGTTTGTTAAATTTTAGTACAAAAGTGTAATATAATATTTAATACTAAATATGTGGAAAGAAAATAAAGTGGAAAGAAAAAGACAAACAAAACACTGTGGATTTGTATCTCACTAGGTATACAATCATTTTCTTTTTGCCAATTTGTAATATCACTAAATTAATTTAATTCTTAACTGGATTAAAGCCTATTCCAGATATAAACAGGTAGGATGCCACAGTGTACTAACTATAAAAACACTGTGTGGGTGAACGAGTCACCGGCAGGAAATCAGGACATTGAACTTGTTCCTATGATTTTGTGTTAACATTACACATAATACTAAAAAATAATGGTATGTTACTATTGTGTGCAGGGTCCAATAACTGTCTTTTCTACTCTATCTACCCCTATCGAGATTCTCTATGCATATTTCCCAAATATCTTGTTTCTTGTTTGACATGTAGCTAAATCAGTTGAGTTTTCAACCCCTTAGTGATCTAGGTGGTTTTTACACTGTTTTAAATGCTCTCACTTTTTTACTCTGATCTATAGTTCCTGTGGTTTGATAAATCAGATGGAAAAACCTTAGACTTGGTTTATGGCATTTCAGGAGCCAGCTTACTGAAGTGATTCTGTCAACTGACAGTGCTCCCCCAGCTATGGTTAAACATTCTGTCAATCATTGATGCAAATTACAAAAAAAGGAAGACTGGCAGCAGCCACAGCAGTGATGTCTTGGTCTAGGAAACAAGTTAAATGGCTGCCTTTCTGTAGATAGAGGGTGGCCCTCCTGCCAATCCTAAGGCAAGTATGGTGTACCAGACAACGCAAGCCTTAGACAACGCAAGTACCAATTTTAGTTACTGGCCACCGATCAGCCCGAAGCACAATGGCAGAGACCCAATCAGGGTGTTAATAGACTCTGTGGATCCCTGCCAAATGATTGTAAGACCTCCCAACGCAATTCAGTGAAATGTAGCCGGTGCTCGCTTTGAGCACCGGTCTAGGAACTTTGTCCTTGACCAGTTTTAGACGGGCTGGAGGTGCGCACGGAGTGCTCAGCCAGCCTAACTACCTGACGAATTAACTCGTCATAAGGTTGCTAACGCTGTGGCTCTTATGACTATTTAACTCGTCATAATGTCGCGATGGGGTTAATGAATAAACCCCATGCTTTTTAACCTTTTCATCTGTGTTGTGAAATAATGCCACAATGTGGAGTTTTCTTTCCCTAGTAAAGAAAACACTAATCTGATGCAGATTTTCAGTGGAAGTAATGAAGGCCTGAAGGGATCCAGGAATCAAGCGATAATGAAGAACAAATACATCTCAGCTTTTATCATAAACGGGCAGAATATAACCAAGCAATGGAATTGACAAGAGAATTGCAAACTTAAAGGGCAACTAAATATTTTTTTTCAAGTTGGGAAACAGCTACACTTCAAAAAGCTATCTTGGTGTTCATTTCGCAATTCTCTCCTTCATGAATAAAGCAGAGTCTTTCTTACCTTTTTGAAGTAGGTAAAATGAGCATTGTTAAATTGACTTATATGAAAACCAGAAAATATCTAAATGATACCACAGAGTCCCCTTGAATAACACCTGAATTCCCAAAATCAGATGGTGTGATCCATTAGCCAATGAGACACTTCTGATGAAAATATAACCTGTTCTCTGGCAGTGCATTCAATGGACTGTGTTTTTGAAATAAATACACAAAACAGGATTTGTTTTTTTCACAATCGGTTAGTAATGTCTAAGATTTTTGTTTTGTTATAAATATATTTACATTTAGAACATAAAATTAAAATATTATTCCCCATTTCACAAGAAAAACTTGATATTTTAAGGCTTTATATAACGTACAATGAAAAAAAAAAAAACTTTAAAAAGCACCTTAAATTGCCACAGACCTCTTACATATTCTTTCATACAGAAGCATTGTTCCACAAGCTCTTGCATACCGGTATCTTTCCCAACATAACCAGTCCCATAAACAGAGATTCCTATTGGTGCCATGTAAGTGTGTTCACTAAATTTATAGAAGTATTGCCTATACAATCTAGTAAGTTACAGGGCCTGTATCACTCAACATTGCTTATGTTGTGACTGCAGAGAATACAAAATGTTTGATAATTATCTATACACAGTTATCAAAATTGCAAGCAAATGCCTAAATTAGGAGAAATGTGTTTTTAATGTGTCTGTGGGGTCTCCTGTTTATGAAATCACCCTCGACTTGATATGCAAATGAACCGGTTTTTAATGACAAAAGTGGTATTTGCATATTAAGCCACAAGTGATGTCATAAACAAGAGACTCCACAGACACATTTAAAATACATTTACTCCTAATTTAGCCCTTTACTTTCATTTTTGCTAACACAATGTATAGATCATTTCCAATAATTTTGTATTATCTACATTCACAGTACAATTAATTTTTAAGTGAGCGGTTTTGTTGCCTCAATTACTCTGGATTAATCATATTTGAATGAAAAATGTGAATAATCATCAGTGATGTGCACAATTCTCATAGAATGGAATCTATAACTGATTTATCTTGGATTCTGAAGTCTTTGCAGTAAACAGAAAAAAACTCCACATCGCTAGTGACTTAACTGGAGTCTCAGCTTGGCAGGGTTTATGTGATAGACTTCCCCAAGTTCGATAAATAATATGGGGTCTATTCACTAAACCATGAATTGCAAAAATAAAGTTCAGATATTAGGCAAGTTGGAGAATGTTTCCAATGCAAATATGTTTATTTTTGCTAAATATTTGTCTATTCTCCAATTAGATTCCCCAGATCTCTCTCCCCAAGAAAATCAAACGACAGTTAATCCCTACGGACTATTAACCTGGTCAGTAGGGACATTTCCTGAGGACCTGAAAGATACTACTCAAGGCTTATTAAATGATATTCAAGGTAAATTACCACCAATTTGGGTGGGTTTTTTTTTTTTGTGTGTGGAAACCTCTCAAATCAAAATTCCGTTATGCTCATCAACTAACAATCTTTAGACAGGGTTGGTAACTTACATTATCTGACCATAACTCTGCTGTCCAGTAACATCTGCATATTAATAAGGACATGGGGAGGGCCAACACTGTCATTATTCTAAAAGGTATTGCTTGTGAATTACTTGCAGGCCAGAAATGTACAATTAGCTCTCTAATTATCCCTATTGCACTATTAAATAAATTTACATGTCAATGAATGCTTTATTAAAGGGACACCATCATTAAATAAATACAGCACCTTTAAGTCTTATGTACAATAAAGTAATGTATTGTGAAGTGATATATATATATATATATATATATATATATATATTATGGCAGCATCTACAGCAAGGTCAAGTGGATGACCGCTTATCTCTGCAGCTGAATTGTCTAAACTGTGGCTTTATTCAATTACTACCACCTCTCTCCCTTTGCTTTTAAAACTTAAAGATTTATATTACATCATTGATTTAGTTGCGTCTACCCAGTGGCCTATGTTTCCAACAGATACATATCTGCCCTTACAGAGGTGGACAATAGAGTTTGTGTACACATTTTCATCTAAACAAACTACCCTATGTAATAAATTAATTCATGATGGTGTCCCTTAAAGGTCATTGATAAGCGTTGAATGAATGATAGTGTTGGTCTTTCAACACTGGTGGTGCTCAATACCACTATACAGAGTACAGGCAAACCAACTGCTAATGGTTTTCCTGTGTACTTGCTTAGAGATCCTGCACCTGTAAGTTAGCTTGACATTAATGGGGGCGCCTAGTGAATTATAATTAAGCCACTGAACAGTGTTACATGGCTAGAGACCGGTCAAGATTACTCTGTCATCATAGGCCCATCTCCAGCAGATCAGATTTCAATGATCTTTTTACATGTGCCGTGGTGGATCCCCCCCACTGCTCTTAGAGGCTTTAAATCCATACTCCAACACTTGAGGGCCAGTGTTAAGAAATCCTATTTGAGCTCTGTGATTTAGCAGCAAATCACTCTAAAATGGTTAGATAAACCAAACCATAATTTTGGCAATCTAATTAAAGGATTCCATACTGAGAGGTTGGGGTTTTAAATAATCTTATAATACAACATCTGTGTCTTTCCTAGTTAGTTGAGCTTAGAGTGGTAGTAATAGATCATTGTCGATGTTAACTCCAGTACTGTCAACTGACAAGTGCATGGTGCATTAATATAACAGTCAAGCAGCGTGGATTAGATTATAATCTGGAAATGAAAGCACTGTTACTTATGATAAGTGGCTTTGGTTTTCCTGTTTGGGGTTAGAGCAACCAGAGGAGGTACATGGTACCAGCATCAGACAAACCCTAATATATAGGAGATGATCTGCTTGTCAAAGATGGGACTGTGCGTATTGTATGCTAGGAAGAAAACTCAAAAGGCAACTTTATTCACAATACCCAATTGACTTTCAACACAACTAACACATTTCCCCTCTCTCATTTTAAAGGGGGGTTATGTTTCTACCACCTACTTTACCCACAGACAGACAATCCACTTCACAATCCGAGGGGAACACATATTAGCAATGGCTTAAACACAGTTTTGGTGGACAGGTGTTGGCTTGTTACGCATTTTGGTGAACTTTTAATTTACGGTATGGATGTAGTCACCATGCATTATACAAACTGGGTGATGCCTTGTTAAACCCTTTGTATGTTAGAGAAGTGAGAAACGATATGCTCACTCCCACTGGCACACAGACGGTTAATGACCAGTGCAGAACAGCAACAAGTCTCTTCCCAAAACTATAATGAAATAAGAAATTGCATTATCTTATCTCATTGTTAGTCCTGCAATATGAGGATTAAACGGTCAGCCGTAGAGCCCAGCCTTATCAGAGTATCAATAGGATGAGCCAGGAAGCTACCTGTATTCCTTGATGACAGGATGGAATTGGCCATTGTACTGTCAGAACCCCGATGACCAACACATTTCACTTGTGCCATGCACACACAATCTAAGCATGGAATTCTTGTTTTATAGAAATGAACTGAAACATGCACTGTTAGCCCTTCTCACAGATCTGGTGACCAAAATAAGAAGACTAAAAAAAATGTAATTAAAAAATTATAATAATCACTCTTCATAGTCGCAAGAGACTTCAGCTATTTGAAGGGCAGCAGATTCATGTTGATACAACAAATGCTTATTGATTTTACTGATGTGTTTTCATAGTGCAAGTTTGTATACAATCTTCCTCTATTCTGGCCCATGGGATGGTTGCATGAGGCTCAGCAAGGTGAAATGTCATTAAGAACATCAGCAAATTAATAGGTTGGAGCTCCAGCCAAACAGAAACAAGAGAACTCAGACATGTCCCGTCTCCGTTGCTTCTTATGGAGTGTGAGTGCTTCTGTAACAGTTTATGGTGTTAGCACTGTTAGTTTGCGCTTAATAGTCAGTTACTCCGTTAAAAAAGTCTTTTACATATTTGGCTAATGGCTTTAGGTTTCATTTTTATTTTTTCCTGTTAATAGGTTGGCAAACTGGCTTGGGAACGGCACAGGCTGGCTTTGCTTCACTTCACTTTCTGAGCCCACTTCAAGTCGTCTGATCTTGGCTTCTCTCCCGTTACACCCTGGATGAAATCTTCCAAACGTTTCCAGAAACCTAGCTTCTCCAGCGGATAATTCAGCCAACCTGAAAAAAAAAGAAAAAAGAAAAGGAAGAGAGCACTCAAAGATAATAGATCCTATTGTTAAGGCTTGACATATGGCAACATATGGCTCCTTGGTTTTGTGACATTTCCTTTCTATGAACATAATACATAAGCTTTTGTGGGGGGGATTTTAAAGTGTGTTAACAGTTTTATGGGATTTAGAACCCAGTAGAGGTGGACACAAAACATGAAGGATATGAAATGTTACAGTCCACCACCTAAAAAGAAAATAACGAAACACCCATGCCACCAGGTTGCACAGGAACAATTTATAATCAAAAAGAACTGTATTAGTGCTTGGCTTCTGCCTTTAGAGGCCAGGCTGATAAACTCCTCACTAACCAACAGTTTCAGGAGTCTAATTAGACAAGAAACATGTCCTAACATGGTACAGTAAGAACAGGCCAAAAGAACAAAGAACAAGCTTTCAGTCTTCTCCAAACCAGGTTCTAGTTAGGCAACATCTCACAATAAACTATATGGTATTAGTTACAATGTTTATTTCTGCATCTAAGCAACTCTAGGAGTGTTTAGTAACAAAGGACAATAGGAAGCAAGGGTTAAAACATGACCTGCGGCTTTCAAGTAAACCAAACATGTATCTTAATAGGTACACGTGAGTTCACTCTCGGCTGTGCCAGTTTAGAGGCCGACATTGTCAGTGTACGCACAGCTAAGTGAGGGCCCGCCCTTCTTGGTCCCTCTCTGCTACTTAAGGTCACCCCTGCCGATTCCATACAGAAAAAACTACAGACTCTGCATAAAGACAGACATTTGCCAACCAGACAAGGCTGCCCAATTCCCAGGGAAGAAAGGCAGCTGTCTGTCAGAGGATAAACTGGCATCTCCTGTCAAAAGTACTTCAGACTTGGGACAACTAACAATAAACTAGTAAAATAATGAAATAACTAACAGCCCTGCAGCACCCACCTAAGAACTCCTTCAGTACTTCCAAAACACACTCCAAGGTGCATATGTAGGGAATTTAAAAAAGAACCGTAGCATAATACCGTATGCCAGCTAAAAAATGTGATCGTTAATATAATGCAGTTTATTTCTTGTGACACACTGCTGCTACTCAGTTATATGCAATATTTGCCCAATGATTTTCTAAGTGCAATCTATATCCGTGTATTAAACATACACATCAGTGGTACTGTGCAATGGTTGGTTGTTTTTACTTTTTTTTTTCTTGGAGCCCGGAGATTAAAGATTTATATTGATGAACCAGACAGGATTTTCAAGTCTTTGAGTGCAATCATATTGTTTGTGACATATTGCATTTTATTATACAGAATCACACTATTTATTGGGTTTTTTTCCATGTATGTCTAATGCCAGTGAAATCTCAAGATGGAACTTTTTATTAAGATTAAAGATACAATTTGATGAACCCGATTGATTCAGTCATTTTGTACTACAATATATATTTATTCCCCATCATTTTTTTTAAAATCTGGCATACAGTATTTTGCCATGTTTAAAAAAAAAAAAAATCCCTACTTGTACATGCTTGCTGTCTTGGAGTATAAACTAGTAATGAGTAAAAAGCTATTTACTGTAAATGAGCTGTGGCTTCTGTCAAAAGACACATACTCTGGAGCCAAACACATTACCAGAGAAGGAACTAGCTCTATTTGAACTGTCTGAGAATAAATATGAATAACAGTCCCACCCCACCTTTATGATGTCTAAATGTTGGTCCTTAAATAACTGCAACCATGTATCTAAGTGGATAAGACACTGGCTGGCACACTGGTACTATGAAAACAAGCATCATTGGTGGAATTTCAAAAAAGGACCAACATCAAACCTTCTACATCACAACCAAGATTATCCATAGTTAACATGGTCCATGATGAAGAAAAAAAAAAAGGATTAATTACCTGTAGTGATACAAAAGTAGGTCTCATGTGGGGAAACATGATGTATGCGGTGGTGTTTCCGTGGTAGGATAATGTGCCAGTCTTGAAGGAAGACCACCCAGCAAGGAAGACCGAAGTAAGTGTGAGACCACTTGTGAATCTGGTTTGTCAGTGTTACAAACATAGAGAGGGCGAAGATGAAGCATTCTGCTTGGTATGTTTTGTGAATTATATCTACGGGATTAGGAAAGGAAAACAATTATTTGTCAAAACCACAACCTCACAAGAGACTGGACACATGCAGCTTTTTCATGGGTGACATAATCACTGTAATTGGTTATCACAGGAATCATATGCCGCAGAGCAGGACTTCGCCTCGTAACAAGGCAACTTCTTTTTATATATAGACATAATCAAGTTAATATAACTCAACCCATCTATTAACATACAATACAACAGAAACCAATGGCAATTAACCAGCATTGCTAGACATATAGAAAACCACATCATAATCCGTTTAACAGTAAATTCAATGAACACAGAACAATGGATGTAGGAATAAACTATCAATTATTGTCACTGACACATTGTAATCCTTCAGAGTGGTCTACTCACAGAATTATGCATTACACATAAACCAATACACTAACAGAATGTGACCTCTATTTTAAGGAAGGATCCTTGGAAAGCGAGGAATTTTTGACAATTGATCCCATTACATTTGCTGTATTACAGTCCAGCAGTTATACCAGCCAAATATGAGTTAACTAGATGTTTAAACTGAATTCTTTTTTTATTATGTAAATTTGGGAAGTTCTGTGCTGCGGTACAAAATACTTGTCACTTTTCTTTAAGAGAAATGCTATAACGGAGACTAAAAAGCTGCCTTCTGTTTTTTCTGGTTTCTTCTCTTTAATGAAACTAAATACTGGCATGCCGGGGAGTTTGAAGCTTTAAAGATTTAAAGGACTTCAACAGTACAGTGAATACATGCTAAGAGGAAGCCTGTGGAAGGCGAAACGCATTGCATGAGACCTGTACTGTTATTTTAAAGCCGTTTTCAATTGTATTACGGACCCTCTTTTACCCCTATGATTTTTTTTAAACTATTTGTTTGCACTATCGCTGGATACCAGGTTTTGCATCCTCACTGGGGGAGACTGCCATGCTGTTTTCCCTTTACTGCATATGTAAACCACTATTGTTCTTTTATAAAATTTTGTGATATATTCATTCACACTTTCCTGCATTTTTCTTTCTACTAACTTCCTGGTTAATGTCCCATGTGCTCACCCTTCAGGTTGATGGAAAACTACTACATATCAGAGGAAGCAGTTATGTGGTAATGTGCTCCATACATTGTTGACACTATATAAATAGCTGGTAATGTAAACAACAATAAATTCCTTCAAATGTGAAAAGACTAATGCAAAACGACTCACTATGTCAGGGGCACCCAAGTTTTTTTTTGTAGTGGGCCACTTTACTAGAAATGTATGTGTGCATGGGCCGCATTCATTTTTCATTGAGAAAAAAAAAGTACACACACACTATATATATATAATGTGTGTGTGTGTGTGTGTGTGTGTGTGTATCACAGACTCAACAACAAAACAACTCATGGTGACTTGCAGTATGTGAGTGTATCTCACACACTCCAAACAACACATACATACACAGCCACACACGAATAAACACACAGTCAAATAGACAGACACAGTTACATACACAGATTTCTGTGATACTTAGCTGCATACATACAGTCACACATACACATGAAGACACACACACACACACACACACACACATATTTAAGGATATTATAATACTCTTTCCCTTTTTAAGTATTTGTAATAAATAAACTGAAGTTTTAATTATAGTTTTTCTTCATTTCTATGTTTTTTTTTTTCATTTCTCAGTCCTTTGTGGATAAATTATTGTTTTATTTATGATTATTTTAAATAGCGCTGGCCAACTCCTTTATTGTGGGCTTGTTTTTTTTAATATTTATAATTAGAAGAGATGCTGGTTCACGATATAGTATTGTTGATTTAAATGAATGTGTGTAAATGTAAGTGTCACACAGACACACACAGAGTCGCACTTGCAATCACACACACACAGCGCATCGCACTTACACACACAGCGCATCGCACTTACACACACAGCGCATCGCACTTACACACACAGCGCATCGCACTTACACACACACAGCGCATCGCACTTACACACACACAGCGCATCGCACTTACACACACACAGCGCATCGCACTTACACACACACAGCGCATCGCACTTACATACAGAGATACTTTTTTTTTTGCTGGCTCCGGATGGGGCTGCTTCTCCACGCTTGTCTTTTTTTTTTCTCCTTCCCTCTGACCCGTGCGCATGACGCCACGCGCAGGGCAGAGGAAGGATTATGCGACTTAGATGTTCGGCAGCGTTCTTTCGGGGAACGCTGCGTCTAGCTTAAATGTGGTTGGTGAAGCGGTTATCGCTTCAACTTTCTCCCGGGCCGCATGTTGGACGCCCTGGCACTATGTGATGGGTAGGAAGACACCATGCGTCACTCACCTGGAGATAGAAACATAAACTTGTAGGCCATGCTGGCCAACGGGATAATGGTCACCATGCAGTTATCACCATTGGTTTCTATAAAATCATGCCTCGTGATTGCCGTTGGATCGATGTGGTGTTCTCGAAACGGTCTGATAAATGCCTGAAACATAAATTAAGTACATTCATTAATTTTTTTTTTTTTTCATCAAAACAAAATTATAATTGGGAGTGTATTTGAGACAATCTAGATCAGGGGTCCTCAAACTACGGCCCGCGGGCCACATGCGGCCCGCCGAGCACATTTATCCGGCCCGCGGGGGGTGCTGCCGGCACCCCCCGCTCCCCGCTGTTTGCCTTTTCTTTTTTTTCTTTCTTGCAGCCGCAGAAGATGCGGCTGCAGGAAAACGAGGAAAAAAAAAAAAAAATCACCGCGACCGGATGTGACGTTTCGTCACATCCGGACCCGGTAACTGTTTCCCTCCTCCGTGCAGGGAGGAGGGAACACTGCGCGACGTCCGGACCTGGAACACAGCAGCTGGAGGTAAGCGATGGGGGGGGGGGGGGGTGGGGGGGGGGGGGGAGGGAGGGAGGTATAACGAGCACTGTACTATTCCTGGGCATCTGAATGGCATAATATTCCTGGGCATCTGAATGGCATAATATTCCTGGGCATCTGAATGGCACACTATTCCTGGGCATCTGACTGGCATAATTTTCTTGGGCTCTGACTGGCATAATATTCCTGGGCATCTGACTGGCATAATATTCCTGGGCTCTTACTGGCACTCTATTCCTGGGCATCTGAATGGCATAATATTCCTGGGCATCTGACTGGCACACTATTCCTGGGCATCTGACTGGCACACTATTCCTGGGCATCTGACTGGCACACTATTCCTGGGCATCTGACTGGCACACTATTCCTTGGCATCTGACTGACACACTATTCCTGGGCATCTGACTGACACACTATTCCTGGGCATCTGACTGACACACTATTCCTGGGCATCTGAATGGCATAATATTCCTGGGCATCTGAATGGCATAATATTCCTGGGCATCTGACTGGCATAATATTCCTGGGCATCTGACTGGCATAATATTCCTGGGCATCTGACTGGCACACTATTCCTGGGCATCTGACTGGCATAATATTCCTGGGCATCTGACTGGCATAATATTCCTGGGCTCTTACCGGCACTCTATTCCTGGGCATCTGACTGGCATAATATTCCTGGGCATCTGACTGGCACACTATTCCTGGGCATCTGAATGGCATAATATTCCTGGGCATCTGAATGGCATAATATTCCTGGGCATCTGAATGGCATAATATTCCTGGGCATCTGACAGGCACACTATTCCTGGGCTCTGACTGGCATAATATTCCTGGGCATCTGACTGGCATAATATTCCTGGGCATCTGACTGGCATAATATTCCTGGGCATCTGACTGGCATAATATTCCTGGGCTCTTACCGGCACTCTATTCCTGGGCATCTGAATGGCATAATATTCCTGGGCATCTGACTGGCACACTATTCCTGGGCATCTGAATGGCATAATATTCCTGGGCATCTGACTAGCACACTATTCCTGGGCATCTGAATGGCATAATATTCCTGGGCATCTGAATGGCACACTATTCCTGGGCACCTGACAGGCACACTATTCCTGGGCATCTGACTGGCATAATATTCCTGGGCTCCTGACTGGCACACTATTCCTGGGCTCCTGACTGGCACACTATTCCTGGGCATCTGAATGGCATAATATTCCTGGGCATCTGACTGGCACACTATTCCTGGGCATCTGAATGGCATAATATTCCTGGGCATCTGAATGGCACACTATTCCTGGGCACCTGACAGGCACACTATTCCTGGGCATCTGACTGGCATAATATTCCTGGGTTCCTGACTGGCATAATATTCCTGGGTTCCTGACTGGCACAATATTCCTGGGCTCTGACTGGCATAATATTCCCGGGCATCTGACTGGCACAATATTACTGGGCTCTGACTGGCATAATATTACTGGGCTCTGACTGGCATAATATTACTGGGCTCTGACTGGCATAATATTACTGGGCTCTGACTGGCATAATATTACTGGGCTCTGACTGGCATAATATTACTGGGCTCTGACTGGCATAATATTACTGGACTCTGACTGACATAATATCCCTGGGCATCTGACTGGCACACTATTCCCATTGAAATACTGGTAAGTTTGTTGATTTAACTTTACTTCATTTTAAATGTTGTATTTGTTCCCGTTTTGTTTCTTCACTTCAAAATAAGATATATGCAGTGTGCATAGGAATTTGTTCATATTTTTGTTTTTACTATAGTCCGGCCCTCCAACGGTCAGAGGGACAGTGAACTGGCCCCCTGTTTAAAAAGTTTGAGGACCCCTGATCTAGATAAAATAGATGCACTTGTACTTTTAAACCTCAGGTGCTGACACACTGGGCTGATGTGACAGCAGACCAAACATGGGAACAATATCTTTACCTATGAAATCTTATGTAATGATATTGCTCAAGAAGAAGAAAAAATGAATGAAACCTCTTGAACACTGTGGTCTTACACAGCCTGTGTTTGCATACGACTTCCGGCAGTTTAACACATTTTTCTACAAATGTTAGGCCCTCAATGGTCAGATTACATCAGGCACATTACTCATGTATGTATGAAACAGCACTTCCATAAAATATTGCTCCAGCATTGCAAATCAAACACATTCTAACCCATTCATAAGCTATGCTTTACAAATATTACGGAGAATGATTCAGGGAGCAATCTAAATGCTCAATTTTATATATATATATATATATATATATATATATATATATATATATATATATATATATATATAGTACGTTAACACAGTTCTTTTACACATGTTCCAAATATAACACAGTAAGATGGTACATGAAAAAAACAAAGAATACAATATTAGTGTAATATTAAATGTATTAGATAACTGGATATTTGTGATTCACTTCTATGCTGGTATTGTATGATGCTTCCACATAATAGCAGGAATGCCAACAAAAGATATACATCAATGAGAAATGCAGTATATTTAAGCATTTGATGAAAAAGCACATCTTACAGCGGTCCTGCCTTGAGGAAGCCCGAATGATATGGGTGAAACGCGTTGTGTTTGATTCAGCATTTTGTACCCTGGACATTTGGATGTGGCTATTATATGCTGATCTACCAATCTCCGTGTAAGATATTTTCTTTTCATTATGCTTTAATATGCTGCATTTCTCATTGGTGTTTTTCTTTTGAAGGCATTCCTGCTATTATATAAAAGTTTAATACAATACCAGCATAGAAGTAAAGTACATATAGCCATTTTTGTGCGTGACTGCATTATGTAAATACACTGGGTTCGTTATTGCTTCAACCTATTACACCTATTATTGTATTCTCTGTTTTTTACATGTTCCATCTTATGCTATAATCGGAACAAGAGTTCCCATGTTGACATACCAGTCTAAAATAAAGCAGGTTGTACCATATTTGCTCCAATATAACTACTTTGACTACCTTTTTAGAATATGACCACCCAAACTTTGGAAATTAATTTAGGGAAGGGAAATAAAAACCTAAATGGAAGGCTGTCCTGTAGGAAAAAAAAAGTTTTATTGTAAATATTAACATTTTGAATATTTTTTAAAAATGAGTTAAAAAATGCATTTCTTGTTTTTATTTCCTTTTATTTGCCAATGCATTTTCCAAACTTACCAATCTGCATCCACCCAGACTTACCAATGCGCCATGGCACCACAGACTTCCCTGGGGTTTAATGAGGCAGCCGGAGGATGTCCGTGCGCTGCCCAATGCTGCATGACACTTCTGCCGGACTATTGTGGTAAGTAACACTGGGAGGTCTCGTGACTCCCAGCATTCAGAAAAACCCAAGCAGAACTGTTGGACAACATTGGAGTATGTGTGTACACAAAACTCCACCGACTGTCTGCAAGGAGGATCACTGCAGCTCTGCAGGGTACCTGGATCTTAGTCTTATAATCAGACCTCTATTTGAGGGGACACATTTTTAGCATTTGTTCTGAATAAAAAATTTAGTAAACACAAAATAAATCAACACTTACTTTTCCAACAATTGGCAGCTCCACAGATCCCCACGTGTCCGCTCCCCAGTGGACTAACCCAGAGGCAAAATCAGCTGTAATGATTCCTGCAACTAAAGGAAAAATATTATGTAACATTACCATACACCAGAGTGTGCACAGATAGGAGTCAGCTGCATGTTATGATTCAACGGGGGACAATTACTAGAGCGCATCATGCAGACGAGGAGGCCTGCTTCATTGACAGGACAAAAAAGTACAGACCATTAGCACTAAGAAGCAGTAGAATGTCAGGTGTCACAATTAAAAGGGCTGTGTCACATAAACAGTGTTTGTAGCAGCAATGTAAAGCAGAAAAAACGATTCTGGTAACAACTGCAAGATCATGTATAATAAGAGATGGCATAGATAAAGCCATGCACTCAATCTTTCCACTTTAAAGGCAATGGAATTTCAAAATGTATGAAAGGCCATTTTCTCCTAGTTTTATTTCATTTCTGAATGGTACTTCAAAGTACCAATGAAAAGATATCCCAGGCTTTCCCCAAAACAGACAAGAGAAATCATTTTGTGAAACTGCTGCTTCACTAAGACAGTGCGGCGACCGTCTGTTGATCCTTGTGGTGTGTCTGTGTATCAGTCATTTGAGATGGTAGTGAAAGAATTGGAAAGAAAAGTATGAACCGTTCGGTAAATGGTAATGTGAAAATAAGTGGAGAGCTAGAGCCTTACACATGAGGCAGACACTAGTAGAAAGAAGAGTACAGAACACTGCGCAAATTACAAACATGACTAAAACTGAAGTATCCGGGGGAACACTTTAATAAAGCATTTTTATTTTAAATTTTAGAGTTTAATCCGTCTTTAAATATAATTTATGCCAGTCCCTTTAACATGAAAAGGAGAATCAGCTAAAAAGGAAAACAGACCACCCGGTGTAAGCCGGCTCCACTTACTGATCTCTGTTCGGAAGACTGTGGGAAAAAGGCCACCTTATGTGTTTCGCGTGTTTCCACGCTTACACCTATGATTAAGCGTGGAAACACGCGAAACGCGTAAGGTGGCCTTTTTCCCCACAGTCTGTGTTTGGTGTTCAGTCTATTTATGGAATAAAGCACTTTTTTTTTTTTTTACAAGCACTGATTGGAGACTGAGTGCATACTTTCTTTTCTTATTCTCACATTTTCACAGGACACACAGCTAGAACATGAACATGATCAGTTTGGAAACAAAATAATGATAAATGCAGTATTCCTCAGTGTCCTAAAGAACTGGGAAACCAGAGGATGGTCAGAGGAAGTCAGGATTGAGGGATAACAAGTCAGTTATAGGGACTGTTCTACATCAGGGGGTATGCTTTATTAGTGCAAATCTCTAATATTTGCCACTAAACAGAAGCATTTTTGCACCTGTGTTTAACCATGATTTGCACTAGTACACGTAGGGTTAACTCCAAGCTTTGTCAGGCCTTCATGTTCTTGATAGGCATATGTGGCAATAGCATCACCATTAGATGCTCTCACCACATTAACCCACATTAAATGGGTTGGCAGATAACCTTTCATCCATCTAATCTGGCCACATTTCTTCCTGCTGTTAAATCCTCATACCGTACTTGGTCCTTAGCCTTAGATTATGTTCAGTTAGCCTCATGGTAATCACATGGAGCTCCTGCTCTATATTAACTGCATCACCTGAAAAATCGGTTTTACTGTGAATGTAGAACACAAAAAATGCTTCAAGAAAATGCCTAAATTATGAGAAAAATGTGTTTTAAATGTGTGGGGTCTCCTGCTTATGACATCACCTGTGGCACGGTATGAAAATGAACTGCTTTTCAACAGGAAATGTGTAATTTGAATACATGCCTAATTTAGGCATTTGCTTGCAATTTTGCTAATACAATGTATAGATCATTTTCAATTATTTTTTTATGCTCTACATTATTAGTAAAAACAAACAATGTTTAGGTGACACCGTCCCTTTAACCTCTGCCACTTCTACTGGAAGGCTATTCCATGCATCCACCACTTTCCCAGCAAAGTAACAATTTGTGATGACACTAACATTTATGACCAGGATATGTATCACGTCTTGTAAATATCCACTCTCCTGTTATGGTGTGGATTCTCTTTATATAAGAAGGTGTCTGTCTAATCCCCTCGCATCTTTCCTCCAAGCTATACGTGTTAGGAAAGGCTAAAGGAGCTTATTATTTGTTTTGCATGAATATTGATGTTTTGTGGAAGGGTTAATGCCCTTAACCCTTTGTAAAGGGATGGTAGAAGCTACACTGCCTCTATGGCACCACACAGAACCATGGAAATAAAATAAAAACATTTCAAAAATAAAAACAACTGGTGGGTGGTTGATTTTAGATGTTCCTTTAAAGAAGCACTACAGCCTTTTTTCTCTTTTTTTTTTTTTTTGGTATCACAAGGACAGCATTTTAATAATATGTGCGGTATTTCACAACAAATCCCTTCCAGATCACTTACCTAGTGCTTCCTCGTTTAGAGATAGACAGCAGGGCAGTGCACACATCCATAAATTATATGATCATTTTTACATGTTTAAAACTGCCTTGTACTAATGACAGGCAGACATTAAAGGACAACGGACAGCAAAATGTAAGTTCTGTTTAATGGAAAGATTGTATCATGTTTAGGTCTTTTAAATAGAAATGCTGTAATGAAAGCATATACACAAGTGCCTTATTGAGCCCTCTTTGCTTGTACAACTATATCAGGGGGCAGACATGTAGTTTAGTATCTTGGATCAGATGAAAGAAGATTTGAGCCAATATATTAGCCCCCTGATCCAGCTATACAAGCAGAAAGGCCTCAATATGGTACTTTATTTACCTAAAAAAAAAAAAATATGTGACTCCCTTCTAAAATGATGTTTATGTATATGGGTTTACTGGAGGATGACACACACTGCCCAACTGCTCACACCTAAAGGTCGGTCTGGATCAGTGCTCTCCCCTCTGCTAGTAAGACCCTTGTTTTCACTTGCCATTAACAAAGCTGACCTAGATAAAGAGCTGCCCTTTATTAAAGACCAAGTCATTTATTGCACCCAAAACACCCCCTTTAAAAGTTTTCAGCAATATTGGAAACTTCAGGAGGCGTGCATCAGACTACCAATGCATTCTCTATGGCAATGATGCTCAGCATGGTGTGTGCCACAAAGGAAGGAGCCAGGGACTATCTGGCATTATCTCAGGAATAATAGATCCCTGATGTAAATACATGCATCCATCAAAATAGTCTTTCAATTAACGCAGCTATTAAAAGAATAAACTTGGCTGTCCTATTAGCAGCGCTGGAGGGCTGCACTCCATGTGAAGCCTCTTTTTAAGGATAAAGCATTTTCATTTAAAAATGCGCAATGGAATCTGCATTGGAGAGAAATCTAATTCCCGCCACTGTACAGAGATAACTGCACTTGTAAGTTATCATTTATTGCTTTATTGACCCATTCGGCACTCCCAGGTTGTTGGCCTTTATCGTTTGCCACTGTTTACACACTATTATCAGTGCATTGGATGTTTTATCAGCTTAATTGGAAGAGATAGACTATAGAGAAAGCAGCTTCCGCTTGTTTGCTTTGATTGACAAAGATCTAAAGAGGGAATTTGCCAAGCACATTGGGAAATCCTGCAGCAAACAGAGGCTTCCCAATAGAACACCACCATTTAATGTAGGGTTGGAGGACCTAAACACTCTTAACAGACTTTAAATCAAACAGAAGCCAACTGTTAGGATTTAGTCCATGGGTGTCAGACTGTGGCTCTCCAGCTGTGAAGGAATATGTCTCCCACAATACTTTGCAAGCATTTTAGCCGATATAACATAATGGGAGATATAGGCCATCAGCCTGTTCAGTCTCTTCGTTGCAAATATTTTTAGAAGTCTGAAGCCAGATCGACATAAAGGCCACCTTATTTTTGTCCAGGGAGCAGAGATGCCATGTGTAATACATTGCAGCAGAGAAACTCTAAAGGCACCATAGATCCGTGCTGCAGGTGTTTCTCAGCATCTGCGCTATGGCCCACTGTTGTATAACAGAGGTATGGAAAGGGTATTCCATGACACATCAAAGGATAGTCCATTATTGAAAGAAAGAAAGAAAAAAGTTTACATAAACTTCTGGGCCTCAAGTGGTTAAACTAAAAAATAAAGAATTAAAAAATAGCTACTAAAAACACAAATATAAACCATTCATTGATGCCCTGCCACAAAGCAAAAATGGTTCAGGAATGATTTGAGAAACACACCAAGTGTTGACTTGTCCTCCAAATTCCCAAGATCTCAATCCAATCCAGTATCTGTGGGATGTGCTGAACAAATAAATTCAATCCATGGAGGCTTCACCTAGCAACTTACAGGTCTTAAAGTATCTGCTGCGAACATCTTGGTGCCAAATACCACAACACACCTTCAGAGAGCGATATATATAGATATAGATATGTAGATATTTAGATATATAGATATATATCTATATCGTATATACACACACACACACACACACACACACACACACACACACAGAAAGAAAGAAATAGAACCCTCCCACATATTTGATGTTTAAGTGTTTTCAACCATTTCCTCTTGGAGAATATCTGCTGTTTGCATGTGGATTTCCCCAAAATGTTTTCCACAGCAAGTTATTCAAAAAGCAACTTGGCAGTGATCCACTAAATATTTTGTTATTGTTGTCTGAATAGTATGGATTACTACAGGTGTGAAATTCCAAATGTTGCACAAGTAGACGACTGAAAGGATGACCCCTATACACTTTAATGGGCTACATCTTTCAAGGCAGCAATGATTTAAATAGGAAGAAAATCAATAGACTATTTTTTTCTACATGAAAGGAAATTACTTCCTGTTTTAGATAATTTTTGAATGGTGCTTCTGCAAAAGTACCATTCAAAAGATATTCCAATGTTTTTGTCAAATATACTAGTGCTGTAAAGTGGCACCCAAAAGCACTATATTTCACAAAATGGCGGCGCCCAGTCACACTCATTTAGTAAAATATTTCATAAAATAAGACTCACATAAACAAGAACAAAAAAGACATATCTGAAATCAACAATGCAAAATAAAAAAAATAAACACTTTTCATTTTTTGGTGGGAGTGTCCTTTTACTATCGTAGAACAAGCGTGTGTGTGAGATGTGATTAGTTCCGCCTCTGTGTATTAAGATATCTTTAACCACAACATGTTTGCCAATCGAGAAAGGAAATATAGAGAGAGTGTTATATAAACTCATTAGTAACCACAGGGATTTCTTAACTTAGAACTTTAGGAAATACAGGAGCACAGAGCAAACAGGGGATAACAATGGGAGAACAATCGTGTGGCGTGTGCAGAGGAATGAATTATGGGATCATTTTTACATGTAAATTATGCCTTTAAAACTGCTGTGCTAATTGCAGATGTGCATTAAAGGACAACAGTTAGCAAAAATATAAGTTCTGTTTAATGGAAAGATTGTATCATGTCTAGGCAATGAAAGTATATAAACACAGTTCCCATTTCGTGGCCTGGGAATATGAGAGATGTCCTGTCGCCAAAGTACCTGCGTAATCGTGCATTCACGTAAATGTTTTTTTTTTTTTAATAGAAACAATTTAGAATTTGAAGCTCATCACAGGTGCAAAGCAATGCCATGGAGACTTGAGGTGCTTGCACCAGTCGATCCAATGCCAACTCTATTTCCTGTTCAGCATTTAACAGGTTAAGCTTGTCACAGAGACAACTATGGATGTGTTGAGAGTGGTAGAGGGTGCAACCTGTCAGTTGCAGTCATATTTTTGGCTTCAAGTCAAGAAAGGTAAACAGATAAGTACGGCTTCCTACTATAGAGCGAAGTCGGTGGAGGCCCACAAGAAGATTTGCCAGTTGAAGTTGTAAGGCAGAGAAAGGCAAGAAGGCAAGAAACACAAGAAGAGCAAGATAAAAAGGGATTCACCCATCACTGCAGGGCAAATACCTCACAGAGGGTGGGGAGTGGGAGAATAGATGAATCAGAACCTTGATAAGTTTCTAGAGCTGGACAAGATGACTGCTGAGCCAAAATGGGAGGATATTATAGACCAAGACCTGTATAGGCAGTTTCCCTTCCATGAAATAATTTTTGCTCCTGGAGGTCAAGGCCAGCCGTTTATCGGCCAGGTGAAGGCTACTGCCAGGCCCAGTACCTCATTGCTGCTGTCCTGTTAATGTTTAAGCCAGGACTCGACAAACCCGGGCACCAGGACGCCATGGCAACTAGGAAATTAGGGTAGGTTCACCCCCACTTGCCGCCCATTGCTCAGGGAACGTTTTTTAATAGCTTGATTTTCTTACCGGAGCACGAGGGTCAGAGGAGCGTGAAGATGGTTTATGCCGGTGTGACAGGAATAGACCGGGCTGGAGCAGAAATCCCCCCTCCTGTGCAATGAGGTAAAGCAGCAGGGAGGGGGCAGATATTGAATTTTATGTGACTGTGAGTGTCTGTGTATATGTCTGTCTGCATGATTGTGTGGTTGTCTGTCTCCTAGATTTTTTTTTTTGCTGGCTCCTAAAACTAAATTAAAGCCCTGGCATAAGCTAGCTGAGCAAAGCTGTTAAAAAAAAGTTATCCAGGAAGGATTCTGTTCTCTCTGCTTTCTAAAGTGTGCCCTGTAGCCTAGAAGCACCTAAACAAGCAGATATTGTTTTTTGAGACAGAATTCCATGATCGTGGGATTCAGCAGCCTCAATCCTGCACTCACCATATATTTCGCCTGTGTCACAGACTACCCAGTTCAGTGACTGCCCTACCATGCATGCCACCGAGCAGACACTCTACCTCCAAAGCTCCACCCTCCGGCGTGACATAATATGGTCCGCCTTCACATGTCAGACTAGGTTTCCAACCGGCAAGCCAGAAATGGTTGCCCATCCCTGATGTGAAGCAAAGCTGAAGATCTAACATTTTATTTAGTTTAATGCCCCCGGTCCCATAAAAAATGAATTAAAGTGTAGAAGGTTCCTAAGGTTTCTTAGCAACAGAGTCCTGCCAGTCACCCAAAAACCTCCTATACCTGTGACATCACTGCAAGGAGAGCTCCTATAACTCCTCCCATTTGCTAAAGTACGTGAAATAGCAAATCTCCACACACGGCCAATGGGGTTTGCGCAGATAAATCTATGTAATCAACCTCACGTCACATAGAGAGAGATTTATACTTGTGTGATGTTGGTGAGGTGTGATATGCATTAAAAGGCATCATAAAAGACATTATATGGTCTCATATTATACCGGATCACCAGCACATTATATAATATCACAAGCATGCTATCAATGACATACCATACATATGTCATACCTCAGTGCAAGCATATCACACCATGTAATACACTTGAACACACAGTTCCTGGCTCTGCAGCCCCTATTCTGGAATTTTCAAAAGAATCTGAAATCTTGGGAGTGGTTTAGTTAGGTTCTAAAAATAAATAAATAAAAATATTTCACATTTTTCTCCTATGTGTCGGCAACAAGTATTGGAGTCATATCAGAAATTATGAAATAACGCCACAGCACTATAACATAGGGCTTAAATGAAACAAAAAACAACAACATTATAAAACAAGTGGAAAATGTAGACTATTGATTTTAACAAATATCTGAAGATTTAATGTTGCAGCATTAAAAGGAACAAGCATGTGGTCCAACTGACTATTCAAGGAATGTAAATGGGGAACAAAATGGAACATGCTCTGCTATAAAGAAAAATAGAAAAGTGTTTTATAGGCCAGATCAGATTAAGGTGGCAATAAAAAGGTGGCATTTATGGAGCACAACACACAGACGTATTGAGAAGCCAGACAGTTGTGAAAATAAATTTCACTGGCCAACGTGCAGGTCGGCACAAAAAAAAAAAACATACAAAAAGTAGGAAAATATGATGGTTACCACTTGTCTGCTAGAAAAGGCAGACGTCCTGCAGCAATACAAGTAGGATAATTCAGAATTCATACACTGATATTTGAACTTGTGCTTTCTACATAAAAACTGAACATAAATTATTATCTTAAATTGCTGTATGTTCACAATGTTTCCATGGTGATTACATCTTATACAAGGCAAGAGTATAATTCAATGTATTCCGACCATGTTGGCATTATTTTCCTCATTCCAAATGTAACCAGCCCATCACAAGAGAACTAGCTGCTCATAATATATCGAATCAAACACTTCCTCTGATCTTGGCCTGCTCGTGTGGGGAATAGGTTAATGCTCATTACAGATTACACCCCACGAGGGACTCACTCTGCCAGCCAATTAATTCAGTCTGGTTTTCTACAGATGCATTAGAGAAGTTATAATTAGCAGCTGTAGTTTTCACAGATTTTTTTCTATAATCGCCCAATGAACATTCTCCGTAAAACATGTGATATATGCTATTCCTCAGCTCTAGATACTGAAGCCAAGTAGGGGATCCTACGTCACCTAACAGTTCAGTAACAGTGATATCAAATGTAATCCTATTGATTATTAGGTTTGGAAATTGACTCTTTCCCTCCCGCGCCTATTTATTTCTTTAAACGTAGAATGCAGGGTATGTTGCAATTAATGTCATGATCCAACAACTTCTAGTAAAGGCCCTAGTCACTCTGTGAAAAGGCCTGTTGAACCACAACGCCCACTGAGCTCTGCTTTGTGTGTTCCTTGAGCTAGCTGACATCATGGCAGTTACATTTTTTTGTTTACTTGCTAATCACATGACATATATGAAGTCTGATACACAATGAGGCACGATTGGGAGAATTCTGAATCAGCCCAGACATTTTATTAATTAGAGCAAAGTCAGAAAAGAAGAGCTGAATGGGTTTTCTTAGCAGAGTGTTAGCAGAGATAGCATCTCTTGTTTGTCAGCGGACTTTGCTGGAATCATATTAACACACTCCAAGGTTATTGTATGTTAATGATCCAATGCTCTCTGTACCCATCAAGGACTAAAAAGGTTTAAACAAGTCATCAAGAATCGTTTTTGAGGCCCAACTGCTAGTGCGAGAGCTACATGTTGACTCTAATAAACCAGTATTAAAACACTTATGTTATACATTTCAGTGAGAAAAATGGAAAAACTTTAAGTCTATACCTTTATTTGCCGACTAGTAAGGCCCCTGCTGGGGTTTCCATTTTTAGGTAGAACAGTTTAGTTGAAATAGAGGTCTGGATCCAACAAAGGTTTTCTTAGTGGCTGATCCCAAAAATGACTCAATAACGTCTTGCGAGAACTACAATTCTACGCACAAGTTCAGGTAAAATATAAAAACGTCACTGACTGGAAGTGTTTTGTGTGGCATTAATCTATGGCTGAAGGCCTAGTGGCTTCAATTGCAACCACCTTTCCACTGACCCCTTTCAAAAATGCTATACACATTCAAGCACATCTATATTTCTCGATGTTGAAGGATTTCAAGAGCTCCCTCTCTTCACAGCATTTTTGGGGCCCAGTCCTGTCATTGGATTCTGCCTACTGTTTAGTAAGTGTTATTGTAACATCAATCCCCTAACATTTATCAAATGAAAATGTGTGCAACTAGATATGCACTGTGAGAAAATATTTATACATCATTTTTCCAGTAGGCCAGGATCCAAAATGCACAAGTCTAAGATACACTTACTTCTGAAAAAGCGTTTATCAAAATTTGAATGTTGCTTAGAAGTCTCGCTTAGGGGAGCCAAACAAAAAGAATGAGAGAAGGTGAACGCTTGTCGCTCGCCCACCTACTGCACCAGGAAAACTATTTACTTCTTTCCATCTACAGGCACTTACACCTCATCAGATATGCAATATGAAAACCTGCACATGGATTCGAAGGAACTTAATCAATACAGCAAAAATATTCCTTAGCGTTGCTCAATGCCTATACCTCAAACATAACTCTGAATCAAATACGCAGGATTTCCTGGTGCCTCACACCTCATCACTGCCAGGGACATACAACTACTACATACAGTGCATGACAAAACCAACTGGAAGGCCTGTCTATTCGATTCACTGAACAGAAACCAATGCAAGGCACATATCTGCAGACTCGTGTGCATTTTGGGTCCTGAAGACTTGTGCATTTTGGGTCCTGGCCTACTATTACATGCTTCCTGCACAATATATAATGCATGTGCGTCTAGAATGAACCAATTAATCAAGTATAGGATCAGACTAATAAAGGGATATCACTCTGAACATATGAATTATACACTGTACAGGGCAGAATAAAAGTTATGCAGGTTCCTTGTAGAAAAATAGCACGAGTTTAAATGATTGGAAACTTTACAAGACTTTCCTAATACACCTATTGCAGAATTCTTGTCAGCTCAACTTTTAAATATCCAAATGGGAGGACAGCATAGCTAGCTTTGCGATGTCATGCACTAAGTCATATGACAATTACTTGCTATGCACAAATATTACTTCTAAAGGAGGGTGAATGACAGCTGCATTGTAGCTTGGGTTACCATGTTACCAGAAACATGACATTTTTATAAATCATATTTTGAAAATATGAAAAGCTACGCAATGAGAGTAGAAAGCTCAGCCCTATTGTTGCCCTGGATTTTGTGACTGTGCTCGTACAGGAGGAACCGTGACATACATAGACTTGCACTAGCAATGTCTGGGTTCAGTATTGAACCAATGTGGCACACTATTCACATAGCTTCTAACATCAGCCATGTTTTCAGGGACACACATGTTCTACATGCTGCAGAAATGATTGCAAAGTGCAGCCCAGCAGTATATAACATGCATACACAGACAGAATACAATTGTCTAATCAGGGCTATTCCATCAATTCATTGGATTCTGTAAAATATGTGTTCCTTGAAATATGGCTGATGTAGGTATCCATGCCAACAGCCTAGGAGTTCAAGGTGCTGAAAATAAACTAAATAGGGGTTAAAAAAAATTGTTATTAAAGTATACTTGTTGCTGGATTACACATCCCCCAGGATACAGATTTAATCTCAGTTGCCAGTTTAACAGACACAAAAAGCACTTAGCCTTTCCGTGCAAGATTGATAAGTATCCTGGGTTTGAACATTATCCGGAAAACTGATGGACTATAATTCAATGTACAAATGGGGTTTTGAAACGGAAATCACTGACAACACTGCACATTCCAGGGCCATGCTGTGCAAGCACACAAGCTCCAGAGACTCTGGAATGAAATACATGTTAAAAACACACACTTAAGGATATGCACTGCACATTTAAGTACACTGTCATGGAAAAAGAACAGTACATTTATACAGCACACAACTGTGTTGCAGTGTCTTTTTTTAAAAACAATAATAAAATCTACCAACAAGGTTTGGAAGGAGGCACCAGACTTCTCAATAAAAATACGTTTTCCACCTTCATGAACATTCATTTGCTGAATATTTAGAATTTTGCATATCTTTTAAAGTCACACTTACTCTTACTATGTGTAGGTACCAGTAAGGTGTACAGTACAAAGAGGTGGGGGAAACAATATTTGTGCATCAGCAAAAGTGTAACAAAGCAAGACATCTACTATTCCTTACCAGCTACTTCACTGCCCCTTACAAGAGGGCAGGGAAAACTGGGTAAATGCAAACTCCTACAGCAGACAAGGCGTTGTTCATTAAACCTTTTGTCACAGACCAGGCAATGATGCACGCCAACAGAATAACCAGACAACTCTGACTCATCGCATAAACCAAGAGTGCTACACCTTCCCCAGTCACCTGCGTGACTGGTCAGGGTCCACCTTGGTGCACTGCATTACATAGTAAGGGATAAAGAGATGATGACAGAAAGAAAAGAAGTCTGGAAATCTCCATTGAAGAGTAGAAGAAAAAATAAAGAAGCCTTTTAATTTATACATTAACCAACAATAAAAAAAACAATGCAACAAAAGGAAAAAACATAGGGGAAGATTTCGAAAAGAGGCTCAGACAGAGATAGCGCCTAGCAGTGGTGTTATTATTGTGTGCGCCAACGTATCAAAAGCTACAAAGAATGTACACCAGTCCTGCATTCCCGGTTTGCACTGGAATCCTGAGCACCAGCTAAATGTATAAAAGGTGTGATAAAAAGAATTGTGGCATTTGCACCTTTAATTATTTAAACCTAACGACACGTGCGGGAGTGTATTTACATAATACTTAGCGATACACTATATTGTCTGATGATTAAACTACTATGTAACTCTTGGTATAATTTTATAATCTTTTTTACGATGTACAACGCACCCTCACGATTGTAGTGTATATGGAGGGTGAACCATTCGAGTGGTAGCTGCACCTAACATATAATCCTGAGCGTCTTTTACACAGTTCGATACTACTATTCACGGATGTGTAACTCCACAAAATCGAATGCGAGTAACAGCAGTGATGCAAGACGAGGAGAAAATGGAGTGGATTGGTTCTATGTAAGGAAAGCAAAGAAGATGCTCACACCGTAGTACTCTGCTTTAGACATTTACAAAGAAAGAGTTAACTTACAGATACTAAGCACAATGCTGGCTGCATGGTCCAAGCTGAAGTAGCGGATCAGGCTGCATAAATTGTAGGACAGTAACACGAAGCACAGAACTACAGAGATCCATTCTTGTAATCGCTTTCCTGGGGGAGAGAGAGAGAGAGAGAGAGAGAGAGAGAAAAAAAAAGGACAACATTACAGATGTAGTTGAGCACATGGTCCACATCTCCAAAGCATCAATATTACTTTCAGTACGGAAACCGGTTCAAAAATGTAAGTATTGCCACAAACATATAAAAAATTACATCCACTGCGCAGATAGGGTGTTGTGCACAAGCAAGTTAACGATTAACTCAACAAGTACATTGTTTGCTTGAAAGGAATCCGTAGCACAGGTATGAGGTTGGATATTAAAGGAACAGTAATGCCAAAAAATAAATAAACATATCAGCAAGGCAGAGTATGTTTAGTGACATCAGTACCAGATTTAAATTGGCATGCTGTTTGAGTTACTGTGAAGTTTATAGCCGGCATTGACAAATATTTCCAGACCTCATGATCCAACCAAGTTTGTTTATTTAGGAGCCAGGAAATGGTACCTCCAAAGAGAGTTCTATTTAAAACAATAAAAGTTAGGAGCCAACAGTAGAGATTTTAGGATCCCTGGTTTACATTGTAATATGGATGTCAGGAATCTCCACTTGTTTTTTTTCATTTACTTGGCTACATATTCTAATCAATTATTCAACTGGCAGCAACCCATTACTAACTGATGTCCAGTTAGTTAACTGTTTAAACCAATGCAGATAAAGTGACAAGCGCTATATATAATGTGCAGACAAACAAATTATGCAGCAAACACTAGTGCATTTTCCTCCAATTAGCACAAAATAGTGAATATCGTGTAATAAAGTGTTGCGCAGGATATAATAAAATAAATACTTATCAGAGATATATAAACGCGAAAATCCAGCCTTTTTTAGATGTATATAAAAGAGAAGAAAAAAATATATACAAAATTGTGCAGTATTGTGAATATAAGGAAAATAAATATCTCCCCCTAAAGAATTGTACTCACACTCTACAGAGCCTATAGGACCGGCTCTGGGTGTATAAGGCGTGCAGACTCTGAGTCCCAAAATCCCCACATCCACTGGATAGATAATCGATGGAATACTCGTGGAGCAGGACACAACAGGAGTGAGAAACAAACGTTGTAGTGTCAAATGTAAACAATTTTAATTCCCCCTCACATATAGCAGCTTACATAGAAGAAGTTAAAAAACGATATCCCATGTAAAAAACAGTTAAAAACAGCATAGGTAAAAAGCAGGCAGAGTCACCCAGCCGATCATATCACAGTCTCCATCCGTCACTTCATAGGAGCAGGCAGCAGCTGAAGTTTGTATAGGCAGCGCTCTGCTGGAGGAGCTGGTACTTCCTAGTTGCAAGTCTCGTCAATAATGTCACGCGACGCGTTTCGCCCACACGTGGGCTTTTTCAGAGCAGACTGCTCTGAAAAAGCCCACGTGTGGGCGAAACGCGTCGCGTGACATTATTGACGAGACTTGCAACTAGGAAGTACCAGCTCCTCCAGCAGAGCGCTGCCTATACAAACTTCAGCTGCTGCCTGCTCCTATGAAGTGACGGATGGAGACTGTGATATGATCGGCTGGGTGACTCTGCCTGCTTTTTACCTATGCTGTTTTTAACTGTTTTTTACATGGGATATCGTTTTTTAACTTCTTCTATGTAAGCTGCTATATGTGAGGGGGAATTAAAATTGTTTACATTTGACACTACAACGTTTGTTTCTCACTCCTGTTGTGTCCTGCTCCACGAGTATTCCATCGATTATCTATCCAGTGGATGTGGGGATTTTGGGACTCAGAGTCTGCACGCCTTATACACCCAGAGCCGGTCCTATAGGCTCTGTAGAGTGTGAGTACAATTCTTTAGGGGGAGATATTTATTTTCCTTATATTCACAATACTGCACAACTGTTTAAACCCTCTGCAGAAAAAAAACGCTCTTGCTTTTATCCAAGTGGAATAGAAGATCTAAACTTAAGCACTTCAAGAAATCTAGATCTTACATTTTAATAATCTATTATATTGAGTTGATCAGTAATGAAAACGAAAGTAGTTACATTCTAAACTGCCCCTGTCCTGAGGAGTTCAGGACAGGGGCAGTTACACACACACACACACACATCCAGTCAGACACACACACATACACATCCAGTCAGACACATATACACACACACACACACATCCATTCAGACACACACACACACACATCCATTCAGACACACACACACACACATCCATTCAGACACACACACACACACACACATCCATTCAGACACACACACACACACACATCCATTCAGACACACACACAAACACAAACACATAATACACATATCCAGTCAGACACATAATACACACACATACACACACATCCTGTCAGACACATACATGCACATCCAGTCAGACACATACATGCACATCCAGTCAGACACATACATGCACATCCAGTCAGACACATACATGCACATCCAGTCAGACACATACATACACATCCACACACACATCCATTCAGACACACACACACACACACATCCATTCAGACACAAACGCACATCCAGTCAGACACATACATACACATCCACACACACATCCATTCAGACACATACACACACACATCCAGTCAGACACATACACACACACATCCAGTCAGACACATACATACACACACATCCAGTCAGACACATACACACACACACATCCAGTCAGACACATACACACACACACATCCATTCAGACACATACACACACACATCCATTCAGACACATACACACACACATCCATTCAGACACATACACACACACACATCCATTCAGACACATACACACACACACACATCCAGACACATACACACACACATCCATTCAGACACATACACACACACATCCATTCAGACACATACACACACATATCCAGTCAGACACATACACACACACATATCCAGTCAGACACATACACACACACATATCCAGTCAGACACAATACACACACATATCCAGTCAGACACAATACACACACATATCCAGTCAGACACATACACACACATATCCAGTCAGACACATACACACACACACATATCCAGTCAGACACAATACACACACACACACACACATATATCCAGTCAGACACAATACACACACACACATATATCCAGTCAGACACACACACACACACATATATCGAGTCAGACACACACACACATATATCCAGTCAGACACACACACACACACATATATCCAGTCAGACACACACACACACACACACACACACATATATCCAGTCAGACACACACACACACACATATCCAGTCAGACACATAAACACACACATATCCAGTCAGACACAAACACACACACACACATATCCAGTCAGACACATAAACACACACACACACATATCCAGTCAGACACATACACACACACATCCAGTCAGACACACACACAAAAAAAACACATCCAGTCAGACACATAC
Organism: Pelodytes ibericus; assembly: GCA_036172795.1. Lineage (NCBI taxonomy): Eukaryota > Metazoa > Chordata > Amphibia > Anura > Pelodytidae > Pelodytes > Pelodytes ibericus. Next base: position 141,854,373 of record CM069862.1, read on the forward strand.
ATATACACAAACCCATCCAGTCAGTCACATATACACACGCAAACACATCCAGTCAGACACGTATACACACACACACGGGCTATTTTTATCTCATTGTTTCAAAACTTTTTGCCTACTGCTGGAGGACATTGGGTCTTGTGATCGAGATGGAAGAGAAGGTCATCAGAGGAAATGGGAGGGGACTTGCAAAAGCCAAGAGTAGCAGCTGGAAGGAAGGCAATGTTTTCACTACGTTTGGATTCGCAATCAAACAATATAGTGTGTTAAACATTTTAACTAAACATTGTTGCAATGAAATAAAAGTAATATACGTACCACTCTTAACTCCATTATATATAATGTATGTTCAGCCATTATAAACCTAAAGTCACCCCCCTTTTCTTCCTGTGTGAATTTCCCCCAAACTGTAGATGTTATTTTAATCCAGGATA